>OV049924.1:272489647-272731297 GCA_920104205.1 Eupeodes latifasciatus | reverse complement strand
AATTAGTGTTTCCACTAAGGCACCTCTCCTTATCCAGACGGCAGCGGACGAATTCTCGAGATGGAATCAACGGTGGCGTCTACAGTTCCAGTAAGGCTGAACTACTTAGTGAACACCTTATAGGGCTTCTACGACTTATTCGGAGCCCAGGCCTATAAGGAGCGGTTTATCCGGCTCCCCGTCCTTGGAGTTATACTAAGGATCTGGCCCTCCAGGTTGGGGGTTGTGCCGTCAGGGTGACTTCCTGACCACGTAAAAATTTTCTAGTTGCGAAGCACCAACAAGCCTCGGATACGGACGGATTCACTGTTGACAACCCTAGCAAACGAAATAAGGACAACGAACTTCGGATCTGTACGTAGAATGTTAGGTCCCTTAACAGACCACGTGCAGCCGAACAATTAGCGGAAGCCCTAAACTGCTGCAAGGCAGATATTACCGCCATCCAAGAAGTGCGATGGGATGGACCGGGCAAACGCAAACTAAAAGACTGCGATATATACTACGGCGACTGCTACCGAGAACAAAGGCAGCGTCTATTTGGGTGTGGATTTGTTGTTGGAACTAGACTCAAGCAAAAAGTCTTGAGTTTCAACAGTGTGAGCGAGCGCATCACGACAATCCGCATCAAGGCTAAATTCGCCAACATAAGCCTAATATGCGCGCATGCCCCAACAGAGGAGAAAGATGAAGACACCAAAGACATATTCTTCGAGCTCTTGGACAAGACATATGAGCAGTGGCCTGGCTATGACATTAAAATTGTCTTAGGAGATTTTAATGCCAAGCTAGGAAGAGAAGACATCTTTGGTGGCACAATCGGAAGATACAGCCTGCACGACACCACCTCCGACAACGGATTCAGGCTGATCGATTTCGCTGCGGGGCGAGACGTTCTGGTAGCTAGTACGCAGTTCACACATCTCAATATCCACAAGGGGACATGGAAATCTCCTGATCAATCAACCGTCAACCAGATTGACCACATTGCGATCGACGCACGACACTTCTCCAGTATACAGGATATCCGAACATTCCGAGGGGCCAACATTGACTCGGACCACTACCTCGTTGTAGCCAAGGTACGGCTACGGATATCCCGGTCCAAGCCAAAACAAGGAAGTACTGTGAGAAGTTTCGACGTTAGACGGCTACAATCGCAAGAGACTGCCATGTCCTTTTCCGATCGAGTCTCTAGTAACCTCTTAAGGAGTCCTATGCTGCATGCATTAAGCATTGAAAACCAGTGGCAACATTGCCTTGCAGCCATCAGAGATGCCGCCTCTGAAGTGCTAGGTTTCACACGTCCACAACAGCGAAACCCCTGGTTTGACGACGAATGCCGGCAAGCGCACGCAGCGAAGCAAGAGGCATACAAAACGGCCCTGCACAGAAGGACCAGAGCTGCTCGCGAGCTCTACGAGCAGAGGAGGAGAGAGGAACACCGGCTTCTTAGATGGAAAAAAAGAGAGCACGAGAAGCGCGCGATCGAGGAGATAGAGGGATGTTACAACAGGAATGAGGTTCGTAAATTTTACCAAAAGGTAAAAAAGAACTCCCAAGGGTACCAGCCACGAACCAAAGCCTGTAAAGACGATCAGGGGAACATCGTAGTAGAACCGCAGTCTATGTTGAGAATATGGAAAGACCACTTCTCTAAATTATATAACGGCGATGACGAACCGAATCCCGCTGTAAGGGAGGTAGAACCACTCAACTTAGGCGACGCAGATCAACAATTTCGCCTACCCGACCTAGACGAAGTGAAGATAGCTATATCTAAACTGAAGTCAAACAAAGCTGCTGGAGCTGACGGCATAGCTGCGAACTATTTAAAGCAGCAGGCGATGACTTGGTAGGGAGCATGCACCAACTCATCTGCAAAATATGGTCGGAAGAAAGCATGCCCGATGAGTGGAATCTCAGCATAGTTTGTCCGATACATAAAAAAGGAGACCCTTTAATTGCGCCAACTACAGAGGGATCAGTCTCCTTAACATTGCATATAAGATCCTTTCTGCCGTACTATGTGAACGTCTGAAGCCGTTCGTCAACAACCTGATAGGTCCTTATCAGTGTGGCTTCAGACCAGGAAAGTCCACTATCGACCAAATATTCACATTACGGCAGATCTTGGAAAAAACCCAGGAGCTTCAAATCGATACCCACCATCTCTTTATCGATTTTAAAGCCGCGTATGACATCATCCATAGGGAAGAGCTCTACAGAGCAATGTCTAGTTTTGGCATCCCTGTCAAACTTATCCGTTTGTGCAGAATGACGATGGAGAATGCACGCTGCTCCATCAGGGTCGGAAAAGATCTCACCGATGCATTTGATGTCAAAAAAGGTTTTAGACAAGGCGATGCACTGTCATGCGACTTCTTCAACATCGTTCTGGAAAGAATTGTGCAAAACTCAACCGTCAACACTAGAGGCACAATCTTCCAAAGGTCCATCCAATTACTCGGATACGCAGATGATATTGACATAATTGGAAGATCAAAGCGTGATGTCAGTGGAGCGTTTTTGAGCATTGCCACGGAAGCGAAGAAGATGGGTTTAGTGGTCAATGAGGGCAAGACCAAGTATATGCTGTCATCAAAAAAAGGACATTGAACAACGACGTCTTGGACAAAACGTCACCATGGACAGCTATAACTTCGAGGTAGTTAAGGACTTTGTCTACCTAGGCACCGCTATAAACACAGGCAACGACACCAGCGCTGAAATCAAACGAAGAATAACTCTTGCAAATCGCTGCTTCTTTGGACTTAGAAGGCAATTGAGAAGTAAAGTCCTCTCTCGAGCATCTAAAATCACCATCTATAAGACACTCATCATCCCGGTTCTCATTTATGGCGCTGAGGCCTGGACCCTGTCAAAGAAAGATGAGAACGTCTTAGGATGCTTCGAGAGAAAAATTCTTCGGGTGATTTTTGGTCCCCTACGTATAGATGGAGAATGGAGGAGAAGATATAACGACGAACTGTACGGGTTGTACAGCGACACTGACCTAGTTAGCAGAATAAAAGTCCAACGGCTTAGATGGCTGGTCATGTAGAGCGAATCGACATCAACGCTCCAGCCCGGAAGGTCTTCGAATCTAATCCCGAGGGACGGCGCAGTAGAGGAAGACCGCGACTCAGGTGGCGCACTCAGGTGGGTGAGGACCTCAACCAACTTGGCGTGCGAAACTGGAGACAGCTAGCTAGGGACCGAGCTGGCTGGAGACGCATGTTGGTTGAGGCCCAGGTCCGCCCCGGACTGTAGCGCCACCTTAAGTAAGTAAGTAAGTATTATTATTATTATTATTATTATTATTATTATTATTATTATTATTATTATTATTATTATTATTATTATTATTATTATTATTATTATTATTATTATTATTATTATTATTATTATTATTATTATTATTATTATTATTATTATTATTATTATTATTATTATTATTATTATTATTATTATTATTATTATTATTATTATTATTATTATTATTATTATTATTATTATTATTATTATTATTATTATTATTATTATTATTATTATTATTATTAATATTATTATTATTATTATTATTATTATTATTATTATTATTATTATTATTATTATTATTATTATTATTATTATTATTATTATTATTATTATTATTATTATTATTATTATTATTATTATTATTATTATTATTATTATTATTATTATTATTATTATTATTATTATTATTATTATTATTATTATTATTATTATTATTATTATTATTATTATTATTATTATTATTATTATTATTATTATTATTATTATTATTATTATTATTATTATTATTATTATTATTATTATTATTATTATTATTATTATTATTATTATTATTATTATTATTATTATTATTATTATTATTATTATTATTATTTTTATTATTATATTATTATTATTATTATTATTATTATTATTATTATTATTATTATATTATTATTATTATTATTATTATTATTATTATTATATTATTATTATATTATTATTATTATTATTATTATTATTATTATTATTATTATTATTATTATTATTATTATTATTATTATTATTATTATTATTATTATTATTATTATTATTATTATTATTATTATTATTATTATTATTATTATTATTATTATTATTATTATTATTATTATTATTATTATTATTATTATTATTATTATTATTATTATTATTATTATTATTATTATTATTATTATTATTATTATTATTATTATTATTATTATTATTATTATTATTATTATTATTATTATTATTATTATTATTATTATTATTATTATTATTATTATTATTATTATTATTATTATTATTATTATTATTATTATTATTATTATTATTATTATTATTATTATTATTATTATTATTATTATTATTATTATTATTATTATTATTATTATTATTATTATTATTATTATTATTATTATTATTATTATTATTATTATTATTATTATTATTATTATTATTATTATTATTATTATTATTATTATTATTATTATTATTATTATTATTATTATTATTATTATTATTATTATTATTATTATTATTATTATTATTATTATTATTATTATTATTATTATTATTATTATTATTATTATTATTATTATTATTATTATTATTATTATTATTATTATTATTATTATTATTATTATTATTATTATTATTATTATTATTATTATTATTATTATTATTATTATTATTATTATTATTATTATTATTATTATTATTATTATTATTATTATTATTATTATTATTATTATTATTATTATTATTATTATTATTATTATTATTATTATTAATTATTATTATTATTATTATTATTATTATTATTATTATTATTATTATTATTATTATTATTATTATTATTATTATTATTATTATTATTATTATTATTATTATTATTATTATTATTATTATTATTATTATTATTATTATTATTATTATTATTATTATTATTATTATTATTATTATTATTATTATTATTATTATTATTATTATTATTATTATTATTATTATTATTATTATTATTATTATTATTATTATTATTATTATTATTATTATTATTATTATTATTATTATTATTATTATTATTATTAGAATTTTTAGAATTTTTTGCTAAACCCCAAAATAGCTCCAATAGAATTTGGTTTAGAGTAGTCAATGTCTTCTGAGCTAATTACTTCACATTTTAAAGTATTGTTATTTGCCTTGATTTTAATTTCACTCTTTTTTGAACAACTTTTCTTGTTTTTATTAATTTCAATAATTTTTGTTTGTATTAAATTATTAATATCTTCTATCTCATAGGAACCAATAGGAAACGTTACAACGTTATCACCCACATGTAACAAGTTATTAAATTCATCTACATTTGGTAAAGAGTTATGTATATGTATGTTTGAAAATCTATAAGCCCACATAAATAATAATTAGACTTCAGTACAATTGGTGGGAAATACTCGGCATTCAAAATTGATTCATTTCCACTCAAAGTAAGTGTTAACGACATCTCGATTAAAAGACAAATGATACAGTTTTGATTTTTCTACGTCATTTTATTCAATTCTTATTAAGTTTTTAAAAAATAATATTACATTGTTCCAGTAAAAATCTTAAACATAAGTGGCCACATATAAATGTATCCAAGTCTTGTTCTCGGATATAATTATAATTTATTTTACTACCAAGGTAGCTTATAACTTCAGTTGGTGGTCTCAAATTTCCAAAACTATAAAAATACTTAATAACATTTTTTTTTTGTTTATAATATATGCTACCCAATGAGTACCCATCCCAGCTTCATCATCCAAATATAAAACACCACATTCTTTATCGAATTATATCCTTGGTAATGAATCTCGCATGAAAACTCCTCTAAAATTCTTTAAGTGCTTCTTTCCAAAGTGATCAATTTCCAAATTGCTTAAAGGGTGGTTAGGTAGCAGGGTAATTAGTTTTTTGCATTTGGAGTTTTAAGAAAAAGGCCAAGACCATTTTTATATGGACGTAAGAATAATCCATTTCCTTGAATAGCAACCGATTCCATAGCCTGATTATGACGTTTGTTTTTTTCAAATTGCCTTTTAGCAGCTCGTACATCAGTGATGGCTTTTATTACGCCAGCTGTTCCACCTGTCAAAGAACCCACAGCTGATAGACCAGCGAGAATAGGAGCTCGAAGTGGGAGAAAACCACTACTCTTTGGAAGTGGGATTATTCTCGGTGTGGTAATGTCCTGTTTTTTCTTATTTTTTAAGATATTTTTTGCGGCCTCAACAGCAATATTTGCTATAGAGGTTGTACCGCAACAATTGACATTGTTTTTAATAGCATTTCTTGCCTCACTTTTTAAAAATACTTCTTTTGCAAGTCTTTTTGGGTTTAGTTTTGATAGTTTTTCTATTGACAGCTCTTGCCTTTTTATTCCCCATACCAAATGTTGTCTTTGCTTTCATCATGTTGGTGACTAAAAGTCCACTTTACTTTTCAGAGACTGAAGAGTCGCTTGCTTTGAATCTTTTCCAAGCCTGTTCTGTTAGAGCTTTGTCGGCAACGTGTCGATCTGAGAGAGAACTACTTTTAGAATATGCAATATCATGTAGTCGACAAGCCTCATCCAATTGATTAATTCCCTTATCTCCTCTACGTAATCGTTCTTCCAATTTCGTTCCTGGACCACAATAATTATAAGAAGGAATATGTAGTTCGAATGGTAGTTTGTCAATAGCTTTATTTAAAAGCCCTTCTCCTTCAAATGATTTTCTTTTTTTATGTTCCTGTTTTTTAGTGTTGTGCTCAATCATATTATAATTATTAATATACCTTCTTAGTCGAGGGTTGAAACATATTGACATATGATTAGAAATATATAAAAACTAGATGTTTTATTTCAAAAGCTGTTATAGTCCAGTCAAATTGTCAATATAAAACCCGAATGGTTACATAAATTAGGGTAATTTCGATTTTTTGATATGTTGTTTGGGTTGGTAAGCTGTTGAAAAATCCAAATTTTCTAATGCCCCCCACCACCGCGGGCGCCGCCATATTGAGAAAACTGCTCATTTTGTGGACTTTTCCCTGTGTTTTCAAAATATCTTCTAAAGTATTGGTTTTAGAAAAACAAAGTCAATGGTTTTTTTAAACTAGATCAAATTACCTACAATTCGAGACCAAAACGAAATTTCTAGCTTTAATAGTTTCCGAGATAGAGCTCTTTGAATTTTGAGAATTTTTCTCAAAAATATGAAAAGTACAGATTTTTAGTCGGTTTTTGCACCAGACAGTCGAAGATGTTGACCTCATGATTGTGAACACTGCCATTTCTGTTGCTCCCAAGTATGACTCTGTGCGTGTGGTTGGTCAAGACATTGACCTTCTCGTTCTACTCACTGCATTGGCATTAAAACACAGTAATCTTTTTTTCCAAAATTGTGGAAGAGGGAAAACGCCAGACAGTTATTACTCAACCACATCGTTCAATCATAGATTTTCTAATGCACTGTGATACCACATCAGCGCTGTTTGGCCAGGGTAAAAACAAATTTATTAGTTTATTTTTTAAGCATCCAGAACTTTTGAATAAAGCAGCATCATTCCTTAATCCAAGGGCGGATCCAGACTTTTAATCAGAGGGGGGGGGGGGTTACACACTCAGATGAGTTTTTACTCACAGCTTAAAAATGTTCTTTAATGTTTTGCAAAGGAGGCTAACAAAATTTAAATAGCATAATGTGCATCTTAACCTTACGTTAACACATTTCAAGGGATAAAGTGACAACTTTAAATAAATTGGGTGGCGCAACAGTCCGTTGAGAACTAGTGCCCAGTGACTTACAACTCTCAACCTTTCCTGTGTGCGAGTACTGTTGTCAGGGATGGAGGGGGCCTACAGTTTTAAGCCGAATTTGAGAAAGCACTTTTCATGACAAGAATTACTCTTGCAGAATTTGTCAATTCCTCGCAATACGACCTAGCAGAACCAGTTTGGTCTTAAACTTTAGCTATTTACCTCTACTACAAATGTTATCATATCAAACATTGGCGTAGGATTAACCATTTACTTGCTATCAAGCAAAAACCGACTAAAAATCTGTACTTTTCATATTTTTGAGAAAAATTGTCAAAATTCAAAGAGCTCTATCTCGGAAACTATTAAAGCTAGAAATTTCGTTTTGGTCTCGAATTGTAGGTAATTTAATCTAGTTTAAAAAAGCCATTGACTTTGTTTTTCTAAAACCAATACTTTAGAAGATATTTTGAAAACACAGGGAAAAGTCCACAAATTGAGCAGTTTTTTCAAGATGGTGGCGCCCGCGGTGGTGGGGGGAATTAGAAAACTTGGATTTTTCAACAGCTTACCAACCCAAACAACATATCAAAAAATCGAAACTACCCTAATTTATGTAACCATTTATGACAATTTGACTGGACTATTAGTCATCATTATGCGGTTCGTTAAGCAGTCAGAAATTATAAAAGTAAAAAATTTTGATTGCAATTTAAAAACTAAAAAGAAGCATGGATCTTTGTTTCCAAACAGTAGCCGTATTTTATTGGTAAATTATTAGCTAGTGCAGTAATGGAAAGTAAGTGCAGTAATGGAAAGTGTGAATAAAACATATGTTCACTATTATATGCACTCTTATTTTAAATCTCCAAGTTGGTATCTGTGCAATCATACTTATGTCAAAATCAGCTGTCAACCAGTTTTGAAAATACGTACTCAAGGGATGTGTTGAAAAAGTATTGTTGTTTTTATGTAAAGTTGAATAAGAGTTCAAGTTAATGTGTACATGCAGGTCCAGTCAGAATAGAGTTGAGTATGAATTGAAAGATTGAAATGACATAAGAGTGCCTGTCCACATTAAATTTTTAATGTTAGGTGCAAGCAGTGAGACAGGTAGATTATGTGTGACTGAAAAAGAGAGAGATGTGTAGATTACAGCCCAAATGCAAACAATATTCTTGGATTCAACATGAAAGATTTTGTATTGTATGAGTGAGAGATAGATAGATTTCAAGGGTGTGAGATAGGGATGTGCAGATTGATTTTCTCTTCATCGTATGGACACAACGAACATAATAAAACCCAGCATTAAAAATCCAATGTAGACAGGCACTAAAAGCCAAAAGAAGGGTGTGAGGGGAGATTTTGTCCTTCCCCGTAAGCTCGTCTTGCCTACAAGCTCCCAGTTGCTGGCAACTCAGTTTTCCTGGGTGAAAGGGGATAAATCAACGCGAAACATTCAGCGCCACAATTAAACTTTCTCTTCTCAAAATAAACTTACACTGCGATAACTGACGCGAAGCGAATCAGGGCGAATCATTCACAATGATAACAAAAATGACAAATAAACAATGCTGCGTCGGCGAATGTGCCACTTTCGCGTTGGTTTGGGAGAGCCTTTAAACCCGACCAATCACGAAAGTTTTGCTTTCGCATCAAATGTTTCGCTTTGGGTTTGGACATCACACGTCAATAAATTTAGAGATAGCACTGTGATTATTGATGATTTTTGGGTGATGTCAAGTAGTCAACGCATTGAATATTTACGTTGACAGTGTAATCGTAGATTAATATTTCAAACCAATTTATTTTTATTCTAGTGAAAACAGAACACAAGAAAAATACGAACGCATCCCAAATAATAAAATTCTGCCAACCTTTAAGTAAAAAATATTTCTGGAACTGGATGAAGTGTCATTCTATTCCAAGCTTTCCAAAACTTTATCTGCACTATTTATATGCACTATTTTTGCTGCCTTATTTATCCGCACTATTTCTTTGTTGTTGTTTAGTGTGTAAGATTTTGCTGCGCTGCGTATAAATTTACCAATAAAAAACGCCTAGTATTCGTGGAATTATCGTAGGACCTTCAAACTGTGGGAAAACAAATGTAATGCTTAGCATTCTTCTTGACCCTAATGGATTGAAGTTTGAAAATATTTATATTTATTCTAAATCTTTACATCAGCCAAAATATCAATATCTAAAAACGCTAATAACATCTATCAAAGGAATAGAATACAATGAATTTTCAAACAATTGTGAAATAATGACACCATCAGAAGCTAAAAGTAATTCAGTTTAAAGTTTTTGTTAAGTGGTTGGGATTTCCAACAGAACATAACTCCTGGATAAATAAAAATGAAATCCTATAAAATGTATGGAATAAAATGAAAAAAAAAAAAATAAATTAAAAAAATCGAATTGACAAAACTTTCTTTATTCTTTTATTTTTACATGAACAAACACACATTGTTGTTGTTGCTGTTGTAGTTGATGGCGTTGATCCTGCTGTTGGTGTTGCTACTACTGTTGTTGTTGTTACTGTTGTTGTTGTTACTGTTGTTGTTGTTGTTGTTGTTGTTGATGTTGTTGTTGTTGTTGGTGTTATTGTTGTTGTTGTTATTGTTGTTGTTGTTGTTGTTGTTGTTGTTGTTGTTGTCGATTGCAGTCGGGGCATAAAATATGATTCTGAGTTTCCTTACATATTGGAGATCTCTGACATTGCGAACAAAGAACAAGACATCCATAATGTTTATTCTTTGTATTGAAGGGTACATAGCAAATCTCACAGTAGAATGAACAGCAAATCGTACCATATCTTCCTATTGAAAAATTACCACTCCTGACACTCAGTGCACTTATTTGACCTGCCTTTCCCCCTCAAACAAATATAGCATTCCCTTACCAGTTTTATATTCAGAATCCTCTGTTGATTTATCCGTAGATATCAATATTTGATTATTTTGTTCATCAATACAAATCCTTACAAACAACCATAAACAACATCGTACATTGGGTTTTGTGACTTGCTAATAAAATCATTTATTTATACAAGACACGTTCCCATCTCTTTCATTGACTTTTTTTAAATTTTCAAATTTTCAACCGTTTAACGATCGGTTGGTCTAATGGGCAGAGTCATAAACAACATCGCACCATATCTTCCTATTGAAAAATTAACACTCCTGACACTCAGTGCATTTATTTGACCTGCCTTTCCCCCTCAAACAAATATAGCATTCCCCTACCAATTTAGTATTCAGAATCCTCTGTTGATTTATCCGTAGATATCAATATTTGATTATTTTGTTCATCAATACAATACCTATCAAATAGGAGGCAACGAAGGTGTAAGACGTCGATCCTTTGCAGTCATAAATTAGTTCGAAAATTAGGTTTTATGACTCGCATCGTCAACAATAAAATTTACTAGAAACCACTTTCAATCGTCATCATAATTTGCCCTTTTTTTACAAACAATCAAACATTCCTTTACCTGTATCTTGACCCTTTCCGTTTTTCTTTTACATCAACCGTGTATCGCATCGATCCTTTACAAACAACCATAAACAACATCGTACATCGGGTTTTGTGACTTACTTATAAAATCATTTATTTATACAAGACACGATGCCATCTCTTACATTGACCTTTTTTCAAATTTCAAATATTCAAATTCTCAACTGTGTAACGGTCGCTCCACTAGTGCACCTATTCCTACTAGCCAAGGTCGTATCACGTTAGTGATGCGTGGGTGGGATATACCTCTTATGGACATAACATCTAGTCCTTCCTTCTCTAAGGTTGTTACTTGAAATTTCTTTCTCGATCAATCCTTTCAATTTGTCGAAATTCGAATAGTAATTCATTTGTTTTTCTTAAGGATGAATTTAGGGTCCTAATATTTTTAGATCCAAATTTTTGTATCATCTGTGTTTTTATACCTACAACCAACTCGGCATGATTTTACGTAACATACGTTTTGGTATCCCTTGGCAAGAACCCAGCCATTTTCGACGAGCTAAGCCCATTGCAAGCATGCCAGCCAAAGAGATACCGGAACACTCTTCATTCCTGCTTACAGGACTGGACTATAGCTTCCTGTAGGCTATAGTTCATAGTGTGAGTGTAAAGGATGAAGGGTATAACCAATAGGATTCGTTACACCCTAGGTATATCTTAATCCATATTCGATTATTACTATCAAAATAAGACTACGTAAATACTCAAGCAAGGAAAAAGTAATTTAATTAAAATATTTTTTTTTTGGTAATTTTCAATTTTCTCAAGAACTAGAAGACATAAAGTCATCTAGTTTTCAGTTTTTGATCAAAAACAAATATGAGCAATGAATTCTAAAAAAAAACACTAGTAGATAATCTTAAAGTTTTGAAAAATTACACTTTAAACCATTTTTTTTAACTTTTTTTGCACAAATTTTGAGTTTAAAACATTTTTTTTCAAAAAGTATGCATAATTTTGACTTGGTTTAAAATGAAGCTAATAGACAAAACTGTTGGCTTAGCAACAGAAAGGTTCCGAGGGCGTTGTGTTTATATTTATTTTATGGCGTTAGGCCGCGTTTCCATTTGCAAGTCAACTCGCGGAAGTCTTGCAGAAGTTTCTTGCAGTCGCGTTTACATTGTCATATGAATTCTTGCAATTTCTTCTGCAATAAATGTCTTGCAAGAAGCTCGCGCATCATACTGTCGCAATTTATTGCAGATGTATTTACACCAGGAGAGCAATTAATGTCACAAGAAATCTGGTTGTTTGCTTAACGATTAGCAGCTGCCATGATAATTTTATTATTAAAAAGAGGCTGGGATGCGACCCACACTGATAACTTCCCATCCCGTCTGTCGATTTGTCTTACTTTAAAGTTTGTAGGTTTTCGTGTTGGGTTAAAAAAGTTGTTAGTTGAATTATTCTTAAAAATTTTAAAATTACGAACAATATTTTTCATATAAAGAAATAGTTTAGTTTGAAAATCTAGTTTTATTAAATAGATTTTTAGTCGAAAACAAATTTTTACCAATTTAAATAGCATTTCTTAAATTTTTACAAATTGGATGAATGAAATTAATTTGAGAGATATCAAGAACCGAACATCAATTTTTACCAAATTTGCGTACTATTTTTTGTAGATTTTATTTTTTATGAAAAAACGGACTGTTGGATTTTTATAAAAAAAACTACTGAATATCGAGAACAATATTTTCTGTGAAATAAAAAGAGTTTGAAGACAATATTTTTAATTTTTGAAAAGCTATTTGAGTCGTAAGTAAATTTTTACCAAGTTTTAGTATTGTTTTTTTGTTAAGTTTTTATTTTTAAAAAAAACCTGTCCATCAGATTTTTCTCAAAATTTTACTGAATGTGGACAACAAAATTTTTTAAAAAGATAAAAGTAGTTTAAAGCCAATATCTCAAATTTTTGAAAAGATATTTGAGTCGAAATCAATTTTTACCAACTTTTAGTTATGTTTTTTTAAGTTTTTTTTTTTGTAAAAAAACTTTAAATTCGATTTTTCTCAAAATTCTACAGAATGTTGAAAACAATATTTATTGTAAGACAAGATTAGTTGGAAGCCAATATCTCAAATTTTTGAAAAGATATTTGAGTCGAAATTCAGTTTTTATCAACTTTGAGCAATGTTTTTTTTTAGGTTTTTATTTTTTATAAAAAAAACTGTCAGTTAGATTTTTCTCAAAATTTTATCAGATGTCAAAAACATTATTCTTCGTTGTAAAAATTTGTTTTGGAGATAACATCATATTTTGGTCGTAAAATTTTCGAGGTGACACATTTTTTTTTTCAGTTTTTTTGATGTATACAAAAAACCGTTAATTGGATTTTTTTTCCAAAAATATACTTCTCGTTATAATATATAATATAAAATTTAATTCAAGTCTCTAACGTTATTGGTTCGTGAGATATTTAAGGTTAACCGAAATGTTCAACTTTTTTTTAAACTGCTATGGTAAAAAAACCACCCACGCAATTTTCTTGAGAGCCCTTTCTGCATCTTTCTGCCTTATTATCTGCATAACAAAATTTATAAGTCGATATCTCTTCTGGTTCTTGAGCTATGGACGACGAAAAAAACGTCGCGAACGTACGGACGTACGAACGTACACACGCACGCACAGACATCTTTCTAAAAATCTTTTATTTCGACTCTAGGGACCTTAAAACGTCGAGAAATGTCAAAATTTTCAATTTGGCAAATCGGACCCATTACAATAACTTCCTATGGGAAGTTAAAAAAGAAAAAAAGATCAACTTGGGTTCGAGATTGGATTTTGAAAAGACGGGAAGCTGGTGCCTTCTATAATTTATTAAACGAATTAAATATAGATGCTCAGGAATACTTCAACTTCACTCGCATAACCGCAATTGATTTGGAAGTTTTGATATTGAAAGTGGGTCCTATTATAAAAAAAAAACAAGACACTCGATTCTGTGAGTCAATATCACCGAAGGAAAGACTCCTGTTGACTCTGCTTTTGTATAAAGCAAAAACGTCAACCAGCCACTTGCGCGAGATATACGAAACTGATTCGATAAGCTGCAAGAACTGTCGCGAGTCGATGGAAAAGTGTTTAAACTAGCAATTAATTGCAATTGCAAATACTCGCAAAAAATTATGAAAGTACTGTCGCGATAGAACTTGCTTCGTAGTTTCCACTTGCAATTCACTGTCGGACCGACTATCGGACATTTATTGCAGAAGTTTTCTTGCAAATGGAAACGCGGCCTAAGGCCTTTTTCTTTTTGGATCCACTCGCGACAGTTCTTGCAGCTTATCGAAACAGTTTCGTATATCTCGCGCAAGTGGCTGGTCTTTCCTTCGGTGATATTTAACAAAAGTTGGTAAAAATTGATTTTCGACTCAAATATCTTTTCAAAACTTTGAGATCTTGGCTTTTAGCTAATTTTAACTTACAAGAAATATTGTTCTTAACATTTGGAAAAATTTTGAGAAAAGTCGAATTGACAGTTTTTTACAAAAAATAAAAAACTAAACAAAAAAAATTAATAAAAGTTGGTAAAAATTGATTTTCGACTCAAATATCTTTTCAAAACTTTGAGATATTAGCTTTAAACTACTTTTATCTTTTAAAAAATATTGTTGTCAACACTCAATAAAATTTTGAGGAAAATCTATTTTTGTACAAAAAATAAAAACCTAACAAAAAAACAGTACTAAAACTTGGTAAAAATTTATTTACGACTCAAAAAGCTTTTAAAAATTAAAAATATTGTCTTCAAAATCTTTTTTTTTTCACAGAAAATGTTGTTTTCGTTTTCAGTAGTTTTTTTTATAAAAATCCAACAGTCCGTTTTTTCATAAAAAAATAAAATCTACAAATAGTACGCAAATTGATGTTCGGTTCTTGATATCTCTCAAATTAATTTCATTCATTAATTTGTAAAAATTTGAGAAATTCTACCAAAATTGGTAAAAAATTTTGTTCGACTAAAAATCTATTTAACAAAACTAGATTTTCAAACTAAACTATTTCTTCATATGAAAAATATTGTTGATAATTTTAAAATTTGTAAGAATAATTCAACTAACAACTTTTTTTAACCCAACACGAAAATCTACAAACTTTAAAGCAAGACAAATCGACATACGGGATGGGAAGTTATCAGTGTGGGTCGCATCCCAGCCTCTTTTCTTTTTTTAATAATAAAATTATCATCGCAGCTGCTAATCGTTGACGTTTTCTCGCCATGACTTCACAATTTTAAGTAAACAACCAGATTTCTTGCGACATTAATTGCTCTCCTGGTGTAAATACATCTGCAATAAATTGTGACAGTATGATGCGCGAGCTTCTTGCAAGACATTTTTCGCAGAAGAAATTACAAGAATTCACATGACAATGTAAACGCGACTGCAAGAAACTTCTGCAAGACTTCCGCGAATTGACTTGCAAATGGAAACGCGGCCTTAGTGTACATATATTTGATTTATTTTTTTTGACCTGTGGAGTTGGGATTAATTGTAGATTAACGTTGATTAGATAGATTAGTGTTTACGAGTTTGATTCATTTTAACCTACGAGTTTCTAAGAATGAATATTTGCATCAGAGGGTATTAAGATATTTAAATGATATTTGCTTTGGAAACTTCTCTGTCAAAGAAATGATATTAAACTCATGCGAGTGAAGTATCTGAGAAAAATGCGGGAATTTAAAACAAAATTGGCCGAAAGCTATATTCATAGCTCACATACAAGACCACAGGCTTGGACTGATGACAGAAGCAGGTGGCGAAAAAGGTTTCGTGAAAAACTCCTTACTTTTGTTCAAATCTGGAACAAAAACGGGAGACTATCACGACGACATGAACTTCGAAAATTTCTGCAAATGGATCCAAGAACAAGTTTTGAACAACTTGGAGGAACCTTCAGTTATTGTAATAGACAACGCCTCGTTTTTTTTTATAATAATCGGACACTCAAGGGGATAATACTACCCTTATTATGCAGACACAGTGTGAGCACTAGGAAAGGGAGAGAGAGCTTGAAAGGAGATGTCGGTGCACATTGGTTTTGAATTCCTGAATATTGCAATGGCTGGGAAAGACAGAGTGTGACAAGGCATTCCACATTCGCATAGTACGGTTAAAGAACGAATCTCTGTACTACGGTATTACGGTTGAACTGTTTAAGGGGAGGAATGCAACTGGCTATTTCACTAGAGCATAAACCATTATAACGGTAAGAGAGACAAGAAACATTTCGACGATGTTCAAGCGACGTAAATGATCTAATGATGGTAATATCACCAATCAATCTAAATGCTTTATGTTCAATACTGTCCAAGAGGCTTAAGTAAGATGCAGGAGCACCAGCCCAAATATGGGAGTTATACTCAAGCTTTGGACGTATAAGTCTTGTAGATAACAGCCAGATCAAAGGGGGAGAAAACTTCTTGCATCGCCTTAGAAAACCCAAACATCTTGCGGCATTTTTGGCGACATCGCGTATGTGATCGTTCCACAAAAGGTGGTTGGTGATACTGATATACATACCGAGAATATCGAGATGTTCAATCTCCTCGATGCAAGTGCCATCTATGGATAATGGCAATGGGGGTATATCTCGCTTTAGCGATAAAAGACAGCATTGGGTTTTCGAAGCATTAAATTTCACGCGCTTTTTTATTCCCCATTGTATAATGCTGTTGAGGTCGGAATTTAATGAGCTTATCATATTTTGTCGTTGCAGTTCTACATCCGAAGAAGAGGGATTTGAATCTGAAAACGAATATGAAAAGCTAAGAGTACTATCGTCAGGGAAACAATGTATTCGATTAGAAGCTGCAGACAGGAGATCATTAATAAAAATGAGAAAGAGTGTTGAAGACAGAACAGAGTCCTGGGCCACACCAGCATTTATTTTGTGGTTTTCAGACTTGAATCCATCCAAAACAACTTGTATTGAACGATTCGAAAGGTAATTACTAATCCAATGAAGAAGGGATTCATGAAAACCGAAAGCACGCATTTTCGATAAGAGAGCCTGATGCCAAACTCTATCAAATGCTTTTGAAATATCAAGTGCAATAATCTTACTTTCTCCAAAACGATGTAAAGATTTTTTCGGTGAGATGAACCATGAGATCACCAGTGGACCTATTGCTACGAAAGCCGTATTGTCGGTCATTAAGAAGCTTTCGGTCTTCGAGATATTTCTTGAGCTGATAATTAATCAGCGTTTCCATGACCTTAGAAAGAAGGGACGTAAGTGCAATCGGTCGATAATTGGAGGGTGAGGAAGATTCGCCTTTTTTGGGAATAGGCTGGACAAATGCAGTTTTCCATCCGCTCGCAACGAGACCAGAGGAGTAGGACAGATGAAAAAGCTTACGCAGTGGTTTTGCCAGCGTTGAAGAACACCTCTTCAGAACAATAGCGGGGATACCATCCGGACCAGCGGATTTATGTGTATTAAGATCTTTTAGGACTCTCGCCACAGTACGAGTGCGAAAAAAGATTGGCCCCATAGAATCACTAACACGCTCGATGACAGGCGGAGTCATAACACTCAATGGCAGCGTTGAATTGGTGGCGAACTGTCTAACAAAGAGATTTGCTTTCTCTAAAGAGCTAACAAATGGAGTGTCATTGACAACGAGCGTAGGAACCGAGAAAGAGGAAGAATTCCTCATGTTTTTTACAAATGACCAAAAGTTTTTACTGCCTTTGGGACATTGCAGTATTTTTTGCCGTAATTTTTGGTCATGTAAAAATTTGGTCCGTCGAATATGGGCGTTGCAGGCCTTCTTGGATTGCTTAAACTTATTCCGGTTTTCCTCAGTTGGATTGGCTTTAAAACAACGGAAACTTACCTTCTTGACCCTAATAACCTCTTTACAGCCCGCATCGAACCATGCGTTTTCCTTAGGTCTGATCCTATTCGGGATAAAAGTTCTCTCAAACTTGTGATCATATCAGCGGTGGCGTCAACGTCACTATCGAGGAAGCATAGGGACCAGTTAAAGATCCTAAAATAATTATTGAGACCGTCCCAGTTGGCTTTCTCGTATTGCCAAACGGTTCTCTTAGGAGCTCTTTCTTTAATTGGAGAGTTTTTACACGAGAAATTTGCTGATATGACACAATGGTCAGATGTGCCTAGAGGCACATACATACTTACTTAAAGCCAATACAGATGGCCTGTTTAAAACAGTATGGGAATACACCGAAAGAAAATTCGCTCTAAGCGAAGACAATAAATTAGAAGAAAAACGAATTACTTCTGCTCGCAAGAAGATGATACAATGGCTAACCGAAAAAAATATTCCGCATACAATTCAGATGTTGAAACTTGAACTGTATGAGGTAATAAAACGACACCGAGCTACACACAACCCAAAGCATAAGATTGACGATATCATTCACGGCATTGGACATGAGGTTCTACGTTTACCTTCCTGTCCCCCAGATCTCAATTCAATTGAAAATATTTGGACAACTGTCAAGGCAAGAGTAGGCTCACGAAACAAAACATTCAAGATATTAGATGTTCAAAAATTAGCAGAGGAAGAATTTTCAAAAATAACGGCTGAAGATTTTCGAAAATTGTGTGAAAAAAACCATAAGAGCTGAGGAAGAATACTTTTCTCACGACCTGATGTGGGACACAATTTCGGATTCAATTATAATTAATCCACGTGACGATTCTTCAACCGAATATGAAAGCGACATTAGTTCTGAAAACTAAGTATATGTAAATAAACATTTACATTCTTATTTAATAGAATTCGCTAAACAGATCAATAGTTATACTGTGCATCATTGAGGAAATATATTATCTAGAGTCCCGACTTAAGGGGTTTGCTATCTCTCAGCTTACAAGCTAAATTGAGAGGATTTTGTCCATAAGGATAAGCATGTGTTAGTTGTCCCGTGCATTTCTTATGGGACCAAGCCATTATGAATGTAGTTGTTATGGAATTTGTGCCCATATTGCTCAACCGCGGGGGAAAAAACTATGAGGTGAACTCAGCCGTTCAAAAAAGAGATCCGTTGAATTCAAAAATTGAAAAATGAATGCAAAATTTTAAGAAAAATTAATTTTGCAACTTCTTTTCAGTGAAAACTGTGCTAAAAATAATATTTGACTGCTTTTGGCAAACAAATTCTATGATTTTTATGAAAAGTTTCGCTAAAAACAGAAAAAAACATGCAGAAAGTATAGGCGCACCATAGAACTGCAATGCAAACGTGGCCCAATTTGAGTTAAGCCCAGTTTTGACAGATTAACAAGGTGAGAATATATATCGAAAATATCAATTTATTTTAATAAAAATATATAATCAATTATACTTAATTTAATCCTCAGATAAAGAAGAAACCAAGGAGAATGTTGCAACAAAAGAAGTGGAATTCCCCGAGAAGGAAGCCAACATATCTATTCTGAAACGAAAAATCATTAGCCACGAAGAGGTACAAATTCAGGGTAAGTGCGTTCGTCACATTGATTTAAAACTTAAATTATATGAATATTGTTTTGTTTTTTTATTTGAAATTACACTTGATGACAAGATGTTGTCGGCCGATTACAGCGAAGGGATAGATATTGCAGAAGACTGAAAAGCTTCGCGATGAAACCGGTCTGACATGCTTTTTTCGTTGAGAAGGATATACATGTCGAAAATGTGGCTATGAAGTTTAGAGATCGCTGGATCAATTGAAGCATTTGATAGCAATAGCACACGCACGTCATGTGTCACCATCTGTGCAATGCAAAGTACTTCTTTCAGCCAGCGACCGACAGGCGAAGTATTGCAGTGTACACAAGAAGAAGGAGGAAGATGCTAACAAGTCCCATTTTAAAAAAGGACAACTACTGTATCAAGAACAGCTACACCACCAGAAGTAAGTAAATAGTAATAAGTAAGATCCAAAACGAATTTTAATTGATTAAATTACTCATTTAAAGGTTGTTCCACAATATCCAATATCCAAAACATCAGAATTATCATATTAATATCATTTAATTTGTAATCATAACAAAAACCGTTTGTCTTCCACTTTTTGTCTCCAACCTAATCATAAGTCTTTTACGTTCATCAGTTGCAGAACGGCGCGCGGCGTGGACATTCCTCACCTTCTCCAATTCCATTAAAAAGAAGAACCTACAGCCCAACCAAAAGGGAAGAGGTTCTCCACCATCGAAAAAATCTGGAACCAATAACACGAAGAGAAAGCATTGTGTTACAAGTTGTTCCGGTTGAGGTGAGATATTGTATTTTTTTTAAATTATCTCAAGTATAACTTATCTTATCTTCAGGATCTTCAAAATCTAGTGGTCTTGGTTCGGATACATCGTCATCCCCATCTCTTCACAGTCGAGAGGAACTACTCCAATGAAACGTGCGCACAGCTGATAAAATAGCTAATAAAATAAACGTTAAGCAGTGAAAAAGAGTGAGCATATTTTAAGAGTTCTCTAAACTAAACACATGTCTAAATAAAGTTCTTTCAGAGGAAACTGTTATAAGGCGATAAAAAGTTTTGATTCAAATCAAAAAATAAACAACGGTTAGAGCATCATCAACAATATATCAATTTTTCAAAAATATTTCGTTTCATAATCAACAATAGTGACAGCGTTACCGGGAAAACCCCAAGCCGTTCAACTGTGGATTTTTGCTATGTTCGTCCAAATCATATTGCTGCTGTTAATGCTTTGTTGCAGCTTAACTTCGGGCTTAGAAGTAAGTAGTTTACTATTACGTTTTTCTAGTTGTTAATTTCTCATGTTTTCTTTTGTTCATAGTGTCCGAATGCTGATGTGGCTTCAATAAAGCATACATATCGATTTGGAATGGATCCGTTCAAAATGTAAATTGTCTCCTTTTTGCTGTCGAGGATGAGTATATAAACAGCAACAATTTGTTTAGCATCCACATTAAATTACACATTAGTTAAAAGTTCTTAAATATAATATTGTATTCTTTTTTGTTGATAAAGAATTATTTTAATCATTAAATACGTAGACCTATTGGTTTGTTAATCATGTTTATTTGTTTTTAAAATAAAATGAAATTAATAAAAATATGTTTAAATTCTATTCGACAATCAACCTTATAATTACTGACATAATAGGTCCGTTCGCGTACTTTCTGCACTAAAATTCGTAAAAAGAAATATTTTAAAGAGTGGGGGTAAAATTCTCTCACCAAAAAAAAAACTACAAAAAAGTAAGCGAACGGGAAAACAACAAATTTTTCACACAATATTACTGTCTTGTTGCTGTTCTTTGAAAATTTGTTTTTAAATTTTATAACTGACAGCAAAAGCGAGCAATTTATTTAATTTATTTGAATTTCTATCAAATTTGAAATTTTCACAGATCAGCCCAAAGAAATTTCTTGGGCTAAAATTCGTAGGTTTGGGAAATATTTTACTCTCTCGTGAGCGCTCTCTTTTACGAAAAACTACGAAATTTTTGAGTACGCGAACAGGATTTGGTTAAATTTCGTATTTTTTAGTAAAATTTGACTGTTTTGGGAGGGTACGCGAACGGACCTAATATACATATAAGGCTTTTCGAGGCCAGCTTTTTTCAAAAAAAAAAATTGTGATGATTGTTCTAAAATATCCTTCTTCGTACTATTTCGTACTTTTTATTAAGAATGTGTAGTAAGGTTAAAACATCAAATGCTTGTAGTATATTGAAAAAATAAAAAAAATAATTTTGAAAAATGGTGTTTATCAGTTTGTGCATAAGTAGCTAAAATCGAAGTTCGGATTTGTAATCACATGACTCATGAGTCTTTTGACCACATGAAATCGCGAAAGAATACAAACGAACGTGATGAACAAAAACATAAGAAGAATAAGGAATACAAAAACATGCTTCATACAGCTTATCCTTTTTTTTTTATTATTTTCCAAAAATTTAATACAAATATAAATTTATAATTCAATAATTTAATATTTGACTTGAGTATTTGACATTTTTTCTTGGAAATATTTATTTTTTTCTTAATTACTCAAAAACTAAATAAATATATAATAGCATTTTGAAAACAAAAATTATACTAAATAACATAAAATTTTGAAATAAATTACAACTTTATATAAAAACTAGCTGTGCCACGTTTAACGCAGATTATCAGTGGATAATATTCTTAGCATGCCGTCGAATCGATCTTGATTGCAGAATTTGTTGCAATACCGCTTCGTTTTGTTTGGGTGCTGAAAAAAAAAAAACAATTATTAGTGCTTTCAAAGTTTTTGGCTTATGTAAAACTTACTTTGAAGTAGTCTTGCCATCATGAGCCTTCTTTTCTACGAACGCACAATTTTGTAGGAGTTGGCATTATGAATTCATGGAATTCAGCTTCTATTTTGCACGTGTTAAAGTTTACCAAAATTGCCTGGAATTTTAAAGTAGGACATTCAAAAAGATGGGATTAGTTTTAATTTAATTTATTTTTGAAGAAGACTTGCCAATGATATCCGATTCCCGTCATTTATGTGCTATATTCTCAGAGCAGGTTG
The DNA here is from genome assembly GCA_920104205.1 of Eupeodes latifasciatus. Taxonomy (NCBI): domain Eukaryota; kingdom Metazoa; phylum Arthropoda; class Insecta; order Diptera; family Syrphidae; genus Eupeodes; species Eupeodes latifasciatus. The sequence continues at coordinate 272,708,440 of OV049924.1, read as the reverse complement.
CTTGGCAATCGACGTTCTGTCTAGTTACCTCATCTGCATGCGTCGTCTGTATAAGCCTCAGCGGCAGCAGTCGCTGTCTCAGCCAACTAAGTGTGCAAGTTGTAGTCCTTTAGTTGCAGCGGGCATTTGGCGCTACAAGCCTGGATTTAGACCTAGAAAAATATGAGGATAAGCGAGTTGATCACGATATAAATATGTATGTATTTAAATTCTTTTCTTTTACTTTCACAACTAATTTCCGCGCGCTGTTGCACTCTGTAGAATCGGAAGATGTTGCTTTTGTTGCTGCTGAAAGAGTCGTTTCTTTAGAGCGGCTTGTATTATATTTCTTGGTGGATGATGCATTGGCCAAAGATGTTGGAAACCCTAAAGAATTATATCATAAATATTTCTGTTTGGTAGATTCGTAAGTTATTCAATTAACAAACCTGAATTGCCTGCATAATCTGTTATTGTTACTGCTGTTGAGTCGTTCCAGCACCAACACTCAGCTGCTGGGAGAAGGGCGTTAGAGCTCGACTACGGAAAGTCAAAGCTTCTATTTGCACCATTGACTTGGTGGTGTTGTTGCTCCTTTTATTTTTGTGACACCTCCACTGTCAACGCCTGCGGCAGCTTTGACCGCTGAGATGGGGGCAGATGTCACCGATCATAGTACAGCAGCAATTGAGGACAGAAAGATGCACGTTTCAGTTCACAATCCACAAAAATTGTATTCTTCTTCTTCCAACAAAAAAGTACACACATTGTCCATCGTCTGTGGTTAAAAACATTGACACTATTTTGATAGAGAAATATGATATAAGAAACTTACTTGTAAACAGCGACCTTGTTTTGAGCAAAGCTTTTCCTTCCTGATTCCTTGAGGGAAGTTGCTTCCTGCATTATTATATTTAATTGGCTGCATCTGAATGAAAACACAGACTATACAAACCTGCACATTGACACCTACAATTTGACTTACTTTATCGTTTATTTATTGAAATGGACTTGAATTACTTCATTGTAAAGGTTTTTGCTCTGAAAAATATCAAATTATATTAAATATCGAAACAATTTACAAAAAAACTTACTCTTAAAATCCCAAACGAATTGTTTTGTTTTGCGAAATTGATTGTCATTTTTGACAGGTCACAAAAATTCCATAAGTTTCTTTTTAGCTCAATCCCCCATTTTGCTTTTTTTTACCACTCACATGTATTCACCGATAGCGAATTTGAGAGAGTTCACCTCGAATTTGAGAGAGTTCACCTCGAATAAAATTTGAGGGTGTTTCAGGTAGGACGGGTACCGGTCGGGACTCTAGATAATATATTTCCTCTATGCTGTGCATAGGGATTTATGTAGGCTCTATGTAACGTTGCGAAAATTCCTATTTATAAAAAATTCTGCTATAAATTTTAGTTATACAATGCTTATGTCAAAAAAAGTACCAAAATGGAACAATATATTCCATTTATTTGTCTATTAAATCAGCTGTTTGTCATAACAAATAAAATATAAAAATTTGCTGTTTGTCATAACAAATAAAATATAAAAATTTGTGTTGTGGGTGGAAGAACATCCTGGAAATCAATTGCCAAGTTATGAAGATCTGCTAAGGCTATAATAGTTGTTTTGGCATTTTCTAAGGAGCACCTCATACCTGATAACAAAATGCGGAATCTTTGCCAAAACATATTTCCACCGTGTTACGAGTAGCTATATGAGATATATTGTATCTTATTTCAGCATCCGTTCGAGGATTTAAAACGGGGGTAAAGAGGATATGAGTACATGAATACCCACCATCCCCAAGCAGACGACCATCAAATCTTTGTTTAATTCTGCTTTCCCTAAAATTTCGCGAGTCATGAGTGCTGCCTCTCCAGCGGCAAACAATGTCATTAATTTTTAGGGATGCGTCGCATACTAATATGGGTATTCAGCGAGTAGTACCCTTTTCGGTTTATATAGTACTGCCCTTTTGGGATCCTTATGTGGGTACAGTCAATGCCCCAACCACCAGTGGAAACTCCCGTATTTGAGAGAACTTGTTCATAGTTCTTAGCTGGTCCAAAAAAGAAGAAGAAAGAAGAAGGCATTTTAATGAACAAAGGTATTTTGGTAGCTAATGCTATTTCCACTCGCTTACAAATTGGGCAAAGCGTAGGTTGGCTAAATCCGTGGATGTCTGCTGCATCGTCTTGAATCATAAAAGGTACAGATTTCGAATTGGTGTGACATTTAGTACAAACTTACCTCGTTCCGTCCCCAATATCTTATTGCACCCATTACTTGGATACAGGGGCGTCTTTTGACTTTTGGGGGCCCTAGGTAGGTAGGTAGAAATGGCTGTCCTGCTTCGCGCAGGACACAAATAGCGCTGAGTGCGCCGTTTTGATACCATACCTCGTGAGATTCTGAATGGATTTGAAAATGGGCTATTGGTGGTGCACGTTCCGCACGTGCAGTTCTATGTAAAATATAAAATGTAGTTTTATTCTCCTACCCTTCGGCCTATTATCTCATAGTACCATTTAGTGATGGAGAAATAAGGGGGGAGGGGATTAAAGCCACTTTGTGCTATTTAGGTATGAGATCAAATCTTTGATCTTGAATTCTGAGAGTTCCTCAATACCGTTGAAGAATTCCTTACCCAAGTGGAGTGCTCTTTTCCTGGCCAGGGCCGGACAATGGCATAGAAAGTGTGGGACTGTTTCTTTTTCATCCTGGTTCTCACAGCTACGGCAGAAAGAGTTATGTGGTATACCCAATTTTGCCGCATGCTCCCCTACAGGCCAATGCCCTGTGCAGGTAGCGACAATCCTGGCTATGTCATGCCTTGGTTTGGAAATTAAATTGATTGATTTTGGTTTGTTATAGGCGGGCCAGATTTTCCTGGATATAACGCAACTCGTTAAACTCCTCCACCTATGATTTGCTTCTGATGTGTATTTGGTCAGGATATTGCCCTTCACAACTCCTAGAGGAGCATATACTCTCACTGCCAGAGAGTTGTGAAGGGCTGATCCTTGCCTACCTAGCTCATCTGCCTTCTCATTACCCTCATGGCCCCTATGGCCCGGTATCCAGATAAGAGTGACGCTCATATCCAGTTCCTTTAGGGCCTCTTTACATTGCTGGACCAGTTTAGAGGATGATAAAGCTGAATCAATGGCTTTAATAGCTGCCTGACTGTCTGTTAGTATAGCTACATTTTGGTTCTGACGGATATTTTTAAGGACTGTACAAGCTTCCCTTATCGCCAACAATTCTGCCTGGAACACGCTGGCAAAATCGGGAAGTCTATAGGTTTTTGAAATCTCAAGAGATTCACAGAAGACACCTGCACCAACACCGCATTCCATCTTCGAACCATCCGTGAAGATAGTTGTGTCAAAGTCTTCCGTCACAACGCCTTCCTCCCAGTCGGTTCTTGACGGGAGCAAGACTCTAAACTTCTTTGAGGTGTCTAGGGTAGGGATGCAGTAATCGGTGGTTGTGGATAGGATGTCTGATGGTATCAGGCTTGTTTGGTTGCAGTGCCCGTAAGATCTAGGTTTCCAACAGTCTATTTCCTTGAGTCTCAAGATACTGCAGGACACCTGATATTTGATAAAGAGGTCAATCGGAAGAAGGCCCAGGATGACGTTGAGTGCATCCGTTGGACAGGACCTGATTGCCCCTGATATCCCTACGCATGCATTTCTCTGCACCTTTGAAAGCTTGTTTACTATGTAGGCTTTGGTGAGAGCGGGCCACCACACAATGGAACCATAGACCAGTATCGGTCTTACAACCGCTGTGTATGTCCATTTTATCATTTTTGACTGGAGGCCCCACTTTTTGCCAAATGTTTTATTGCAGGCGTAGAAGGCGACACACGACTTTCTTACCCGCTCTTCGATGTTAAGCTTCCAGTTTAATTTGGTATCTAGTATTACGCCCAGATATTTAGCACTGGAAGACAATGATAGTGCTTGTCCGTTTAACCGAGGTAGAGTGAAGGGTGGTACCTTGGTTTTGGTGGTGAAAAGCATCAACTCGGTTTTGTTGCTGTTAACACCTAGTCCGCAGCTCGCAGCCCAGGTGCTTACTTTCTTCAAAGCCATATTAGTGATTTCACTGATCACGCTTGGAAATTTTCCCGAAACTAGAATGACCAAATCATCGGCGTACGCAACCGCTTTCACTCCGCTGCTCTCGAGTTTCACCAGAATGCTGTTCATGACCAAAAGCCATAGGAGAGGAGACAATACACCTCCTTGAGGTGTTCCTCTGCTGGCATATTTGGTACACGTTGAATATCCTAACTTTGATTGAATCCTTCTATTACTTAGCATGGATATTATCCACCTTCTAATGTAGTTCTCAACACCGAAGTCTGCAAGTGATTCAGCGATGGATTCAGTTAGGACATTGTTGAAAGCTCCTTCTACGTCTAAGAAGGTGGCTAGGGTATATTCCTTAAAATGAATTGTGTTTTCTATCGTTCTCACTACCTCGTGAAGGGCAGTCTCTGTAGATCTGCCCCTCATGTAGGCATGCTGCGAGTTAGATAGGGGACAACTACTCAGAATGCTCCTTATGTGAGATTCTACAATTCTCTCCAGGGTTTTAAGAAGAAAGGAAGTAAGGCTTATAGGTCGGTAATCTTTGGCAGATTCATGCCCCCTTTTACCAATTTTTGGTAAGAAAACCACTCTTACCTGCCTCCAAGACATGGGGACATGGTTTAGTAAGAGGCAACCTTTAAAGATACTCTCGAGCCGTGGTACTACTAATTCAAGCTGATTTTGCAGCATTATAGGTAGTATTCCATCAGGGCCTGGAGATTTGTACGGCGAGAAGGTTTTAATAGCCCAGACTATATTTTCTCTAGTTATAAGGGCGTTTACCTGCTCTATGGAGGTTGGCATGTTGAAAGTCAGATTGGATTCGGTTGGTTCTTCTGCACAACCTGGGAAGTGTACGTTCATTAGTAGCTCTAATGTCTCCATTGGAGATGCTGTCCAGCTTCCATCTGGTTTTTTAAGAAACGAGGGGTTCGAATGTTCTTTCGATAGAACCCTACTAAGCCTGGCCGAATCTTTGATGTTTTCGATGGACTGACAGTACTCTTGCCATCCTTGTTTTTTGGCTTGAGCTATAGAACGCTTGTATATTCTCAAGCAGTCCTTATAAGGCTGATAAAATTTATGCTTATAGCAGATATTAAAAATGGTTCTTGTTATTTTCCTCAGATTAGATAAGTCGTCATTCCACCAAGGTGGAAAGGTTTTCTTACTGTATCTTATCGGGCAAGAGACCTTGAATGCGGTGGTTATAGAGTCCTCGAAGTTTGAAATCTCTAACTCAAGATCTGTTACCGAGTCGTAACTCGCGTTCGGTATACTGCGCAACTTTGAGCCAAAGATCTGACTAAATTTCTTCCAGTCAATTCTTCTTGGATTTCTATAGGGGGAAGGAGATTTTATTTCAAATTTAAGATCAAATAGAATCCGTCTATGATCAGAAAAGGAGTTAAGAAGAGATACTCTCCAATTCTCGATGGAGAGGTTACCATAAATATTGACAAATGTAACGTCTAACACATCTTCCCACCCTTCTGAGTTGTCCGTACTCGGAAAAACAAAAGTGGGAGTATTGCCCCTGTTACATATAGTCAAGTTATTTTCAATTATATAATTAAAAAGAGACTCACCTCGCTCATTAATTTCAGTGCTGCTCCAGATTGAGTGCCTCGCGTTCGCATCACTCCCTACAAGCAGACTTGTTTGTCTGGCTTTTGCCTCCGTCACAAGAGTACGCACCTCCTCAGGCGGTGACTCCTTGTCATGCGCCATGTATGAGGATGCAAGAATCAAGCCCTCCGCCTGTTTACCCTCTAACCTAACAACTGTTAAGTCAGAAGTGCTATAGTTTGGACACATAAAAGCTTTTAGGTGTTTTTTAGCTAAAATACAAGTTCTAGGCTTACCTTGATTCTGACTGTCGGGCTTGTAGAATAAATCGTATTGGCTGTCATTAAGGCCTCTAATCGCGAGGCCATTAACCCATGGCTCTTGTACAAGGGCGACATCTATATCTTCCTCACTCAGGAAGATTCTCAGGTTATCCGAGGCACATTTAGAGTGCTTCAGATTAGCCTGGATGGCGCGTAGCTTGTCGTTTTTTAATTGGCAGGTGGAACTGCAGGGCCAGGATCCAGCGCCTCGCCGGGGGCTCCAACCTGCATGGTGACATCGTCTACCTCGACATTATCATCACCCAGGGTGGGGCCAACTTCCTGACTCTGCAGAATCTTTATGGAGACACTTTTGATGCCGAACCTCAGCTTGCATTGTGCCTCTTCTAGGGCTTTGCGACTATCCTCACAGATCCTCAGAAGATAGACCGCGCTATTCTTGCGCGGTTCCTCTGTCTTAATGACTACCCAGTCATGCATAGGAATCCGCGGATTCAGCCGTTGAAGGCTCCTAATCAGCTCCGCTCCAGTTGGCTTAATGCTCATCAGTGGCAACAAGATGCGAGCCAATGGTTTTCTAGGAACCTCCCTGGCGGGAATGAGCTTGAGCTTCAAGCCCTTCCAGTCGTTGCTAATCTTAGCAACTCCCTTGCCAAGGAAATCCCTTGAAAAGTCGTCTGCGCACTTTATCACTTTGTAACCTCTGAGCATTTCGCCGGAGTCAAAGCTGGGGTAGGGACCTTCTTTCGCCGAAATTGTATAATGGAAGACCAATTCCGAGAGCTTAGCCTCGATTGAGTTCCACGCTGACATCAGAGCTCTGTTGTCTGTGGAGAGCTCATCTACAATCGCCACCTGGAGGTTGTCTCTGACGACCTCACTCAAGGCGCGCGGTTGCGCTGTCGCCCTCGGAGTCTCCTTTCTGGCACTGCCACCAAGTTTGGTTCTCTTTTGAGGTGGCTTCTCCTCCTCCAGAGACCTGTTCCTCTTGGTGGACTGTTCTTTTTTGCTGGGTAGCGCACTCTTCTCCCGACTGTTGAATTCTTCAACAACTTTTTGGTATTTTATTTTGTCAGCAGCATCACGCTCATGTACCTTTCCGGCTTTTTCGTTTTCGGCAATCTTGCCAAGAATGAAAGTAGCCTTCCTGTACTTGATCCTGAGCTGATCCGCAGGAGAGTGCTTGTTGGGCTTGGTAGCGTTGCTCTGGCGAGCCTTGCTACTTGAAGTAACGGGCGTTTTTTGAGAGGGATGCTGAAGCACAGGGGTACTAGTACCTCCCGTGTTACCTCTAAGTGTAGCCTGCTCTGAGGTGCTAGCGTCTCTAGCTTCCCCTGAGCTACCTACAATGGTATCCTGACTGGAAGCCAGGAGTTCATCCTCGGACTCGATGGATGGAATTTTAACACATAAATTGGACGAAGACATGATTGAGGAGTTCGATTTGATTCCCACGAGTAAGACGGAAAATAAGGTCACCCTCGGCAGAGCCGCATACCGAGGGAAGGTATAAACACAAAAACCGTTACCCACCACAGGCCTCCGGCTGAGCTCGTTCATGGTTGATTTATCCCTCAACCTTTAATTCTTGGGCACGGATTTACTAGCTCACACCACCACTGAAACTAGGAACCTTGGATCTATGGTGAGAGAGGATTTCTGTGAGTTGTGCTATAAAAGAAGTCAGAACCACACAGCGATCCAATCTAACCTTAGCTATCACCGTCTGACACCTACAGACCAAAACTGTGGTGACATTGTCCGCCCGGCACCCACTAGGAGGGTTCGATCAAGGATTTTTGCCGAGCTTTGGGGGCCCTGGGCCCAATAGGATTTGGGGGCCAAAAAAAGTAGGTATAATCTAATTTTTGTTTAATTCTTTAGGTTAAAAAAATCATTTTAAAATTAATTTGTGTTTTTTTTTTGTAATATTTTTACTTTTTAAAAAGAACTTAAAAAAAATTAAAACAGATATTTTTTGTATACTTTTATAATTTTTTTTAATTTACCTTCAATATTTTTTTTTATTTTGCAATGACTGGACAATTCAGAGTAGATTATTGTAATATTCGTGGGCTAAGGGCGAATTTTTTGTTGGCATACCGCCATACTGTTTCATACAGGCCAGCTGTTTTGGCACTAAGTGAAACCCAAGTAGGTGAGGATTCCGATCCTGCTGAATTTTTTATTCATGGGTATAGCTTGGTGCCTTTATTCTTTTTCCACCATGGCCTCGCCATATACATTAGGAATGATGTTGCTTATCAGCTCTTACCACAATATGGTATTTGCACCAATTCCTTTTTTAATTATATGTGGTTTAAATTCTCTGTAAATAAGCAAATCATTCACTACTGCTTCCTTTATCGAAGCCCAAATTTAGACAGAGTATCAACTTCTCGTGAATTTGATGCTTTGTCTGATTCCATCCAAAGAATTGTTTCGTCCTATCCTCGCACTGAAATCGTTGTTACGGGCGATTTCAATGTACACAATTCTTCATGGCTTCAACATTCAGGCCAGACAACACCCGATGAAGTGTGTGCAGAAATCTTCGCTGAGTTGAACCACCTAACTCAGCTGGTCAACGAGCCCACCCGAATATCGGACGTTGAAGGTCGAGCAGAAAACACTCTTGACTTGTTTCTTACCTCTGACCCTGATAAGTACACTGTTAGTGTTCTATCTCCTCTAGGCACATCTGACCATCAGCAAATTTCTCGTGTCAAAACTGTTCAGTTAAAGAAAGAGCTCCTAAGAGAACCGTTTGGCAATACGAGAAAGCCAACTGGGACAGTCTCAATAATTACTTCAGGATCTTTAACTGCTTCCTCGATAGTGACGTTGACGCCAGCGCTGATATGATCACAAGTTTAATTCTCCTGGGAATGAGAACTTTTATACCGAACAGGGTTAAAAGTATCAGACCTAAGGAAAACGCATGGTTTGATGCGAGCTGTAAAGAGGTTATCAGGGCCAAAGAGGTAAGTTTCCGATGCTATAAAGCCAACCGTACTGAGGAAAGCCGGAAAAAGTTCAAACAAGCCAGGAAGGCCTGCAACGCCCATATTCGACGGACCAAATTTTTACATGACCAAAAATTACGGCAAAAAATACTGCAATGTCCCAAAGGCAGTAAAAATTTTTGGTCATTTGTAAAAAAACATGAGGAATTCTTCCTCTTGAGCGAGTTAGTGATTCTATGGGACCAATCTTTTTTCGCACTCGTACTGTGGCAAGAGTCCTTAGAGATCTAAACACACATAAATCCGCTGGTCCGGATGGTATCCCCGCTATTGTTCTAAAGAGGTGTTCTTCAACGCTGGCAAAACCACTGCGTAAGCTTTTTCATCTGTCCTACTCCTAAGGTCTCGTTCCGAGAGGATGGAAAACTGCATTTGTCCAGCCCATCCCAAAAAAAGGTGAATCTTCTTCACCCTCTAACTACCGACCGATTGTACTTACGTCCCTTCTTTCCAAGGTCATGGAAACGCTGATTAATTATCAGCTCAAGAAATATCTTGAAGATCGAAAGCTTCTTAATGACCGGCAGTACGGCTTTCGAAGCAATAGGTCCACTGGTGATCTCATGGTTCATCTCACCGAACAGTGGAGCAAATCTTTACATCGCTTTGGAGAAAGTAAGGTTATTGCACTTGATATTTCAAAAGCATTTGATAGGGTTTGGCATCAGGCTCTCTTATCGAAAATGCGTGCTTTCGGTGTGCATGAATCCCTGCTTCATTGGATTAGTAATTACCTTTCGGATCGTTCAATACAAGTAGTATTGGATGGATTCAAGTCTGAAAACCATAAAATAAATGCTGGTGTTTCCCAGGGCTCTGTTCTATCTCCAACACTCTTTTTAATTTTTATTAATGATCTCCTGTCTGCAACATCTAATCCATTACATTGTTTCGCTGACGATAGTACTCTTAGCTTTTCATATTCGTTTTCAGACTCACATCCCTCTTCTTCGGATGTGGAACTGCAACGACAAAATATGATAAGCTCATTAAATTCCGACCTAAACAGCATTGTTCAATGGGGATTAAAAAACCGCGTGGAATTTAATGCTTCGAAAACGCAATGCTGTCTTGTATCGTTATTATCCATGGATGGCACTTGCATCAATGAGACTGAACACCTCGGTATGTGTGTCACCAATCACCTCTTGTGGAATGATCACATACGCGATGTCGCCAAAAATGCCGCAAGGTGTTTGGGTTTCCTTAGGCGATGCAAGAAATATTTCACCCCTTCTGATCTGGCTGTTATCTACAAGACTTACATACGTCCAAAGCTTGAGTATAACTCCCATCTCTGGGCTGGTGCTCCTGCAACTAACTTAAGCCTCTTGGATAGTATTGAACGTAGAGCATTTAAATTGATAGATGATAATATCATCATAAGTTCATTTACTTCGCTTGAACATCGTCGTAAGGTCTCTTGTCTGACCCTGTTTTACCGTTATTTTAACGGCTTATGCTCTAGTGAAATAGCCAGTTGCATTCCTCCCCTTAAACAGTTCAACCGTAATACTCGCGCTTCTAGGAATACCCATCAGTATACCCTCGAGCCCAACTTCGGCCGTACTGTCAAATACAGAGATTCGTTCTTTAGCCGTACTACGCGAATGTGGAATGCCTTACCACACTCTGTCTTTCCTAGTCATTGCAATGTTCAGGAATTCAAAACCAATGTGCACCGACATCTCCTTTTAAACCCTCTCTCCTCTTCCTAGTGCTCACACTGTGCCTCTGCATAATAAGGGTAGTAATATCCCCTTGTGTGTGCTTATTATAAAAAAAAAAAAAAAAAAAAAAAGATGAACATTTTCCTTTATAGATGATTTTTGATAATTTTTATTGTTTTTTTGGTTGATTTCTAATGTTTTTATATTTTTTTTTTAATTGTATGTAAGTTTATTTCTTTATATTTGTTTTGATTTGTTTTTTTTTTTAGATATATGTATATGTAAGTTTAAGTATACAATAAAATATTATTGATGGCATACTTTTCTGACTTTGTCAGTTGCAAAATCATGAATTAAGTCATCAAGTTCAATTTCCTGCAGTAATTCATTTTCAATTGATAAAATTGACAAGCTGTTTAGTCTATCTTGTAGCATTGTGCTTCGAAGTTCATTTTTTATCCGGTTCAATTTCGAAAATGAACGCTCTCCACTGCAGTTTGAAACCATCAAAGATAGAAAAATTTTACAGTCAGTTTCTACATTTGGAAATGTGTTCCTAATATCATCCACTGTAATTAGACTGTACAATTTTGATATTTTAATAAGGTCTTCATTTACATCTTTATTGAATTCTTTTAAATACTGTACGAGGTGCAAGCATTCTACCTCAAGTTCTTCTAAACTAACATCTCTATGGTATTTTTTTGAAAACTGTTCGCAAGAATTTTGCAACTCCACTTAAGTCAAATATTGCAATCGACAAAAAAGCGAAACAATGCATTTATTTCTTTATAGCAATTGAATCGTATTTTTAATTGCAAAGTAATAGATTGACACTATTACTTTGCAATTAAAAATACGATAAAATTGGAAAAAAATTTGATATTTAAAATTTTCATTCCCAATTAGCTGGACGGATGGTGCAGGACCATCAAAATACCTATGTGGCACGCCAACTTCGTACTATTTTTCGTTGGAATAAGTCTTTATAGATAGATAGATAGATAGATAAATCTTTATTCATTAAAACGATACATATTAATTTACAATAGAAAAAAAACTTACAAGTATGGCATTAGAGCCGTCTGCCGAATATTATCAAGGCATTTACATTGAGAAAAAAGAGTATACAATTATGGAATATAAAATAAAGAACATATGTATATAAATAATATTACAGAAATGTGATCAACTTGTTAAGTGTTGTTTTGTTAAAGTGGCAAAATAATTTAAAGAAGAAAAAGAATAGTTAACAATAAATATGTGTTACAATGAAAAAAGAAAACAATTAACAATTAGGTACTTTAAATGATTGTTCAAAATATTTAAGTTGAATTTTTTTTTTAAACTAAAAAAAACGAAGATGGCGAAGAAGTGGAAAATATATGAATATGGACTTTTAGTTTAGTTAAAACGGAAAAAGGCGAACTCTAAGAGATTCAAGTAATGGAATATTGTGGCTTTTATTCTAGCTAAAACAAAACTTTATTTTCTTTTTTTACTTAAGTAGATACTTCAAAACAGACTCAAATAAGAATTTCTGTAATTATTTGCATGGGAGACATAGCGTACCAGCAGTTTCCAACCATACTCCCCGTTCAAAACACGTAAACATTCTTCCGACGAAAAGAAGCTTTTATCAAAATGAAGTCTACGGATTTCTTGTGAAATAGGACAAGTTGCTAAAAAATGGTAAACATTTTCGTTTTGGTTTGAGTTGCAGAGTGAACAGTTTGCATCTAAGTCAGTTCTATGTGGCCTGTAGTTGAGTTCAAGAGTTTCAGTCCGTATTTTGAATATTAAACTTATATCAGAAGCAGAAAGGTCCTCACAGAAATAATTATAACCGCCCAAAGTCAAATTAAGACGGCTATAGGTTGCTCTAGAAAGTGATTCCCTAGCCCTTTCGAGATTAGTTTTGTACATTTCCTCATCAACCATCGAAATGCAGTTGTAAAAGGTATTTCTCCATTCTTCTTTGTTGTTTGCATTTAGATTCATTGCTAAATTATGTGCTGTGGCAAGAGCATGCCAATTTCTAAAAGGGGAATATCCACAATGGAGTGATATAAGCAGGATTTGCTTGTGCAGATTACTATCGGGTCTATGCATAACTTTAATAAGATAGTCTTCGTTGGCCTTTAAATTTCTAACATATATTTGCGGAAGCCCGGACTCAACATATATGGCGTAATTAGGCGTGCTACGCGGTAGCCGGAAGATTCTTTTGAAAAAGTATCTTTGAATAACTTCCATATCCTCTAGAAATTGGTATCCATACACTTGATTCCCATAACAAAAGCAAGTGTTCACGGTAGCCTCAAAAACCTTAAATTTCGATGTAGGGTCCACGAAGCTTCTTGAAAAAAAATGTGACCACATCGAGTTTATAGCTGATTTGGCTAGTACCAGTTTCTCTTTAATATGATTTTTGATGTTCAAATTACGAGTGATAATAAAACCAAGATATTTATACTCGCTGACAACTTCAATAGTGGTACCATCTAATGTCCAATTTCGTACATTATTATCTGAACGGTTTTGAGGTTTAAAAATCATAATTTTAGATTTAGAAATGTTGATTTTGAGATCCCACGAATCGCAATATTGTTTAAGTTTATTTATCTGAAGCTGCAATGTCACTGGGTTATCAGAGAATACCACCAGCATAGAGCAACATCTTCAAAGATAAATCGCCATAGTTGACGCCTCCCGGTAATTTATTTTCAATATCATTGATAAAAAGAGCGAACATCAGCGGACTCAATATACAACCTTGTGGAACACCTGTTTCGGTATTAAAGGATTTTGACATAGATATACCATTGAAAAACCATTGCAGACGTGTTTAATAAAAGTTGTTCATAGATCCGAATAATAATAGAATAAGTCTTTATAATTGGCATCCGGATTCTGAATTTTGGCACACGCTTCAAATTTATCAAATTCTCCCTTATATCATTTATGAAAGAACATAGTTAACAAAGCAAATTGGCAGCAACGTCAATCGTTATTGTTTTATGAATTCTTTATATTATTGTGCTCCAAATTTCTGTTAAAATGAGGTACTCCAGCTTTGACATTTTCTTAGACAGGCTTAGCGCTTCGCGTTTTGTGTCTGGAGCTTGCTCTGGATCTCTAAAGATAGATGTCAAGGCTTCAGTAATTTGCTTATAACCATTATAGAACGCGTTAACTGCATCAGCTCGTGCAGACCATCTTGTTTCAGAAAGGCTTTTAAGAACTCTATGTGAAACTAAACATTCATTCAATTTATTCCAGCGATGGGTAGAAGCAGAAAAAAAGTTGTATATTTTTTGAAATACTTGAAAGAAACTTGTTGCCTCCTCTACATAACCAGGCGTATGAAGGCCTACTAAGTTAAGAGAATGTGTTGCACAAGGTACAAAGGTAGCAAATTCGCACTTCTTCTTTAATCTTGCTTGCAAACTAGAATATTTTCCCGACATATTAGACGCATTATCATAGCTTTGTCCTCTACAATCCTCTATTGAAATATCATGATTTTCCAGAAATGTCAAGATTGTGTCAGCCAAAAATTCAGATTTATGCTCTTGAATGGGTATAAATTTTAAGAACCTTTCGATGGGAACACAATTTTTAACATACCGAATTACGAAAGTCAACTGGTCCATATGAGAAAGGTCGGGTGTACTGCCAACACTTAGGGAAAATTATTTTGCCGATCTAATTTCACCTAAAATTTTCATTAGGACTTGTTTTCCCATTATATCAACGAATTCGTTGCAAACATTTGCTGATAAATAGGAAGTGTATCCCTTTCCTGAGTTCCCACATTTTTTTAAATGATCTGCGATGAATGAATCACCATGGGACAACTTTTTGTTTGTTTATGGAGTGAGTTGAAAAGTCAACATGTGTGCAGAACTGTAGAGCAGAACGAAAGCAGAGTTGTTAAAATAATGTTGACAGCGTGTGCAGATGTATGATTAAAGATTCATGTTGCCAGAAGTTTAAGATGTTGAGGAGGAGAATTTCAATGGAACGGAGAGTAAAATGAAACTTGTTTTTCTGTCTACTAACCTTATTTCGTTTTCCATATAATTCTTGTATAGATTCATTCATTTTAAGTTGGTGGATTTGGGGGCCAAATAATTGCGGGGCCCTGGGCCCTGGCCCACCGGGCCCATGCCTAAAGACGCCACTGCTTGGATATCTATGGGGATGTGGTCTCTTCTATTGTCGCTGCTGAGGTCCGCACGGTTAATTCCAATTATTTGTATGATATTTTCTTTCGAAAATTTATATTTTTTTTAAAATTCTGCGTTTCTTAGGCTCATTGGGTTGAACCTTTATAAACTTTCCGCCTTCTCGGAGTTGGTAAAACGCGATTTAAATTATTAAAATCATTAATAAACGAGCTAAACTGGAAAGGCATTATTGTTTTCTTTTTAATTTCAATAATAATAACAATAATTTCCTTATGTAGGCTCTATTCAACCCCAAAACGCGCTTAGCTTATTATGGGACTATGCAATCTTGCATAAGTTTTATAAATAACATTTTTGCGTTTAGAGGCATTATAGAGATTACATAACTTTATGTAGGCTCTATATCTACAGCGTTTTTAAATAAGACTGTTATTATTTATGTTATATTTTTGTTATTTATATTATTATAATTTTACTGTTTATATTTATTTTTTGTTATAAGTTCGCTGAAATTAGTCAAATAAAAAAAATAAACTCATACATTAAACCTCATTTTAATTTTGAAGAAAAGCAAAGTTGCTTTGCATTATTATTATGAAAGATTTTTCATTTGCAAGTATGAGTTTGTTTGAGAATTTTCATTTCCAAGTATGAGTTTGTTTTTAAAAGTTGTAGAAAATTAATACAAAAAAATGAACCGTTTTGAAAATAAAGAAGTCTATAAGAGGACATAGGCTATTTTCTGTTTGTTTAGACGAATTTAATAAAGAAAATGAATTTTGAATTTTAGAGTTCATGCATTGATTCATCTCTATTTCAAAAATGTCTGATTTTGTAAAGGTTTTTTAATCTATCGGCATCGTAGCCATCCTTCAATGGAATTTGACAGTTTATATCAAAAAAAGTTTATTTTGAAAGATATTGTAAAATAATTAAAAAATTAATCATTTTGAAAAATATTTGGAAAACGAAGAAGTTAATATTAGTGATTAAAGAGTAGTCAAATTAAGAATTAACGTTTATATCGGAAATGATTTTTCAACAAAAGAAAGTTTTCGATTAACGAAAAGTACCATCGCGTTTATGTTGTCTAAAATTGAAAATACACTACAATTTAATTGCTAAGGGAACATGTGTTTAAGTCCCTTGAACACCTTTTGTGTACACTACATGCTGGGAATGGAGCCAAATATCACGATGTTGCATCTACATACGGAATAAGCAAAGCAGCCATCTGAAGAGTAGTTTATCAAGTGTCGAATATTAGGTATAAACTTAAAACACATACAAATATAAAAACAAATACAGGAGTATATAAACTCAATTGCGACGACTGCAGCAAATTCTACATCGGACAAACTGGCAGATCTTTCTATGAAAGATTTAAAGAACACAAACCAAAAGCTAACACTAAATCGAATTTTGCCTTGCATTTAATCAACGAAAATCACAATTACACAAATTTCGACAATAACTGCACCCCCTTCACTTGTGCAAGAAAGGACACATACTCGACGCCACTGAGGAATATAAGATTTATTTAGCATTAAACAAGAACAGGACAATTTATTAAATGATAAACTGACATTAAAAACGAACCCACTTTACGACACTGCCATCAAGTATAGCAGCAACAAAAACAATAGGCAAAATTCAATATTAAATACACAACCTATTATACAATAAAACAACAACAAAAATAGAAGAACCTCCAATGTCCAAAATATAACAACAACAATAAACAGCAATTGACTCCAAACACACAACATAATATACAACCAAAAACAACAATACAAAGAGCTTCATACATGCATTGGAGCCAGTTAAAAAACATCAAACATCACGCCAAAGCTCCAACAAATAAAATGCAGTCAGTATAATAAACGCCCGAAGATGGATGAGTGATATCCGAAACGCGTCGCGTTATAAAACAAAATTTAAAGTTGTGAAATTTATTGTTTCTTTCAAAATAAAATATAAACCAAATTATAAATATAAAATTAAAATTCAACTGCTCGTCTTTATTTTTATTTTTCGTTTTTAATTTTCGTTTTTTTTTTTTATATATTTATCACACCACAACTATCATTGATGAATTTCTCTCTGACACCATTGGCTGGCCACAAAAGAATTCAGACATAGCCTATCAATTTTTTCACAAGGAGAATTTCCTCATGTGGTTTTTATTTTTCACAACTTTAAAGCGACTAACTTTAAATTATTTTTGTCTGATCGACTCATTTTGCATTATTTACGCTAATTAGATACATGCAAATGTCAATCTTAATTTTCTTATTGCATATTTGATCTTAATAAACACAATCTTAGATTTACTCAAAAGATGATTGCATTACAAAAAAAAAAATCTTAAGGGTAAAAAATAGTAAAAATATAAAATAAAATAGGTGGCGTAACAGTCCGTTGAGAACTAAGGCCTAGTAACTAACAACTCTCAACCATTCCAGTGCGCGAGTCATGTTAGGGACGGTGGTGACCTACAATTGTATGCCTAATCCGAACGGCTATTTGACTTGCATTTCCCCGCAAGAGGTTAGTACCCGTGAAAAAAACTTTATTGGCACAAGAAGGGATTGAACCCAAAACCTCTGGCATGACAGTCCTACGCACTTCATTTTTATTAATCATTCTTAAAACTTTCTACAAAATTCATAAAACTATCCTAATTAACCATAACTTACAACTAACTTACTGGCCCCATACGGACACTCTTAGTTAAACTATAATACTTAATACTAATGCCTCGGCCCTAAAATCAATTTAATTAAATTTTATTTTAATTTATTTTTTTTTATTAGAAAATTTAAAAAAAATGATTTTAATATGTTTTTCTAAAATACTTAAATACTACTTAAAAATAAGGTCTTTAAAATAAAACTTAAAACTAGTCGTCGAAATATTGCTGCATCTTGTACAAATCACGCTTCAAGAGGATTTTAATAACCTTAACCTTTCGGGCCGTTCTGTACGCAATTAAATCGTACGCAGTTGCCTTATTTAAACTACCATTTACACGCAGGTGTAAATGCTGAAGAGAATCGGCAAATTCACCGCTCCCTGTTTGTAATTTCGAATGTTGTGGAAAAAGTTACACTACCACTCCTGATAACAAACTTTTTACCTTTGAGCATATTATAAAGTATATATGTACAACAATGGCTTGCTTATGCCAAGTCTGCTCAGTTATAGATAAACACCCTGTAACCATACGGTGTCAAAAGTCTTTTCCAAAACAACCAGAACAGCGCCTGTGCATTGTTGTTTTGATTTACTCCATTGGATATCAGAAACGAATTTAGACGCAACATGAATTGTGTCATAACCCGCCTTGCACCCGAACTGTTTATCCGAATTATTTTCTCTTCCGCAGCCCACTTAGTCAAAGCCCTATTGATAATCTTCTCGAAAACTTTGCTGGTGCTCGGAAGAAGACGTATCGACCGAAGAGTTGATGTGTAGGAGTTGTTCTTTCACTAACAAGTGACCAAAAAATCTAAAATACCGGATAGAACTCAAGGTCTCCTTCTATTCAAATAACAAAGTTGCTGGTATATGAAAAGTATAGTTCGATTTTTTCGTTCTAAGAAAAAATAATTTACGTAATACGTATGGACAATGATAACATATCGATTTTAATGGGACCATGAAGCTGATTTCGAAAATGTAGTAAGTATGTATGATACATGAACGTGGGAGGTTCAAAAAGAAATATGTGTATCAAATTTTATACATAGACTAGCGGCCCGTCCCGGCTTCTCACGGGTAGACATAAATAGGTCAAAATATTTAAGTTATAAGCATGCTAATTAAAACGACCATGAATCACTACTAATCAGAGTACAGCCCGATGATGGAACAAGAGTTCTGAAACGCGTAGCTTGTTTTATTTAATTTAATAAATTTGTTTGTAACATAAAGTTTTATTAAATTGTTAATTTTTTAAAGAAAAATATAATTGTTTTTATTTTTTTAAAAATAAACATAAAAAAATACATAGAAAACATTTGTTTGTCCTATCATTAATACTCTTCGCAGCGTATGCGGTGAAAGACATTTTATGGCTAATTTTTTTACACCTTCGTTTGGTTTTAATAAGAATTTCTAAAAATGTATATAGTAATCTAGTACTAAATATAGCCTATGTTACTCAGTGATAATGTAGCTTTCTAATGAAAAAAGAATTATTAAAATCGGTCCAGTACTTTTTGAGTTTATTCGTTACATACAAAAATACAAATCTCTAAATCACTCCTCTTTATAATATTAGTGTAGATATAGCCTATGTTACTCAGTGATAATGTAGCTTTCTAGTGAAAAGAGAATTATTAAAATCGGTCCAGTACTTTTTGAGTTTATTCGTTACATACAAAAATACAAATCTTTCCACTTTATAATATTAGTGTAGATATAGTCTATGTTACTCAGTGATAATGTAGCTTTCTAATGAAAAAATAATTATTAAAATCGGTCCAGTACTGGTGAGTTTTCGAACTGGTGGTTCACTTTTCCTGCTCTCAAACTATGAAGATTAGAAATGAAAACAAAAAACAATTTAAATAAAATATATTGATTTTTTAATATTTTTTATACTCGTACATTAAATCAATGCGACGACATTTTTCGGAAGCGAAATGTTTAATCACCTTTTTATTGAAATCGGGTATTATTTGTATACATTTTTTTCAATGCTAAGCACAGAAAGTGCATTTAGTCGATCCTGAGACATGGTGTTTCGCAAAAAAGTTTTGATTCTTTTTAGTGTCGAAAAACATCGCTCGCTCTCTACCGATGTCATTGGTATAGTGCACAGAATTCGCAGTAGTTTCATTGACTCTGAAAATGATTCAGGTCATTATTATGAAACAATTGTAAATTTGCAACTGCACTATTTGCACTGATGAAATCGTCGCGATTGTATATTGCAGAGTTTGTTTTTCAATTTGTTTTTGTCCAAAGCAGCGTAAGTGCAAACTCTGATCGTGAAATCTTTATCGGGAAAAGTAGAACGGTATGTTTCAAAGTTCTCGCAGTAAAATAATTTAGCTGCAATCAAATGATTACAAAAATTGAATCTATCTTTCACTTGAGTAATAATTATATCGCACACTTCTTTTGTTATGACAGAGATGGCCGATTTAAACCTTTTTTGAGGAGATTCTTCAGGTTGACCTATGGTCTTACGTACATTTTGTTTACTGATTTCAAAATCATTAATACAGTTTTGTATATGAACCAAATCAATATTCCTTTGCTGCATTTGTTTGAATAAAATTTCAATATGTGGCATAATAGATTGAAAAAAATCAAGCCAATATTAAAAAGTATCATCGTTCAAATAGCTATGTAGCATATCAGCTTGATTTATAGAATTTGTATCCCTTTCCGTTTCTATAATGGTGGCCATGCATTCTTTTAAAGGCTCCATGTATCTATCTACTGAGTCAACCGTTCGAGAATTAAAGTTCCATCTCGTTTGAGGAGCAGCTGGAATCTTCTTTGATACAATAGTTTTCAAAATCTCTGTACGCTTCGGAGATCGTGAAAAAAACTTTGGAAAAGCTTGAAGGTTGGCAAAAAATTTCTGTACGCTTTTGTTTTGACTTACACTTTCTTCTATTATTAAGTTCAGTTGGTGGGCGTAACACTGAACAAATGAAGCGTTTGGATAGATGGTTTTTACTTTAGCCTGTACTCCACCAACATTCCCGCTCATTACAGAGGCGCCATCGTAACATTGTGCTATTAACTGTTGCGGAGTTATTTGAAGTGACTGTAATTCTGTTATAATAACAGAACTAAGCCCTTCAGCAGTATGGGAATGTGGCGTAAGATATTTCCAAAAGCGTTCCTGAATATATCCGTTTTGTTCGTATCGTAAAATCATAACCATCTGCATTGTAGTCGATACATCGGTAGTTTCATCAGCTTGAACTGCCATGCTTTCACATTTTTGTATAATATCCGATGATTCTTTGTGGTATACACATAAAATAGTTTTTGAGGTACCTTTGAAGACTGTAGACGATGTGAGATGCTCCTTCATGACTGTATCCAACTCTGATACAAAGTCTATTAATCCGCGAAATACCCCAGCATTATTTGACTCGATTGTTTCATCGTGACCTCGCAAAGCCAATTCAAATGCACCAAAAAACTTAACACAATCGATAAAACGTGATAAAATATACCTGTTTTTATCGTTAAACTTTTGGATATTGTTTCTGTAAACAGAATCAAGCTGATTACGAATGTCGACTGTGCCTAACACAGACAAACTCATTACATTTTGTAAGTATACTTGCGAAGAATCGTGTTTTTTTTTATTTTTTCACTCAAATGCGTCAAATCCTTGATTCCAGTTTCTGTCCAAATTGATTCTCCACCAAAAATAATGCAAGGAAAGAAAAAGAATGCATTAAGACGTTCACATCCACACAACAATTTCTTTTTATTATATCGGGTGATTTTTTAAGAGCTTGAGAACTTTTTTAAAAAAAAAAACGCATAAAATTTGCAAAATCTCATCGATTCTTTATTTGAAACGTTAGATTGGTCCATGACATTTACTTTTTGAAGATAATTTCATTTAAATGTTGACCGCGGCTGCGTCTTAGGTGGTCCATTCAGAAAGTCCAATTTTGGGTAACTTTTTCGAGCATTTCGGCCGGAATAGCCCGAATTTCTTCGGAAATGTTGTCTTCCAAAGCTGGAATAGTTGCTGGCTCATTTGTGTAGACTTTAGACTTGACGTAGCCCCACAAAAAATAGTCTAAAGGCGTCAAATCGCATGATCTTGGTGGCCAACTTACCGGTCCATTCCTTGAGATGAATTGTTCTCCGAAGTTTTCCCTCAAAATGGCCATAGAATCGCGAGCTGTGTGGCATGTAGCGCCATCTTGTTGAAACCACATGTCAACCAAGTTCAGTTCTTCCATTTTTGGCAACAAAAAGTTTGTTAGCATTAAACGATAGCGATCGCCATTCACCGTAACGTTGCGTCCAACAGCATCTTTGAAAAAATACGGTCCAATGATTCCACCAGCGTACAAACCACACCAAACAGTGCATTTTTCGGGATGCATGGGCAGTTCTTGAACGGCTTCTGGTTGCTCTTCACTCCAAATGCGGCAATTTTGCTTATTTACGTAGCCATTCAACCAGAAATGAGCCTCATCGCTGAACAAAATTTGTCGATAAAAAAGCGGATTTTCTGCCAACTTTTCTAGGGCCCATTCACTGAAAATTCGTCGTTGTGGCAGATCGTTCGGCTTCAGTTCTTGCACGAGCTGTATTTTATACGGTTTTACACCAAGATCTTTGCGTAAAATCTTCCATGTGGTCGAATAACACAAACCCAATTGCTGCGAACGGCGACGAATCGACATTTCACGGTCTAAGCCGGTAACACACAGCCGAAGCTGGTAACACCCAGCCGAAGCTGGTAACACACGGCCGAAACCAGTAACACACGGCCTAAGCCGGTAACACACAGCCGAAGCTGGTAACACACAGCCGAAGCTGGTAACACACGGCCGAAACCAGTAACACACAGCCGAAGCTGGTAACACACAGCCGAAGCTGGTAACACACGGCCGAAACCGGTAACACACGGCCTAAGCCGGTAACACACAGCCGAAGCTGGTAACACACAGCCGAAGCTGGTAACACACGGCCGAAACCGGTAACACACAGCCGAAGCTGGTAACACACAGCCGAAACCGCTAACACACGGCCTAAGCCGGTAACACACAGCCGAAGCTGGTAACACACAGCCGAAGCTGGTAACACACAGCCGAAGCTGGTAACACACGGCCGAAACCGGTAACACACAGCCGAAGCTGGTGACACACGGCCGAAACCGGTAACACACAGCCGAAGCCGGTAACACACAGCCGCAGCTGGTAACACACAGCCGAAGCTGGTAACACACGGCCGAAACCGGTAACACACGGCCTAAGCCGGTAACACACAGCCGAAGCTGGTAACACACAGCCGAAGCTGGTAACACACAGCCGAAGCTGGTAACACACGGCCGAAACCGGTAACACACGGCCTAAGCCGGTAACACACAGCCGAAGCTGGTAACACACAGCCGAAGCTGGTAACACACGGCCGAAACCGGTAACACACAGCCGAAGCTGGTAACACACAGCCGAAGCTGGTAACACACGGCCGAAACCGGTAACACACGGCCTAAGCCGGTAACACACAGCCGAAGCTAGTAACACACAGCCGAAGCTGGTAACACACGGCCGAAACCGGTAACACACAGCCGAAGCTGGCAACTTAATTAAACTTGAATATTACACAAGAAGCCCCTTACCTCTGGTGGGGGGAAGCCTCTGTTTATATTCAAAACTACTTACCACTAATCCTTGCTTACCGTTGAACTGGTAAATTAATTAAACATGAATATTTCACAAAAGCCCCTTACCTCTGGTGGGGGGAAGCCTCTGTGTATATCCAAACTACTTACCTCTAATCCTCGCTTAACGTTGAACTTTCTTGTCTTACTTCTTCGTTCACTCCTTTTCGTTTGAATTGGTCTCGTTCGGTTCTACTAGGCAACCTTTTGGTAACAACCTAGTGTGAATTATATTTTTGCGAATGACAAGATCAGTTTTGCCCATTACGTCACCATGTTTTGGCTCAGTTGAATTGAGTGTGAACTCAATGCTCGGTGTAGTGACCGCACGCATGTAATTTGTTAGTGTTTTTGTTGTAGATTTGTAATGCGTCATTACAATTCCCCCCTAGTAGAGATAGGAAAACTTGCCCTCGACAGAGAATTCCAAGACGACGACTCTAGCCAAGCAGTAGAGCAGTCCAACGACGGAGAGGAATCAGACCAAACCACTCACAATACCACGCGGAAAGAAGGGGTTAAAGATTACTTTTTCTGTGTGCCATCCCGCGATAAACTCCGCGCAGGTATGATTCAAACCAAAGCATAAGCTGGCATGCACGAGACCGAGGTGGATACATTGCCACCAGCAATCGCACACATCACCCAGCACATGCCCGACCAACCGACACAACAACTAATACCAACTAGACAATATGAACCTACTACGGAAGGCCGCATGATTCTGAGCCGCGAAGCCGAAGTGATGAATATCGTCCGAAAATGTGGAGTAAGGTTCGACTGCACTGGCAACGTTTCAGAAATGATCAAGCGACTGGAAGAATTGATCGAGTGTTATAGGATCCCACCACAAGAGATGGTTCGTACCTTACCCGAAATACTAGGGGGTACGGCTTTGAAGTGGTATCGTATTAATCGAGTGCAATTCTTGACATGGGCCGGTTTTCACAAGGCTTTCTTAGAACATTTCTTACCAATCCGATATATCAATAAGTTGGAAGATGAAATTGCGCGAAAACGACAAGGCCCAAAAGAAAAGGCCAAAGATTTCATCCGATCTATGCAGTACCTGATCCATCAACACCCTGCCATGAAGGTAGAAGAAAACACCGACAAAATTCATGACCGACTCAGACCGAAATACCGGAATTTTAAAAACAAAAAAAAAGTTAAGAAAAAAAAAAAACAAAAAAAAAATATAATAAATAATCCAAAAAAAAAGTTTTGCTATCAAAGGAAACGAAAAAAAAAAAACAAAAAAAAAGGACAAGGACAAGACGAGGAAGTCCTCGTTTTCCAAAGAAGGGGGGAATTGTAATGACGCATTACAAATCTACAACAAAAACACTAACAAATTACATGCGTGCGGTCACTACACCGAGCATTGAGTTCACACTCAATTCAACTGGGCCAAAACATGGTGACGTAATGGGCAAAACTGATTTTGTCATTCGCAAAAATATAATTCACACTAGGTTGTTACCAAAAGGTTGCCTAGTAGAACCGAACGAGACCAATTCAAACGAAAAGGAGTGAACGAAGAAGTAAGACAAGAAAGTTCAACGTTAAGCGAGGATTAGAGGTAAGTAGTTTGGATATACACAGAGGCTTCCCCCCACCAGAGGTAAGGGGCTTTTGTGAAATATTCATGTTTAATTAATTTACCAGTTCAACGGTAAGCAAGGATTAGTGGTAAGTAGTTTTGAATATAAACAGAGGCTTCCCCCCACCAGAGGTAAGGGGCTTCTTGTGTAATATTCAAGTTTAATTAAGTTACCAGCTTCGGCTGTGTGTTACCGGTTTCGGCCGTGTGTTACCAGCTTCGGCTGTGTGTTACTAGCTTCGGCTGTGTGTTACCGGCTTAGGCCGTGTGTTACCGGTTTCGGCCGTGTGTTACCAGCTTCGGCTGTGTGTTACCAGCTTCGGCTGTGTGTTACCGGTTTCGGCCGTGTGTTACCAGCTTCGGCTGTGTGTTACCAGCTTCGGCTGTGTGTTACCGGCTTAGGCCGTGTGTTACCGGTTTCGGCCGTGTGTTACCAGCTTCGGCTGTGTGTTACCAGCATCGGCTGTGTGTTACCAGCTTCGGCTGTGTGTTACCGGCTTACGCCGTGTGTTACCGGTTTCGGCCGTGTGTTACCAGCTTCGGCTGTGTGTTACCAGCTGCGGCTGTGTGTTACCGGCTTCGGCTGTGTGTTACCGGTTTCGGCCGTGTGTTACCAGCTTCGGCTGTGTTACCGGTTTCGGCCGTGTGTTACCAGCTTCGGCTGTGTGTTACCAGCTTCGGCTGTGTGTTACCAGCTTCGGCTGTGTGTTACCGGCTTAGGCCGTGTGTTACCGGTTTCGGCTGTGTGTTACCAGCTTCGGCTGTGTGTTACCGGTTTCGGCCGTGTGTTACCAGCTTCGGCTGTGTGTTACCAGCTTCGGCTGTGTGTTACCGGCTTAGGCCGTGTGTTACCGGTTTCGGCCGTGTGTTACCAGCTTCGGCTGTGTGTTACCAGCTTCGGCTGTGTGTTACCGGTTTCGGCCGTGTGTTACCAGCTTCGGCTGTGTGTTACCAGCTTCGGCTGTGTGTTACCGGCTTAGGCCGTGTGTTACCGGTTTCGGCCGTGTGTTACCAGCTTCGGCTGGGTGTTACCAGCTTCGGCTGTGTGTTACCGGCTTAGGCCGTGTTACCGGTTTCGGCCGTGTGTTACCAGCTTCGGCTGTGTGTTACCGGCTTCGGCTGTGTGTTACCGGTTTCGGCCGTGTGTTACCAGCTTCGGCTGTGTGTTACCGGTTTCGGCCGTGTGTTACCAGCTTCGGCTGTGTGTTACCAGCTTCGGCTGTGTGTTACCGGCTTAGGCCGTGTGTTACCGGTTTCGGCTGTGTGTTACCAGCTTCGGCTGTGTGTTACCGGCTTCGGCTGTGTGTTACCGGTTTAGGCCGTGTGTTACCGGTTTCGGCCGTGTGTTACCAGCTTCGGCTGTGTGTTACCGGTTCCGGCCGTGTGTTACCAGCTTCGGCTGTGTGTTACCAGCTTCGGCTGTGTGTTACCGGTATAGGCCGTGTGTTACTAGTTACGGCAGTGCGTTACATACGATAAGAGGCGTTTTACCCGCGCAAGACGACAACCCCAGTTCGGACCGAATTGACGGAAGAGACGAACCCCGCGCCGCCTGCTGACCGACACCTACCGCGGAGACTACTTCGGACCAATGAAACAACCTGAGATCCAGATGAGAAGAAGTATTATTACCAGAAATCTGAATTAGATAAAAAAAAGAAAGTTAACCCCATAAATGAAATAAATTCAAAATTATATAGAGTTAATTAAAAATAAAGACAAAGACCTACTGATGTTAAATTTCGGTGTTTTATTTAACTAACCCTGGACACCCTGAGCATACCCCAGCTGAGAAAATTTAAAACACCCTCACAGAAACAGACGCAATATTCTCTTCTGTACGCACTGTACGCATTCGTGTGGTTGGTTTAATGTCCAATAAAGTAAACTGAGTGCGAAACTTGGTCACAATCGCATTAATTGTTTGCTCACTTGGTCGATTATGTAGACCATAAATCGGACGTAAAGCGCGAAACACATTTCGAACCGAACACTGATTTTGGTAATAAAATTCAATGATTTGCAAGCGTTGCTCGTTAGTAAGTCTATTCATGATGAAATGTCAAAGCATACTGAGCATCTTTCTCTTTGACACCATGTCTGAAATCCCGCGTGATCTGTCAAATACTAATGCATGAAAATCCTAACCTCAAAAAAATTACACTTTACATTTCACTTTTAAAACGAGTGAATTCTTTATTTTTCGATTTGCATTCTTGTTTTAAATTTAATAAGTGCTCCGGGGGTCCGGCCAATTTTATATCAACTTTATTTTTAAAAGTTTTGTTATTGTCTTTAATATAATCAATGTTCATTTTGACTCTATCTCACATCAACCAAAACCAAAATAAAAACAATTATGTACAGACAATATAATAATAACCCGACACAGAACATAATACAGCGCAACTACTATGAATATGATGAATAGTCATCCATGCCAGCATCAAATATACAACTTCAAACATCAAACGGGTGCTCTGTATAAATCTGCAATTTTCGATTAGCTTGTTACGGTAAATTTTTACCGCAACAAAAACCAGCCTTTGGCTGTTTTATTTTTCCTTAGTTGTGGCTGCAAAATATCGGCAAAATTGAGGGCAACCATGGTCTCATCAACCACAGGTGTACCTAGCCTTTATTTTGCAAAAGCAACAAAAGCAGGTGATCGAGATGGAGAACGAGTTCTTTCGACAAGGTCGAAAATGCCGGCGGATGAGCCGAAGAAGTATGAGGTCAGGCGGACCCTTACTTAAACATCAACAACAACAACAACATACTTTCTTATTTTAACTTAGATTAACTAAAATTAACATTTAATCACTTATGTACAAAATGGGTTTTTAACGCCGCGTTTTTAATTTAATTTAACTTAATGTTTGGTACGAAATTCACACCTCGAACCTCGCGCGTAATAATAGTAATAGGAAAATGCCTAGTTGAGACTTCTTCTCGATTTTTGTTTTTCCTTTAACTTTCTCGAAAAATAAGAATAGTTGGGAAGGGGTCTGAACTCACCATTATGTTTCGGCAAGTTTTGGAAACTCATCCAACAACTTGTCGAAACCGTGTTTGTGTGTGTGAAAGCAAAGTTTCGCTGAGAGTCAACAACGGTGGCTTTCCTGATGAGCGTAAAGCTTCCAGGAAGCCGCGATACCGTGACCGACAATCACGAAAACGAATGCTTGTGTTGGATGAATGTGTGTGTGACTGGAATGGTCGAGGGAGGAAAAATTAGTTTTGGGAATTAGCTTGGAAGGCACTCTTGATAGAGACCTACAAGCGACAAGATAAATAGAAAATTTCGAGGCATTTAAGGAGGAAGAAAAATCGAGAAGGAGGATAGAAAAGTTCGAGGAATTAAAAAGAAAAAGGAAAGGAATCGAGATTCGAGTTGTGAAGTTGGAGAAAGAAGAAAATAGGAAGGAAAAGATAAGTAGTTATTTCTTTGTCCTTTTGTTCTTTATTCTGTTGTTCTTTTGTTCAGTTCGGATATATATATATACAAACTTACGCGTCCGGTGTTAAAAACCTATTTTTTTTGTTTGCCATTTGCTTTCCTTGATTTCAATTTTTTTTCTTGTAAATTTTTTTTTTAACTTTCATTTGAAAACATTTTGGGTTTTAATCCAGGGATCTTCAATCCCACGGTTTCCCAAAGAATAAATATTAAATTTAAAAACCAAACGGTCGTTGTGTTGTCTTTTTTTAATCGCTTCACTTATCACAAAGAGTTTTGGAATTTTCTTCTTCGGTTTGTTAAAAAAAATTCCTGGCGCCCATTTTTATTGCAACGTACCCCACTGTAGGTACTTGCAATAACTTATTTCCAAATTGTAACAATTTGATTGATTTTAGAAATCAATCAACATTGTTATAATTTCTAAACAAATTCTTCCAAAACAACCCAGCCCAGCTGAGCAGCCGCGGGTACAGCTTCGTCAACGAGCTGTATTGTTGCACTTTTTTTTTTCGTTCTCTCTTTTGTGTCGCATTCGTACTCATTTGAGTGCGAGTTGATAAAGTCGTCGCTACGCAGCCGCCGTCGTCGTCGATTTAGTTTATCGGTTTAGTCTTGTTATAGTTTGTTTTGATTTAATTTGATATTGTTCGTTTAAAAAAAATTAATATTAAATAATATAATTCCCCCTCGCGATTAGTGATAAAAAGTGTAACAAATTGACGCCCAACGTGTGGGGCCAAACAAAATTGGAAGAATTCCGGTGGTAGTTTCGTGTCGTGTTTTCTTTATTTTTTAATTTTAAAAAGAACATTAAATTGCCCTTGTCTTTTTTTATAGGTGTTTGATTCGAGTTGTTTTTGGTTCCAGTGGAGAATTATTGAAGGTGTTTTTCTTTTGGAGGTGTTTTGTTCCTGCGAGATCGAGGCAGTAAACAAAGTTCTTTTGGTTGTGTGAAATTTCATCGAGGGAGTTTTCAAAGTGAAAAACAAATAGCAAGTATTTTTTTTTAATTGTGTTGTGTAAACTCGTTTTTTTTATGCTTCTTATTTATTGTGTGGTGTTAGTTTAATTTGGTTCTTTTTCTTTTTTTTATCATTTATATTTAAATAATATTTTTCGTCGACATTTTGTCTTCGTAATTTTTTTTGTTGTTTTCTCTCTTTTTGTGCAGCGATAGAAATTCTCTGGTGCTATTGAAATCAATTGAGAGTTTTATCGCTAGCGACTTACAATATCCGAGTGACTTTTCTTGGGTGATAGTTTTTATGTCAGAGTGTGTTACTTTTTGAGTGAAAGTTAATTTTTAAATTTTAAAAGAGTTTGAGTGAATTTAGTTAGAGTAGGGGATTGGTGTGAGCGTCCAAACTTTTTTTGATAACATTTAAAATTTGATAGGAAATAATTTTGTAGGTATTCTTTTTAGTTTTAATTTTTTTAATTAATACAAATAAATTAATTTAATAATTAGAATTTTTAGATTTAGGGTTGCCTAGTAGTTTTTTTAAATATTTTTTATAAATTTTTTTTTTTAAAGTTTTTTTTTTTTTTTGTAAATTAAAATGAATATTGGTAGATTAGCGCAGGACGAACTGGCCTACGAGATGAAGGTCAGGGGATTAAAAGTAGGGACAGTGGAGGAAATGCGAAAGGCATTAAGGTCATCGAGGTTACTCGTTAAGAGGAACTCGATGGAAGTTAGTTTAGTTTATCCCTTCACTTATGAAGAGGATGTTGAGGCAATAGAAGCGAAAATTGAGGAGATTAGGGTCCTTCTTAAAGTACCTCCGAGGAATCCAAAGTCTTCGGAGTTCATTAAGATAGTGACAAAGATTGAGTGGTGTATAGGCAGGTTAGCTAGGACACCTTGTGAGGCCGAAGATGAAGAAGATGAAGTTAGTTCACTTCGGAACAAGGTTTTGTGTTTGTTAGGAGATCTCACTGGTGATAGTGAGAATAGCGATAGGGAAGAGGAAGTGGAGAAAACAAAGACTCCGATTAAGATTCAAACCCAACTTCAGGCACAAGTTGGTCAGACCCTAGGTGTTGGTTCGCGGTCTGCGTTAGGGACAGAGACGTTGGCTGAGCCAAGAGTTGGTGTCAGTAGTCCTGCAGTAGGGAACATTTCTGTTAGGGTTCCGTTAGAAAGTAGGCTGGATAGGGTCGATGGGTTTTCTGAACGAGTGGTCGTTCAGCAAAAACACATTGAACGTATAGGGAAGTGGGGGGTGAAGTTTACTGGTGACTCAGGTGGAGCATCAGTAAATTCATTCCTAGAAAGAGTGGAGGAACTTCGTTTGGCTAACGATGTTCCTGAAAACCACCTTTTTAAATCCGCTTCGGAGCTATTGGCTGGTAGGGCACTTATGTGGTTTAGGACGGTTAGGGAAGACTTAGAGAATTGGCAGGAACTCGTCAAGGAACTCAAAGCGGAGTTCCTTCCTGCGAATTACGATGATCTCTTGTTGGAGGAGATTAATCGGCGTTCGCAGGGAAGGGAGAAAACTTTCGGCGCGTATCTTACCACGATGAGGACATTGTTTCGAAGATTATCGGAACCTTTGTCAGAGGGAAGGATGCTTTCGATTTTGAGGAAAAACGTAGATCCATTTTACCAAGTGCAGATAGCTAGTGCCAAACCAAAGACGGTTAAGGAACTTGCTATCTTAGGTAGGGAGTTAGATACCCTGAAGGTTAATGTTGATAGCTTTACCCCACCTTCTAGAAGCAAAAATTTGTTGGAACCGGAGTGCGGTTATCAACCTAGTTCGTCTGGACAACACCGAGTAGCGGCTGTTGCTCTAGTTTCTGAAAATCCGTTTAGGTCGGTTAGGTGTTATAATTGTAACAAGGAAGGGCACATAGCTTCGAAATGTAACGTTCAGAAACGTTGCTTCGGTTGTGGAACGGTAGGAGTGTATCGTAGGGACTGTAGGAGGTGTTCGGGAAATGGGGATCGGGCCCTTGTGTCAGCAGGACAAGGAGTCCGTCGGCGTTAGGGAGGTCGTCTGCTGACGATCAGCGTGTAGGAGTTCAACTGAGTTTCACGTTAGCGGCAAATGGTAGGGACACGAGACCATATTTAGGAGTTAGGGTTTATGGAATCAAGTTTTTGGGGTTGCTTGATTCAGGAGCCTCCCGTACCATTGTGGGTGGTGAGTTTAAAGAGTTAGGGCTTAGGTTAGGAAAGAGTAGTGTTGGGTCAGTAGAGTTAGCAGATGGAGCAGGTGTAGGTGTAGCTGGGTCTGTTTCTCTACCAGTGGAGGTTGAGAACAAATCCTTTTTGATAGAATGTCTTGTCATTCCGAATCTTCCACACCAGTTGATCTTGGGTGCCGATTTTTGGGCGCTATCGGGCATAGTCCCGGATTTGAGATCAGGGGTGTGGAATTTTTCGAACCAAGAGAGATTGGCTTCGATGACAGACATGGTAGCGATTAGGGAAAAATCGGATTTGAACGATTTTGAAAATAGGGAATTAGAACTAGTGTTAGGAGAACTTTTTAAATCAATGACCGAAGGTTTAGGGTGCACCAACTTAGTTGAGCACAAGATTAGGACGTCTGCAGAACCGATAAAGCAACGATATTACCCTGTTTCGCCAGCGATTCAGAGACATATCGATCAGGAGCTCCAGGAGATGTTGGAAGCTGGAGTGATCGAGAAGTCGAAGAGTCCTTGGGCATCGCCGATTCTTCTGGTTAAGAAGAAAGATGGCAGTTATCGGTTCTGTGTTGACTATAGGAAATTGAATGAGGTTACAGATAGGGATGCTTATCCACTACCATTTATTTCAGCAATTTTAGACAAGCTTCGAAACGCGAAGTACTTGTCTTCTTTAGACATTAAATCTGCTTATTGGCAGATTCCAATGGAAAAAGAATCGCGCAAGTACACAGCCTTTACCGTGCCAGGGCGTGGCCTGTTCCAATTTTGCAGGATGCCATTTGGCTTGCACAATTCCCCGGCAACTTGGCAAAGGTTTATTGACGACGTTTTAGGTCCTGACTTAGAACCGTTCGTCTTTGTGTACTTGGATGACATTATCATCGTCACCGATTCTTTCGATAGGCATCTAGAAATTTTAAAAGAAGTTTTTAAAAGGTTAGGAGAAGCAGGTTTAAAAGTAGGTAGGGAAAAGTGTAATTTTTGTAGGCCTTCTTTAAAATTTCTAGGTTATGTAGCTGATAGGAACGGGCTTCATGTTGACCCGGAAAAAGTGGAAAGCATGATTAGGATTCCTGCACCGAAAAATGTGAAGGAAATTAGGAGTTTTGTAGGGACAATTTCGTGGTACCGTAGGTTTGTACCAAATTTTGCAATATTAGTTAGGCCTCTTACCGATCTCTTAAAGAAAGGTAAGAAATTTGAGTGGACCCAAGAATGTGAGGAGAGTTTTAGGAAAGCCAAAGAGTGTTTGGTTACGGCACCGATTCTGACATGTCCGGATTTTTCAAGGCCGTTTGTTGTACAAACAGATGCGTCGGACTATGGTATCGGGGCCGTATTATCTCAGGAGTTTGAGGATGGCGAAAAAGCCATATGTTATTTAAGTCGGTCATTGAATAGGAATGAAAGGAACTACTCTACGACCGAAAAGGAATGTTTAGCGGTCCTTTGGGCGATTGAAAAGTTGCGGCCGTATCTCGAAGGTGTTCGATTTACAGTCGTAACTGATCATCACTCTTTGGTCTGGCTAAGCAACCTTAAGGATCCGCAGGGTAGATTAGCTCGTTGGGCCATTCGGCTCCAACAGTTTGATTTCAAAATCATTCACAGAAAGGGCAAAGAACATGTCGTTCCTGATATGTTGTCGCGAGGAGTTCCAGAAGTAGCTGGTGTCTCTGAGGCGGATTCGGACCCTTGGGTGATTAAAATGAAATCACAGGTAGAAAAGAGCCCGTTAGAATACCCATCTTGGCGAGTTGAGAATGGGCGGCTCTATAAACATGTTAGGTTGAACCATATAGTCGTTCATGATAGTGGTGAAGAGTGGAAGTTAGTGTTAGGGAAAAACGATAGGACGAGTATTCTTAACGAGTGCCATGATGCTCCACTTTCAGGACACATGGGCGTTAAGAAAACTTTTGCTAGGGTAGCAGAAAAGTATTACTGGCCCAAAATGAGGAGTGATATTACGAGGTATGTTAGGAGTTGTAAAATTTGCCAAAGTGTGAAACCGGTGAACGAAAAACCAGCTGGTCTAATGACCGAAAGAGTAGGGAATTCCCAACCGTGGGAAATGATTTGCGTGGACTTGGTGGGTCCATTACCTAAATCGTCGCGAGGGTTCGTTTATATTTTAACGGTCGTCGACTATTTTACTAAATTCCCATTGTTGTTCGCGTTACGGTCCGCAACGGCGAAAGCGGTATGTCGGGAGTTGGAAGAAAACGTGTTTCTTCTTTTCGGGATTCCTAAGTGGATCGTCTGTGACAACGGTCCCCAGTTCCGTGGCAAGGAACTGAAAACGCTTAGCAAAGCGTACGGGTCACAACTTCGGTTTACGGCGAATTATCATCCGCAAGCGAATCCGGCGGAACGGATTAATCAAATTATTAAGACTACGCTCCGGGCGTATGTTTCGGAAAACCAGCGGAGTTGGGATTCGCAACTGGCAAAAGTGGCCTGTGCAATCCGAACTTCGCAACATGAGGTTTTAGGTGTGTCGCCATACTTCGCAAATTTCGGTAGGAACATGGTAACTAGTGGCCATGAAGTAGGAATTAGGGATAGCGGTAGGGACCAGGATAGAACGGAAATTGATAGGCAGTTTCGGAAACTGAGAGAGGGCATAGCTAGGAAGTTGGAAGCAGCGGGAAAGAAAGCTGCTAAGACTTATAACTTACGTAGGAGGGACGCGCAATATCACCCGGGTGATGTCGTTTGGCGTAGGAACTTCGCGCTGTCCGATGCAGCAAATTATTTCGCGGCGAAGTTGGCGACCAAATTTGTAGGACCTTTCAAGGTCAGCAAGAGAGTGTCACCTTGGACATATCTTTTGGTAGATGATCGCGGTAAGGAGCGAGGAACGTGGCATGTTAAGGATTTAAAACCTTTTGTTGATATTTGAGTCAAGTCCCTTTTGTAGCAGTAATTTTTTTTTTGGTTTTTCATTGTCATTTTTGTTTAATTAATGTGCCACATTAATGATTTTTTTTTTCTCTTTTTTTTCTTTTAAATGTTATGATGGTAATCCTTTGTTGTTGTTGTCTACCCCTGGCTGAGCCTTAAGAAATGGTTTGCTTTTCTTGAAAAGTAAACACATTTCTTGGGAGGTAAGGGTGGGATTTGTTACGGTAAATTTTTACCGCAACAAAAACCAGCCTTTGGCTGTTTTATTTTTCCTTAGTTGTGGCTGCAAAATATCGGCAAAGTTGAGGGCAACCATGGTCTCATCAACCATAGGTGTACCTAGCCTTTATTTTGCAAAAGCAACAAAAGCAGGTGATCGAGATGGAGAACGAGTTCTTTCGACAAGGTCGAAAATGCCGGCGGATGAGCCGAAGAAGTATGAGGTCAGGCGGACCCTTACTTAAACATCAACAACAACAACAACATACTTTCTTATTTTAACTTAGATTAACTAAAATTAACATTTAATCACTTATGTACAAAATGGGTTTTTAACGCCGCGTTTTTAATTTAATTTAACTTAATGTTTGGTACGAAATTCACACCTCGAACCTCGCGCGTAATAATAGTAATAGGAAAATGCCTAGTTGAGACTTCTTCTCGATTTTTGTTTTTCCTTTAACTTTCTCGAAAAATAAGAATAGTTGGGAAGGGGTCTGAACTCACCATTATGTTTCGGCAAGTTTTGGAAACTCATCCAACAACTTGTCGAAACCGTTTGTGTGTGTGAAAGCAAAGTTTCGCTGAGAGTCAAGAACGGTGGCTTTCCTGATGAGCGTAAAGCTTCCAGGAAGCCGCGATACCGTGACCGACAATCACGAAAACGAATGCTTGTGTTGG
The DNA here is from genome assembly GCA_920104205.1 of Eupeodes latifasciatus. Taxonomy (NCBI): domain Eukaryota; kingdom Metazoa; phylum Arthropoda; class Insecta; order Diptera; family Syrphidae; genus Eupeodes; species Eupeodes latifasciatus. The sequence goes on along the minus strand of OV049924.1, from coordinate 272,673,180 downwards.
ATGAATGTGTGTGTGACTGGAATGGTCGAGGGAGGAAAAATTAGTTTTGGGAATTAGCTTGGAAGGCACTCTTGATAGAGACCTACAAGCGACAAGATAAATAGAAAATTTCGAGGTATTTAAGGAGGAAGAAAAATCGAGAAGGAGGATAGAAAAGTTCGAGGAATTAAAAAGAAAAAGGAAAGGAATCGAGATTCGAGTTGTGAAGTTGGAGAAAGAAGAAAATAGGAAGGAAAAGATAAGTAGTTATTTCTTTGTCCTTTTGTTCTTTATTCTGTTGTTCTTTTGTTCAGTTCGGATATATACATATACAAACTTACGCGTCCGGTGTTAAAAACCTATTTTTTTTGTTTGCCATTTGCTTTCCTTGATTTCAATTTTTTTTCTTGTAAATTTTTTTTTTAACTTTCATTTGAAAACATTTTGGGTTTTAATCCAGGGATCTTCAATCCCACGGTTTCCCAAAGAATAAATATTAAATTTAAAAACCAAACGGTCGTTGTGTTGTCTTTTTTTAATCGCTTCACTTATCACAGAGTTTTGGAATTTTCTTCTTCGGTTTGTTAAAAAAAATTCCTGGCGCCCATTTTTATTGCAACGTACCCCACTGTAGGTACTTGCAATAACTTATTTCCAAATTGTAACAATTTGATTGATTTTAGAAATCAATCAACATTGTTATAATTTATAAACAAATTCTTCCAAAAGAACCCAGCCCAGCTGAGCAGCCGCGGGTACAGCTTCGTCAACGAGCTGTATTGTTGCACTTTTTTTTTTCGTTCTCTCTTTTGTGTCGCATTCGTACTCATTTGAGTGCGAGTTGATAAAGTCGTCGCTACGCAGCCGCCGTCGTCGTCGATTTAGTTTATCGGTTTAGTCTTGTTATAGTTTGTTTTGATTTAATTTGATATTGTTCGTTTAAAAAAAATTAATATTAAATAATATAATTCCCCCTCGCGATTAGTGATAAAAAGTGTAACAAGCTCATGCGGCGCACGAGAGCAGACTCATTAATCGGTATATTTCAATGAAATATCTTTTGTTTCACGCGTCAGGCCTATAAGCCTGTAACTCATACAAGTTATACAAGCAATCCTCGTGCACTCACCGAAGCGCACGAGAAATTTTCTTAACAGGGAAAATAAAACTTATTTTCATTTTAATTGTTGCGGCATAATTGGAAATTTAGATTTTGTATGTTTAAAAGTTAAAAAATAAATATTAATATGGTAATATAAAAATATAGAATCTTTTGAATTGGTCGTTCAGCGCACGAGCGCACTTAAGGTACAGCCGCCGCCGCCGTTGCCTGCGACATCAAATATTTGTGTAGAAGCATATTCCGAATATGTCCAAGGTGAAGAACATTTTTGTGACAATGGCAATGATGTTACAATAACTCACAAATGCATAAAAACAAAAATTGCAGAGGTTCAGCACAAGATGATCCCCCAAATATTACATGCGAATTATATGCCTAAAAGTAGGCAATTCATTAATAATTTAGAGAGAATAGCAAAAGAGTTCCCGTTATGGACAATTTTAATAGCGTCTCATTTGAAACACTGCAACCACACTCAGTGAAAAACACCTCTTTCCCGCTTTTCGACCCCTATTTTCAACAAAAACCCATAATCTGTATATAAAGAAAGAAATGATTCCCATATATTCAGTTATGAAAAAAGTTAATCACAAACCTCTCCCTCAATGTTGTTTTAAAGATCATAATATGGATTATGACGTTCCGCCAAACGAAAGTATTACAAATATATCAACTGAAAGCGAAAACACTTTTTATGAAGAATTTAAAGTAATACCATTTAAGAGCAGCCCATATCGGGATAGTTGAAAAAAAAAATTTAGAAATTACAAATTGAACGAAACAAAAAGAGCAACAAAAAAAATATTCTCATACAATTTAAAAATAATTTAAATAATATTAAATGTAAACCAATTTAAAAAATCAAAAAATAAGCCTACTCTTATTACAAAACGGTTGTATCATACCACCTATAAACAGCAACGGCATTTTTTATAAAGTAGCCAATACATGCGGGTTCATGCACTGTATTTAAGTGCTGTACCGCGTTGAATCATCATCAAATTTAATATTAAAGTTTGTTGAAGGCCTTGTAAAGTCGGAACCCAGTGCTGCATTATACAAAAAAGACTTGAGATTTTAAAACCGCACCACACTATAAGAAGTGATTACACTTCAACAAATATTCATCCTCACCATTTAAATGCAACGGATTCCACTTATTTACTCTTATAGAATTTTAAAGAAATTTCATGCATCTGCTCCAAGTATTATTAGACACAAACTTTGCAGCAGCTCGAACGGTGGAGTGAAAGTGGTAAACAGAGAAAAAGAACTTTTGGGGTCAACCATCGATCTTTTGGAATGGGATTGGAAGGATTCAAGAACTTACAAAATTCTATTTCTATACAGCTATCGAAAAATACCAGCAAATGTGAAATATCAAGATGTCCTAGTACAATTTATGAGGAGACAATTTTAACAAATCATGTATTATGGATAGAAATTGATATCAGACCAGATGCCAAGTTCAATACTAGTCTCGAGTGCAAACGATTCTAAATCGTTTTTATAAAAGAAAGTCGAATTTAGAAAATCGACAAACTTTAAAAACTTAATGATTCAACTTTTTGTGAGGTGTTGTATATTAAGAAAATAATCAAATAAATAGTAAGTACAATGTTCCGTTTGAACTTAAAAAAATTTCTCATTTACTTACATATAAACGATGAATTTCTCACCTAATATTACTTATACAAAGATCGTTAAACAAATATTTTTATTTTTAGGACGATGTAATAGGCCTATTGGCGAAACCGAACACCGCACTGATATGAATGAATGAATTGGGTGGCGCAACAGTCCTTTGAGAACTAGGGCCTAGTGACTTACAACTCTCAACCATTCCTGTGTGCGAGTACTGTTGTCAGGGATGGAGGGACCTACAGTTTATATGCCGAATCCGAACGGCAAATTTGAGAAAGCACTTTTCATGACAAGAATTACTCTTGGAGAATTTGTCAATTCCTCGCAAGAGACAGTACCCGTGAAAAAAACTTTAGATGGCATAGGCAGGGTTCGAACCCATGACCTCCGGCATGACAGTCCAACGCACTAACCATCATGCCACGGGTACTACTGCACCGCACTGATATGCATTGTTTTAATAATTTAATCTTCAGGGTATGTTATAACGCCGATTCAATCGAGACAAGGTATTCATTCAGGTAATCTCAATCAAATCTAGCAAAAGTCTCTGATTACATATAAAAAAGACTGAAATGCGACCCGAACTAATATGTTTCCATTCATGCCTGTCTGTCAATGTTTGTAAAAGTTAAAAAAAATACAATTTTTATAAGAGAAAACAAGTTTTCAGTCAACATCTTTCTATGTTCTCAAGATATTTGAGTCGAAAACCATTTATTATTAGTCTGTTGTTGTTTTTGTAGGTTTAAGTAGTATTAAACAGTTTTCAATTAGATTTTTCTAAAAAATGGGTGATTATACAAAAGTTGGGTAACTTTTGAGGATATTTTGTTTACGATAGTTTTTAAATCAAACTTCTATAAATTCGGGTGTATATGATGGCTAATCTAATTAATATATTGTTCCCAATCGGGCCAGTCACTTTTTTGAGTACATTGTAAGATATTTAAAAATTTCAGAATTTGACTGCCAGAGGACTGACGAGTATACACAGTTTTGAAAGTATTATAATGAAATTTAATACAAATTAGTAAAAATCTTTTAGGATTTAATAATGATCACTTAAAATCCCTTAGTAACAATTAAAAATAATTATTAATATGTAATACTAGGAGAAAATACTACATCAGTTTTCAAAACAGACTTTTGACATTTAACGTAACGTTATTCACTTATCTTTTACTACTTTCACATAGTTTTACTAAATATTTCAAAGTAATCAACACACAAAATCTAACAATATTCATCTTAAAAGTACTAATGATCAAGAAATGAAGAACAATAACAATTTACCTGACACAGAACTGACGCCACACTACTGACGAAAAAGACGAAATTTGAGATTATAATCTGGACTAATGTTTTTTTTTTGTAATTTCAAATATCAACAAACTAAATTTTAGCAAATCAAAGTCTAATACGAATAAATAAAAATAAACTTTAGATTAACAAAAAAAATAACGACTCACCATAAAACTGACGTGCTGACTGGCTAAGCACGTGTATAGACAACAAACATAACCCAAACTCTGGTACAGTTATGGTGGCCGTCAAATTGCGCGACCCGCAACTAACTTTATTACCAACATTAAAATTCAAAGTGGGATTTGACGTTGAGTCGGCGATATTTCGCACGAATTTTAAATTTAAATAACACACAAGAAACTGACGAATAAAACTGAACACAAAATTTCTTATTTTTTAAATAAAGTGGAGAACACTGCATTATGAAAGTTGTAGTATATATTAAACTATATACATCGCAGATTGTATTAATTTAATAAGTTTTCTCAAATCAATGATAATGTTTAATAGACAGTCATTTAATGGTTGGTTTTCAGGGTTGAACTAATTGTGTTTTTTTAATAACTTGTATTCAAAATGAAGAACTGAAATTAGGTGACTAAATAAAGGTCTTTCCATTGTTTTAAAATAAATTGCAATCTCAATAAAATATAATCAGACTTGTATATATTGGTTGATGACATCGAGTTACCCAACTTTTGTATAATCACCCATAACTTATATTTAACAAGAGTATTCTGCATATAATAAAATAATTTTGAGTTTAATACTTTTTTAAGTGCCGGTGTATTTTAGACGAAAACCAAATTTTACAAATTTTTAGTACTATTTTTTTAAGGTTTTTATTCCTAATAAAAAAAAATAGTTTATTGGACATTGGAAGGAAAAAATCCATTACAACCTATTATTCAAAAGCAAGCCTCAATAAGAGATGATTCCGAAACAAAGTTTAGTGACACAATATTATACTTAGCCAAATAGATAGTACTTTACTACTACTATTATGTCGATATCAACAAGAAATTATCTTTAAAAAAAAGTAACGAAAGATAAAAAATATTAAACCTTTTACTTACCTGCCAGTATGAACGTATACAAATCTAAATTTTTTAAAGTTTATTTCTCTTAAGCCAGAATCAAAGATACATAATTATAATACATAATTATAAAAAATATAATAACAATAACAAGTAAACCAGACTGCGATATATACATATGTACATATGTCTACAACTTACATAAAAGGTTGGTGATGCCAATTAAATCATGCTTTTCCAGGTCGTCCTCGTCTTCCAATTTGTTGAAATCCCGTTTCTGGTTCACTTGAGGTATTTATTTCAAAATATAGTTTCATAAAATCAATAAACGTATTTTATTTATTATACACAATTAACTTTTTGCACTACCCTCTTTCAAATAAGTGTCGTATTTTTCAACAAAAGTGTCTATAACTTAAAAACTACGTTTCACCAAATAGCGAAATTTGTATTTCGAATGAAATATAACCTAGAATAATAAGAAGCCACATTTCAGAATTTAGTGCAACGTATTTTATTTGTTATAAACAATATAATGTACACAAACAAATTAATAAAGAAGGTAAATATATTCTGTAACATAGAATTTCTACAAACAAACATATTTAACGTAAGAGAAGGATAGCTCGTAGATACCTACATATCTGTGTGTAACAATTCATGTTCTGTCCAAATCAGATGCTATGTTTTGTTTAGATTTTGTTCAAAAAATTAAATTATTCTGAAATCTGATTACGAATCTTAAATCTAAAATAAATAACTCCAGTGAACCAGAAACGAGTTTTGGGAGATAAAATTATATACTGGCGTGCGTCGCGTCGTCTCTATCGCCGTCTGGCTGGTGTACTTGATGTAGTGGAATCTCGATATGTCCCTTCATATGTGACTCCAGCTGCCTGCGTCTGTGAGGTCGTGGGATTCTGTAACATTTACTATTCCATATCGAAAACTCGGCCGACTTAAAGGAAAATCAATTTAAAGAGGTCTGGAACAAGATATGCGTCACCAAAAAAACTGCTCTATAATGTTAAATTGTAATATTTTTATTATCATATTTAACAGTTTTATTTACATAGTCTTATTTTTTAGATGATCTTCGTGTGTTGTCCATTAATTGAAACTGTAGAGAATGTCCTCGAAATGGTAATAGGTGCTTTTCTGAAGAGAGAAGATGCATGTGCTGCACTTTTGTTAACCCTACAAATTAAAACAGAATTTTGACTAAGAAGGTGCATGTACAAAATTTTTATTTCAGCTCGGTGGGAAGATTCTATAAATCACACAAAATATCTATATTTATTTGGGCAAAAAGATGTATGAAGGTTTAAGTTTATTTTCTAAACTTCAAGCAGGGCAGCGTTTTCTAATGAAAATCTGCAAAACCGTCCTAGTAAATTCTATATTTAAACGAATCTATTAATTGTGTTCATTGTGGAATCGCAACTTCTTTTGTCTCGTCCTTTCAAGATTTTTGAATAATTTAAAAAGTAATAATGCAAGTTCATAAAAGAGGCTTAAGGAATGAAAAGAGGTTAACACTATTGCTGAGCGTACAATATTAAAGTTAGGACGCACAAGGATAAATTACCTTCTGAAATGTTCATGTGGAAAATGGAACTTCTTTCGGCTCGTCCTTACAGGATTTTTGAATTTCAGTTAAAAACTAATAATGCAAGTTTGCAGTAGGTACATACCACAAGGAATCTAAATAGATAAAATATTACTCACTCATGAAGCGTTCACCCTGTCTTCCTTCCTCCGTTCTACCTTTCTTGCAATATTTGCAGTGGGCGACCATTTTGTGAGAATTAGTTATCCTGTAGATAACAACAATGGGTTATTTAAATTAAAAGTATCAATCAAATACTTACTTAACGATGCAAAAAAAATTAAGTTCTTAAAGTCTTGTGGATATATGTTTTGTAATATTATTTCGTCACCGTCAAAATCAAAACAAATACATAATAAATATGTTGTCTAAATGTTTTTTTTTTCAATCAATAGACGCCGAAAGTTCGGAAAGGGCACTCAAATGCCATCTTCAATTGGAATACAAAAATCTGTTTTACTTTGTAGTAAATACATTATCGGTTGCATTATAGATATCAGTGCTCGGTGACAATTGGGTCGGTCAGGTCACTTGTATGGCCAGCTTTAGTGAATCTAAATAAATTGCTTACAACAGCTGTTGTCGACAGTTAATACAAATTGGGACGTGAGTTTAAAATGGGTGTATGTCAGATCACTCTACGTTGCGTTACGCAACACGTTTTTTTAATTGTTTATGAACTGTCATTGTTTTTACGTTTTGATAATTATTTCTTTAAATACTGCTTCACTAAATTTAAAAGTTGTTTCACTAAATTGAAAAAAGCATTTCCTTTTGATTGATATCAATAAAGGCTAATTCGTTACTATGTGCTGCTAACTAACTATACGCCTTACGTTATTTGTTAATACATATCTTTTGAAATAGGTTTCACCAAATTCTAAAATTGTGTAACCAAATTTCACCTAATTAGGGATACCAAAATTCAGTTCACGTACCAAGGATTTATATTTTAATATAGTGTTTTTGCTTCTTATACTATTTACAAGGCACGACCGATGCCAGATTCACCCTGATACATTCCAACATCTGCTTACATTAAATTATTATCCGAAGAAACAAATGCCTCTGTATTGTCTTGTTGAATGGGTTTTTATTTCGATGCTGACTTGAGTGTGTGAAGTTTTCTGGGTACTCTTGGTGAAGAATCGTCCAGTAAAAATATGTGTGAAGAGCTTCCTGCAGTTGCTTGAACAGTTGTTTGTACCCGACCTGAAATTGAATTAAATTACAAAATTATAAAAATTTATTATTTCTATATTCACAACAAATGGATAGTGTAGTGGAGAAACTTCTCCACTCAGGTTTTTTAAAAATATTTTTGTCTGATTTAAGTGTATTTGATTGATTTTATTTTGTTTTCTTTAATGTGACGGTCCATAAGAGACAGCATTCGCGTCTACAAATGTCCTCGAGTTTTATCTGTCACAATAACTATCGTAAGCCAAAAGAGCCCCTAAGGCAAAAACACTCTAGTAAAGATATAAATCCTCGGTAGCCATATTGGTTTGCCTACAAACTAAACCGGAAACGGACCTGATAAAACAATTCTTAGTGTGCGTGAAAACACGTACCCTAAGACACAACTAATCAGTTCCGGTCCGAATCGAATTGTTGTTGGATTTCACATTTATTCATGGACATCATGTCAAAATTACAAATACAACAATGTAAACAAATGGGTTTTGGAGGGTGATACGTACGAAGGATTTATATCTTCATTAGAGTGTTTTTGCCCTAAGGTCTTCAATTGTCTTTACGATGTTTGTTGTTTGTCGAATTTAAAAGGAAAAAATAAAACTAGGATTGGATGCGCTTTGGATCTTTATTCTTCTATGGCATCGAGAAAGAACTAATAGAGAGAACCAACTTCGACGGTTTTTCTCTTTTTGCCTACAAGCTATGATTTGGCCACCAACTTGCATATGTAGTAACTCCATATAAAAAAAATGTGGGGAACAAATACTTATGCAAGTTTGTGCACATACTCACCACGAAAGAGAAAAAACTTTTCTCTCTTTTCTCTCTGCTCACCACCTTTTAAAAATGGCGACCACCTTTGAAAAATGGCGGATGTAGTCAGCTGTTCAGAGGTGTTCAAAGAAAATTCAAAATTGTGTATGAACAACTTTTCGGTACTCTCATTGTGTTCGTTTGATATGAATATCATTCGAATATGAAGTGAAATTAATTACTCTTGTTGGGTGCCAGAACAATGAAGATTTAGAAACAATTCTAAATTACGCATTTAGATAAGTATTAGTTAGTTATTTGAAGCCAGTTTTAATCATTAAGTAGGTAAAACAAATTAGGTGGTGCAACAGTCCAATGAGAATTAGGACCTAGAAACATAAAACTCTGAAAGCACTACTACTATTATTTGTATTATTAGCTGAGTTTATGCGTTTAATTTTCGCTCCGACCGTTGAAAGATGCAAAAAAACTCAGATTTGTTTCAATTTTCAGAGTTTATCGACTTAATTTTGTCGATGCGAGAGTTGCAGGAACATTGAAAACGAGAGTTACAGAATGTAAACATGGAACATTGAAAACATTTTTATATACTCATCTCTTTTTTCCATTCCTATTTTATTTGTGTGTACTCGTTGTTTATTTCCTTTACATTACTCACGACATTTCCAAAATCCTGAAAATAAGTGATTTAAGTAGACACTAAATAAAAAGACCGTCAACTTGTTACTTCTGTTACCAATTTTCATTGCATAAGATTTGTGAATAGCTATTCTTACTGCCTTCCACTAAGCTAGTGTGTTGCTTTTAAAGGCTTAACTACATAAGCTGGGTCAGTGGTTTTGTGAAAAGAATATACAAATTTGTTCTTCAACCAAAATTTAAGTCTTATGCATCATTTTTATAAATTTTCCAGTTCTAAATATTTATATCTTATCTTTCAGTTATATAGCGACAAGGAAAAATCTGTGAGGGAAAGTTCTAACTACAGTTTTTCTGAAAGTGCATTGTGGCTTATTCATAGATGTTTGCTAAACGTTTTAGGCTATTCATAAATAAATGCAAATCAAAGTTAAGGGCTAAACCTGAATAACTATAAACAATGAAAATGCTGTGTTCAAGTAGTTATTATCGCAGCCAAATTTCATAATTGATTTTTTTGGTGTATAAAAAAGCTGAAAGAGTAATTCATGACAAATAAATGTTACTAAGTTCCAGAAAATATCGATTGATACCGCAATTGCAGAAGATGTGGATATTTTATATAAATATTCCTGGGTAAACTGTAGAACTTTATTATTTCCGTCTTTTATAATTCAATGTAAAATAATTCAATGCAGTATATTTTAGATAATACAGTAGTTAAGTTAGTAGTTAAGGCATTACTATTGAAATAAACATAACATATGTTCATTTATAAAAAACATGTACTCGTTCAAATATACAAATAAAGTCTAGTCTAAAAAACCTTAACCTTGTTATACTCTTTCTGCACACATCCTTTCTTGTTTTGGTTGTTAATGCCATCTATCTGTAACTCAGAGAAGGTTGTTAATGCCATCTATCTGTAACTCAGAGAAAGAGAAGAGAAAAACAAATTCACCACGAACTACCGGTATAACTTCTTCCGGTATTTATTGACAAACAAAAATGTTTTCCTAGAATTAATTTGAATTATAGGAGTATTTTTGTAGATATAAAAACGACAAGATGTTAGTAAAATTAAAGAAAGAAATTCATGAGAATTACAAAAATATTATAATGAGTCTTTAAAAAACATAGCCTTCTTGGCTATCAATAAACAAAAATGAGAAATGTCGCATTTCCCGGAAGTGATGTTTTTTTGTGTACTCTTTTCCGAGGTGAAAACATGTATACACCGATACGAATTCAACACGCTATAAAAAATGAGAGTAAGAGGTTTCGAAGAGACGGAGACGAGGAAATTTGGTTCTCTCATTTAGTTTTTTCTCTCTGTCTATGGTCGGAGTTCGAATGAAATTTGAAATGAAATCTATTATTAATTTAACTTCTGGTTAACATTATTTAACATATGTTTTATTGTTACTCAGAGAGAGAGAGCAATCATTGTTATCAGTTATATAATGCAAATTTAAAAACTATTATAATTATTTTCTTGTAGTTAATTTTCGTTAAGTTACAATGAGTCAATGAATTATTTATACAATGTAACACAAATCTTTTTAATATTAATAATTTAATTCATTTTTGATTTAATAAATTTAGTATATAATTGATCATGTAATTAAATAATTTAAAAGTCTTGATAGTGATTTTAATTAAATGAAAATAGAATTTGGTTCGTTACAACCTCCCCCTCTGTCGCTGATAACGACCCGATGACAGGATTTTAAGAATATGTTCGTTTACGTCTCATTCTTGTAGATCTTCGCAAATTCGGATTATCTTGCTGTGGTATTTCAAGGACACTTGTTGTTTTGTTGATTTTTGGATCATCTTGACTTTGATGATGAGTGTTGTTTTCTGGAACATCTATGCTTTGATCGGTATGAGCCGTGCTAGGTTCTTTTATTGGTTGTTGTTTTTGAGGTCGGCCTCGAGGACGAATTGGATAAATTGGATTGGTGTTTGTACTGTTGTAAGGTGTCAAAGATGAAACATGATGTGAACCAATGGGTTGGTCCGGTTTATCTGTGGTTGCCAAGATATAGCATGAAGATCCTTTCTTCTTTAAAATGATGTAAGGACCATCACGGCGTGGTACAAACTTTGATGTTATGCCTTGCTTTGCTTTGCTTTGTGCGTGTGTTTCCACAAGGACTCGATCACCAATGTTGAATTCCTTTTGAGGACGTCGTTTTTGATCAACGTATGCTTTGTTCTTGTCTTGAGCTAGTTCTTGTGATTCTTCAGCCAATTTCAATGTGTCTGCAAGCTTAAGTAAATGAGGTGTAATTTGGGGTATAAAATTTTCGGATTGCACAACTTGTCTCAAGTCAGTATGTACTTCAAAAGGAGTTCTAAGTTCCCTTCCAAACGTTAGGTATGCTGCTGTATAGCCGGTGCTAGAGCATTTTGCTGTATTCATTGCAAAACGAATCGCTGGCAATTTAGAAAACCATTCACTGTGGTTTTGTTTAACATATATTGAAAGCTGTGTTTTGAGATCTCGGTTTTTTCTTTCTACTGGATTTGCTTCGGGATGATAAATTGGTGTAAAGGTTTGTCTTATACCCAAACAGAAGGTGAGTTTTTGCATCAACGCCGATATAAATTGGGAACCGTTATCCGAATGTATTCTCCTCGGTACTCCGTAGCGAAGAATAACTTCATCAAGAAGTTTTAGGGCACAGTTTTCTGCAGATGCCACTTTAAGTGCGAAAAGCTCTACCCAACGGCTGCACAGATCTTCTACTATGAGGATCCACTGATAACCGTCTTCTGAGCGTGGTAGTGGACCAAATAAGTCAACTGCAATGGTTTCAAAGCGCTGGTTACTGCATACAGTTTTCATTAATCCTATAGGTTTCAGGTTGGTTGGTTTGTATTTCTTACATTCAGGACATGCTTTTACATAGTTAGCTATGTCTGAACGCATCCCTTTCCAATAATAAAACGGAGTGATGCGATTGATTGTTTTGTCAATCCCATAATGACCTGCTGTCGGTGCATCGTGATAATTATATAAAATTCTATCATGCATTGATTTCGGTGCAACTAATTGTCAGTTTTCGGAATCTTCTTCCGAGCAATAACGGTATAGGATACCATCAATCATCATATAACCTCTACTCGTGTGAAGTTGAACATTTTCGTCATCTACTTCGAAAGAATCAATGATTTTTCTTACGACCGGGTCTTCAAGTTGCGCATCACGTACTTCTTTAGCTCCTTGTGTCGGAAAATCGATTTCAAAGGACATACATTCACATTCTATACTTGTATGGTTTTTAAAACAAGGCGGACGGGACAGTGTATCTGCCACAACGTTTTGTTTACCAGGAGTGTATTCAAATTTTATATTATAAGTTTGCAATAACAAAGACCAACGTGCTAGTCTTCCGGTTGGAGACTTTAAACTGAATAACCATTTTAACGGTTGGTGGTCTGTTAAAATTGTTATTTCCGCTCCTTCTATGTATCCGCGGAATTTTTGAACTGCCTAAACAACGGATAAGGCTTCACGTTCTGTCGTGGAGTAGTTGCGTTCTGCTGGTATTAATAGTCGACTTGCGTATTCGATTGGGTTGTAATACTTCTCCCCCTGCAGCAAAACAGCTCCTAACGCATAGTTGCTAGCATTTGTCCATAGAAAAAAAGGCATATTTTCATTTACTTGTTGAAGAATAGGTGGCGTACTTAAAAGTTTTTTCAACTCTTCAAAAGCAGCTTGTTCTTCATTAGACCATTTCTATTTTTGTTTTTTTTTTGTAAGGTTTGATAGTGGCTTAGATTTCATTGTTGGTGATAGTCTGTAAGGAGTGGTAGCTATTGGTTCTTCTGAGTTTGTTTTTATTACATGCTCAATCCCTTTAATCGGCGTAGAAATATTTTCGAAAAGACTTTTCTCATTTTGAATGAAATCATCTAAAATTTTCTTTTCCGATTCAGAAAGGTGAAAAGCTTCATCATTCCTTATATTAACATCAATTGAATTTAAGCTTATTGGTATAAAACATGTTTCAATTTCATCCTGTTTCAACTTTTTCATTGGCGGGAACAAATTTGTTTTTTTAGGAGTGGTGAAATTAACGGGTAAAACGTTTTCAAAAATGTTGTTGATTCCAGCTGGTGAATAGTCATTTGAAGGCAACTGGTTCCGGTTTGGTGTTTTCATAACATCCGGTTGACTCTTTTGTTCAAACCAAGAGATAAAATCTTCCATAGGAGACTCTGGCTTAGTAAGCTTTTCAATTTTGGCTTCACTTAAGGAAACAGCATCGTTGAGTTTTGTCTCATCGAGTTTGAACTCAAAAATCTGATTTGGATAGTCTTTATAATACCATGTTCGTTGAGCAAGGTCAAGAACTATTCCAGATTGTTCAAGGAAATCGATGCCAAGAAGAGTTCGGTTGTTTTTTTGCACTTGGTAGACAGATGAAACGAATTTGTTTGAATCGTTTTCCAATGACGATATTAGCGATTGTTGAATAAACTAGTTCTTTTCTTGTGATTCCATCAGCAAGAGTTACTTCTGCAAAGACTTTTTGAAAATTTTTATTATAGCCAGCTACGCTAGTCCTAGCTGCCGTGTCAAAATACGCTTGACCTTTCAAGCCATCTACATTGATATCAACGACCGGAACATGTCTACCTACCAGTGTTGTGTAAATCGAATTGAAATCTAATCGTTTTGGACTATCCGATTTCAAATTTTTATTGCATTTAGGGCAATTTGATCGGTAAAAGCCAGCAGTACCACAACCATAACAGCTTAATTTGGTTTCTTCTTTTTCCTTACTTCCGGTTTGTTTTTCCTTTTCTAGCTTTTTGAAGAAAACCTCAGCGGAATGATTTTTCTTTCGGCAAAAAGAACAACGCAAACCAGATTTTTCTGAAACATCAACTGGTGTATTTTTCATACTTGATTGTTTTTCATTTAAAGACAATTCAATTTCTCTAGCCTTGTATAAAAGGTCTTGGAATGTTTGAACATCTTCTCTAGATATTCGCTCCCTTATTTTAATGTTTAATTGAGAAAAAATCATGTTAATTATAGTATTCTCTTTCAAATCTTCTTTTAATTGAGAAAATAATCTTCTTTTTCCACAGATGAAAGCATCTGTATTTTCATTTAACTTCTGCTTATCCTGAAAAATTTCTGCAAATATTCTCCAATCTGGTCTAGGAGGAGCAAAAGCAGTTCTTAGTAACTCGATCGCTTCATCGAACGTCTTTTCTTCTTGTTTGACTCCTTGCCACCAAGATGAAGCATATCCTTCTAGCAAAAGAGGAAAACTAGTAAGCGCATACTGATCAGTGATATTAACAGCATTTTTATAAACGATTATGGTTTCGATAAAATCTTCAACCTTCGAGTTATTATTTCCGCCATTAAATCTAGCATTGCATGAACTAAACGTACTTTTAGGCGCTTCTCGAACGTTAAGGCTACCTAATAAAGTTGAAAATTGACTTTCTGTTAGGCTTATACTTACAGGCGCTTGTGCCATATTGACGTAGGATGGGTTTGTATTGGAATCGCTAACTTGTGAAACGTTTGAAAGGGTCTGATATTGGTTGCTTAAATTATTTGCGGAATTATTAATTGGTTCAGTACTAAAACTTTCTGAGTTTTGAGGGTTTTTACGTGGCTGGGGTGGTGAATGCAACATATCAATTTTGCCAGCAGCTTTCGATTTAATTGTTGTTCGTGGCATTAACGATAGCTTAGCTAGCAGCTTTGTATCAATTTAAAAAAATTAAATTAAGAAATTAATTTCACAGCAGAAAGAAAACAGAAAAACGTGGCAACCAGCAATTCCCAACAACAACAGCAACTCTCAACAACAACAGCAATTCTCAACAACACCTGCAGCAGCTTTAGAAATTGTAGTGTGGAAAGCACAACGCAAAACATGCGTACATATATGTATGTATATAATATATGTATATAACGATTAACAGCAACTCTCAACAACACCTGCAGCCGCGTTAGAAATCGTAGCGTGGAAAGCACAATGCAAAGCATGCATACATATATATATACAGATAAATTTATTTGTAATATATATGATACGATGATCTTTTTTTATTCTTTTTTTTTTACGGTGGGCGCCAATTGTAGTGGAGAAACTTCTCCACTCAGGTTTTTTAAAATATTTTTGTCTGATTTAAGTGTATTTGATTGATTTTATTTTGTTTTCTTTAATGTGACGGTCCATAAGAGACAGCATTCGCGTCTACAAATGTCCTCGAGTTTTATCTGTCACAATAACTATCGTAAGCCAAAAGAGCCCCTAAGGTCTTCAATTGTCTTTACGATGTTTGTTGTTTGTCGAATTTAAAAGGAAAAAATAAAACTAGGATTGGATGCGCTTTGGATCTTTATTCTTCTATGGTCGGAGTTCGAATGAAATTTGAAATGAAATCTATTATTAATTTAACTTCTGGTTAACATTATTTAACATATGTTTTATTGTTACTCAGAGAGAGAGAGAGCAATCATTGTTATCAGTTATATAATGCAAATTTAAAAATAATTATAATTATTTTCTTGTAGTTAATTTTCGTTAAGTCACAATGAGTCAATGAATTATTTATACAATGTAACACAAATCTTTTTAATATTAATAATTTAATTCATTTTTGATTTAATAAATTTAGTATATAATTGATCATGTAATTAAATAATTTAAAAGTCTTGATAGTGATTTTAATTAAATGAAAATAGAATTTGGTTCGTTACAATAGCAAGAATGTTATTGATTGATTAATGTTATTGATAGAGGAATATTTGTCACATGCAAAATAATAAATAGTTTGGTTTGTAGAGCTTTTCAAAGCTAAGCAATTTCGTTCTAGAGAAAAAACAACTAATTTATTCATTTTCTTTTTAACTTTATTCTATATTCTATGAAGAATATTAATTCTCTTTTATGTTAAAAAAAAACATTTAATTTTTTTGTAATAACTAATGAAAAAAGAAACACTATACGTTTTTGACATTTGAGCAGAGCTGCTGCAAAAAAACAAGACCCGAGTCGCATTGAAAAGTTACAAGCGTGGCCTAACTATTTTTTGAACCATGTGCAAAAACAAAACAGTTACTCTTTGTAATGTTTTGAGATAATGTACTTTATTTAAAAAAAAAAAAACGTGATTTTAATATATGATATGTTGGAGTTATTTTGTGGCGTGACGGTCAGTGCGTAGGACTCAGTCGTTCTTTGAGAACAATGAAGTACAGACGTAAGATAATCAAGTCGATTATATTAACAGTGAGTTAAGAAAATTTCAGTGATTAAGTGATCCGTTTCTTACAGGCAATTTTTTATAGTAAACCCAAATGTCTTTAGTTTTCGAGTAACGGTTGTTTTAATGAAATTTTCAAAAACACCTAATTTAAGTCGGTTTTTCAATCACCCTGTCCACAAATGATTTTTGTTTTTAATATACGTTAATATTTTACAATTTTGAATAAACATTCAATATTTTTGCATTTAAAACATTTGAATTTTCGGCACTATTTTGCAAAATATTAATAGTTAAAATCATATTCTTATCAAACTTAATTTTTTACATCGAACTGAAAAACAGTTTTATTAAAAAAAAATCATATTAAACAATACTGATTATTGTTTTTAAAAACTTTCTTGATTTTTTAGCTTTTCAAAAAAGTATAAAACCTCACAAAGCTAGTTTTGGTTCAAAAGTTATAAGCATTTCAATTTAATAAGTCACGATTTAAAAAACAAATATAAAAAGAATAAAATGCCCGACTGGATCGCACGATCTTGCTCCTTTATGCAAAGAGTCTGTTTAAAAAAATAACTATATAAGATTTAAAAATATACCTGTAAAATAAGTTTGTCTTCAAAGATACAAACGCCATTTGATTTGTCAAAAAAAACTCCATTTTTCAATTTTTTTGGTTGAAAATCGTTAGACCGGTTTAATTTAAATTAATTTTTGTATATATACAAATTTTCCATTTTTTTTTTAAATATTTTTGTTATGCAGTTGTTTAGTATTGAATAAAAAATTTAGTCTGGACGAATCATCATCATATATATTATTTCGTTAGCATGTAGCCCTTTTTCGGCTTTCATACGGAACTAATTTTAACAAATAAGGTGTTGTAGTGATCGCACTACATACCAACCTCCCAACAATAATGCATTTTGCCCTATTGCCGCGCGTTTTCCAAACACTTCAACCACCGATATATACACTATACATTGACTCACAAATAAATCATCACAAGGTCATCATAATACTCACTCGTGATAGCTACGTCAAAACCCATAAACTGCTATGAGTAATGAATATCCAATGTCCAACGGATTGTAAACAAATCCAATGCACTAATTGCGGGCATTGAGGAATACCCATACTAAATTCTGAGAATGCATCGTAGCAAGGGTCGACACTATGAGTGAGGTGGGTATATGTGAAATATGATGCGGCGGCACTTTTGTGACCAACAATTCGGAATATTTAAAGTTCCAACTAGGTCACAATTAGTTGTTGAATATTTTCAAGTGGTGCAATATATAGGAAATATTATCAAAAAGTAAAATAAAAATCTTTTATTAATTTTTCTGTCCGTTACTCACTCTTCTCGCTAAAATAAGCGAAAGCACGGTGAGAGCCTATAACAGTGTCAAAACAAAGAGAATTTTCCGTCGACTATGCGAAATGTATTTTATTGAATATTAATTTATAATTTGTTGAAAAAACTTAACTTTTTATTATAATAAAAATATGAAATACCCGGAAAACATTATGTAAAGGGAAATGGTTTGTGTTCGGTCAATCACCATTGACCTCGAGATTTGGTGGTCAACGTCCGCGCTGATGCAGCAGAAAGTACTTGGTACCTCACTACACCCACCACCACCATCAGCCGGGCAGCATCATATCACACATTCCATACTGCCTCGCGATATGAGCAGTCGATTGACATCAAAATGTGTCGAATTAAATGTGCCATTGATTTGTGCTTCATTTCTGTGCCAGCCAAAGCAGATACCTACCCACAGCACAGGCACATACCTAAGTATACATAGAGCTATAGGTGGTGTCATCACCCACCGTATAGCAGATACACAGCGCATACCATGGGTATGCAATAGTAGAGCGGACACATAGCGCAGACCATGGGTATGCATTAGCATGGCGGATACCTACAACATGCTATGGTTATGGATATGTTGAAGCGGCTCGTAGTGTCGCTCACTCAACGACTGGACTGTGACATTCGACTCTTATTGTCACCAGTCAATCATCGCTGCCCAATAGTTATCTTGGATAAATACAGCAGAGTGCTGAGGGTTGCAAGACAGTTCTAGGAAGAACAAATAAACAACACCACGACGATGGCTTACCCTCAGATGACGCTCCCACGGATCTTCGCTATTGTTGCTGGCGTTGGCACATTCTTGGTTGTGTGTCGTTGGGTATCCAAGGCATGGGCCTGGTACCAGATTCTGGACTCGTTTAACCTGTGGGCGTTTTGGTGACGCTACATTCTTGGACAACGGACTGGTGGTGGCTTGGTGACTGACTTGGTCGGTCTCTGGGAGTTCTCTTCTATTCTTCAACGCGGTCGGTCGTCTGCTGCGCCAATAAAAGACTTGTAAATTAAAATAATTTAATAAAGAAATACCATAAGCAAACTTGTGTTCGGCAAAGTGCCCTCTAAACCAAAATATTGAATTAAGGGTCTCTCCCCTTACTGTTCGGAAGTTTAATTCCCCAACATTTTGGTGCCTCCTGTGAGGAATTGATTTTGTGAAATCAAGTGACATTTTGAACATTTTTGTTGTGTCCCTTGTGAACTTTGTGAATGTACTTTTGTGGACCTTGGGATCCAAGTTACATTGAATTCGCTATCGTCGTCTTCTTGTTCAGTGTAGTTGCGCTACTGTGGTACGCGGCCATAACCCTATCGTTGGGATAGACTTTCAGTTCTCGTGAATACAAGTTTCCGACCCTCTTTGTCCTTTTCCCGTTTAATTGTGAAGTGTGAACATGGCTCACCTAACAAAAAGGTCAGCAGCATGCACCGCCTTGAAGCTGTTGTATACCAGCATCGTGTCCGCGGACATGACCAGCTGGGATGTGGCGGATCGAGAGCGAACAACGCTCTCTAGATCAGCAATACGAGCGCTTCCAGATCGCGCATGAAGCAGCTCTGCTGGATGTCGGCGACACTGACGAATCAGACCTCCTCGCGCACGATGCACTGTTGCACATCGTGGAGGCGCAGTATAAAGAGGCATCGGTGAGTTTGAGGCGGCACCTCACGAAGCTGCAACCTCAAATAAAGGAGATTCAGCTGGGCCCCTCAACCGATCCTCAAAAGAGTCGGATTCAACTGCTGCGACGAACAACGGCGTGCAATTCACTCAAGCACCACCACACCACAATACTGACGGCTGATCTCAACGGATGGGACCTTAGCCGGATCTACCTGGAAGAGAAGACTCTGGAGTTGCAATACCAGCGATTCCAGACTGCCCATGATGCAATACTGGAGGATGTAGCAGACGAGGACATAGAGGAGCACGGATTGCTGCAGCAGACGGTGACGCAGCAGTATATCGAAGCCTCGTCAGCTTTGAAACGGCGGGTAGCGGTCCTGGACGTGCCCAAAGAGGTCGTGGTGCCGACAATCCCTTCCACATCAACGGCGAAGCTAGAGATGAAGCTGGAGTCGATCCGGATCCCTACCTTCACTGGGGAACTCCAGAAGTGGCTGGAGTTCAAAGACGCCTTAGAGACGATGGTGCATAACGCCGATCTGCCCGTGCCCTAGAAGCTGCAGAAGCTTCGGGACTCAGTAAAAGTGACAGACGTGGGTCTCGTCGGGAGTGTTTACTCCGGAGGTTACGAGGAACTGTGGGCAGCACTCAAGGAGCGCTTCGACAACCCCAGATTGCTAGCAGAGGCTCACGTATCCCGGTTTTTGGGGGTAACTGCCGCCGCAGAGGAGTCACCCCGCGAGCTGATGCGTATCCGGGACACAGTAGGTGAGTCTCTACGCTCACTCAGGGTCATGGGAGAACCAGTCGACAGCTGGGACACGTTGACCCTGCATATCGTCCTCACGAAGCTTCCCCCGAAGACACAACATCTCTGGTGCATTGCCCACCCAAGAAAAAAGCATCATTGGCGTCATTACTAGAGTTCGTGGAACTCCGTGCCCACAGCCTTGGTGCTGAAATAGCTAGGCGACCATTTGGCAGTTGCTCGGATGCTGCAAGTCGGTCAGCTCCGCGTCCCTCGGCCCGGGCTAAATCGGTCGCTCGGACACATGCCGCAGCAGCAGTGAAGAAGCAGAATAACCGGTGTGCAGGTTGCAACGGAAACCACATCCTCAACCACTGCAGCGAGTCCGGTGGATGGGATGCTAGCACGAAACTGAACTTCCTCCGACCTGTGTTTCAACTGCCAGAAGTCTGGACACCGCTCAGATAGGTGCCCATCCACATTTAATTGCCGCCATTGCAATCAGCGACATAACACGCTCCTGTGCAAGAGTCAGCCGCAATCATCAAAGAAGCCGTCAGCGGATCCTGCTGCGCAACAAGGCAAACCTTCAGGATCCAAACAGCGATTACCAGAACCGTCCAACTGGGTTCCGTACCAGGAACGGAAACATGGACCACCTGACGTGTTCCAGGAGGATTCGAATTGACTCCTCAACCCCAGTTCGACTGTACTATTGGCGACAGCATTAGTCTATACGTACAGTCAAACGGCGGAGCGGCACTTGGTGCGCGCCCTCTGCGATCCAGGATCGCAGGTAAGTTTTGCTAAAATCTCTGTAGTCGACAGGCTTAAACTCCCCAGGTCTCCAGTGGACATCGCCGTGCAAGGCATTGGCGCATTGAAGCATGCGCCTGTACAGGAACAAGTGACGTTGTCACTTCGGTCGACCCGTTCCTCTTTCACCATCCAACTCAAGGCTCTGGTGATCCCGGCAATCAGTCATCCCTGACTCTTACGTCGATACTACGCAGTAGACCCACTTGGCGGGTCTACCATTGGCTGATAAACACCTGGGAAACCCCTGGTGCCACTGATGTTTTACTCGGTGCAGATGTATGCGGATACATAGTCCAGAGCGAGGTTATTCATGGTCAATTTCACGAACCACATGCACAATGTACCCGGCTTGGTTGGGTGGTCTTTGGTCCAGCTGCTCTGACACCACCGCAGCCCGTCTCACGAGCTCACAACGCCCGGATGACTGCGGAACCATCTTCAGACTTTACCTTAGACGAATTGGTAAAGAACTTCTGGAAGCTAGAAGAAGTTCCTCTCGACGAATCCAGAGAGGATGAGTGCAGTCGCCATTTCGATTCGACACACTCACGCACACCTGATGGTCGGTACATGGTTCAGATACCATTTCGACACGATGCCCCGAAGCTAGGCGCATCCTACCGCTCAGCCATACGCCAGTTCTATTGCCTAGAGAGAAGACTCTACAACAATCCAGAACTCCGCGAGAAGTACACTACATTCATGCGTGAATATGAAGCTATGGGACACATGGAGCAGGTGGGTCAACATGGCGACCGCCCCAACTCGTACTACATCCCGCATCATGCGGTAATCACTAAATTCCGTGTGGTATTCAATGCGTCAGCCAAAACCACTACTGGAGTCTCGCTCAATGATGTCCAGCTGGTGGGTCCGACGATCCAAGATTCACTTATCAATGTGATCTTGAGGTTCCGGAGATACCCCATTGCTTTGACAGCCGATGTGGAGAAGATGTTCCGTCAGGTCCTGGTAGCACCTGAACATCGTGATTTCCAGCGGATTCTCTGGAGAGAGTCACCGTCAGACGAGCTCAATGTCTTTCGGTTAACAACCGTTACGTATGGTATGGCATCTAGTCCATACACTTCAGTGCGATCGATGATCCAGTGTGCGCACGATAACCAGAGTTTAGTCGCAGATCCAACACGTGCCCGAGCGGCAATTGAGACGATTGAGAAGGCCTTTTATGTGGATGACCTCCTCACTAGCTGCAACAGTGCCGTCGAAGCAGTACGACTGGCAGGCGACGTCAATAAGATCCTCTTGGCTGGACATTTTGCACTCCGCAAATGGAACTCGAATAGCATACAGTGTTAAGTACTTAATTTAATATTAAAAAGCATACAATACCCTTAAGGTTTTTATTATACACTTAAGCTCACCAGGAAGCAAACCATTTCTATCATCAACTCAAACTCATCAGAAAGAAAACGATTTAAATCATCAACTCTATTATTTTTTTTTGCCTTCTTCTTCATTCTCATTTAACTTCTTGAATAAAGTACAAGTTTAATTTATAGAATTTAATTTAGTTGTTTCATTTTTTATCATAATTGGTAGCAGAACATGGTTTTAATTGCTCGATTGTAACAACTAAATTTTTGTATTAAAATTCTTGAGAATCATATAAGATAATTCCCTTTGCTTAATTGTTATCAGTCGTTCTGAATTTTTTGTGCAACGGCTTTTGCTGAAATTGGACTTTTGGTGATTCATAACCTGTTAGAGGTTATCCAGTGTCCAATTGGTAATCTGGTTTTTTCTTAGGAATCTCCCATCTTTTTGAAGAGGTAAGGGAAATTAAAAACTAAAATTCGAATAAACACTGCCGCCAAATTATTCTTTTCATCTTCCCTTGTTCGTGTCGCTTGGAAATATCATTGATTTACGGATATTGCACTTGGCGCACATTTATCGGCAGTGGTATTTTTTTGTATCCAGCGCCTCCAGTGATCTTGGGACTGAGAGTGAGTCAGAACTCTATTTGAGGTTATCTTGTGCTACACTTATCCATTTGTTGGATTATAATTTGAGTTGTGCAAGAAATCCCCTTTCTTTTGAAGAGGTAAGGGAAATTAAAAACCAATATTCGAATAAACACTGCCGCCAAATTATTCATTTCATGTTCCCTTGTTCGTGTCGCTTGGAAATAACATCGATTTACGGATATTGCACCTGGCGAACATTTATTGGCAGTGTAATTTTTTGGATTTCCACTAGACCATTTTAAGACCGCTGGTGAATCGGAACCGGTTTGAGATTATCTGATTATAGTATATCATCTTGTGTTCTGTTACTCGGGAGAAATGGAAGAATTAAAAAAGGCAAAAAAGGTTAGAGCCTCTATACTGGGTTTACTTACCAAGCAACGGAAGATTTTTAATGATAAAAAATCTAACATTACATATTCGGCATTAAGTGTTATGCTGCAACTTATCGATGATTATCACCAGCGGCATAACACTATAACCCAACTTATTTTGGAACTCAGCACTGAGCCATCTGAAGACGAGGATGCCACGGATAAGGAGTCCACGTTCACCAACGCGTATACGGATTTAAAAACTGACGTGTTGGAGCTTATGGATGAAAAAAAATTTTATCCCAATAATTCCACAATGCCTGCAGTCAACAGTCCTTCACCTTCACTTGCATCAGTACGATCTGTCCGGCTGCCTAAATTAGAACTCCCTCGTTTTTCAGGCAAATATTATGATTGGCTTGATTTTAAAAACGAGTTTGATTCTATGATCATAAAGGATACCAGTTTAAACGATGTGGATCGGTTTAGATTTCTTAAATCTGCATTGGCTGATGGGCCTAAGCGCGTAATCTCGAACATGGAAGTAACCTCTAAGAATTTCCAAAAAGCATGGGATGCTCTCAAGGATCGATATGATCACAATGCTTTGATTTTTAGATCGCACATTAATGAAATACTTTCCTTACAGGGAGTGTCGGGGTCCAATCCGCAAGCATACAGGGATTTGGTTGATAAGATGCAGTCACATTATCGCTCGCTTCTATCGTTGGGGTCTGTTGTGAAGGTCGCTGAAAATTTATTGATTTGCTTGATGTTGAGGAAACTGGATGTCAACGCACAGGCTAAATGGGAAGAATATACGGATGACGAAATCGCAACATGGGATAAATTTACGAAGTTCTTTGAAAAGTATACATCAACACTCGAACGTGTGGATCAAACGAGACAAGAATCAAAAAAGAACACCACAACAAATCGATGGATACAACCAGGTAAGAAGCCTCAAACTTCTCTTATAACAACTTCAAATGATGCTAAGTGTCCCAAATGTCAGTCTGCGCATTCATTGACCGATTGTCCATTATTTTTGGCCCAACCAAAACGCGTTGATCTTTTAATTGGTGGAGGATTGTTTTGGCAAATTTTATTAGGTGAGCGATGCTCATTAGGCCCCGACCTCCCTTATTTGTGCAACACCAAGATAGGTCATATTGTAGTTGGATCCTGTCAATCATCTGAAACTTCATTTCAAAGAACGCTTCACGCTAATCAACCTACATCGTCAGATTTAAGATCACTGAATGAACTTGTGCAACGATTCTGGGAATTAGATTCATTTAAAGATGAAAAATGTTTATCCAAGTCTAATCCAAAAGATAAATTTATAGAGGAGCATTATTCTGCTAATACAAAACGTGACAATTCTGGAAGATATACTGTGCGTTTACCGTTTTGTGATGACCCATCAAAATTAGGTGATTCCGTAGGCATTGCAACACGTCGTTTTCTCAATTTAGAGCGAAGGCTTGATAAAGAACCAGAATTAAAACGGATGTACAAAGAATTTATCGAAGAGTATGAATACCATGGTCATCTGGAGGTCGTTTCCGATTTTAAAGCATCTGATCCCCATTTCTTCTTACCACATCACTGCGTTTTGAAAATGTCTAGTTCGAGTACAAAACTTAGAGTAGTGTTCGATGGATCTTGTAAAACCTGAAGTGGATTATCTTTGAATGATATCCTTTATTCAGGTCCGAAGTTGCAAGACGATTTAATCATCATACTTCAGAGATTTCGTTTATTCAAATACGTCGTCACCGCAGATATACAACGGATGTATCGGCAAGTACGCATTGATTCCAGTGACGCTAATTTCCAGTTGATTTTATGGCGAAGCGATAAGATGTCTTCACTAAAGATTTTGAGGCTCCTAACAGTTACTTATGGAACTGCTCCAGGCTCATATTTGGCCATAAAGACTTTAAATCAATTAGCTGATGATGAATCTCTGAATTTTCCCAATGGTTCTAGATTGCTGAGGCAAAATTTTTACGTTGATGATGCGATGTTTATCGTCAGGAGTTAGTTGACATTCTTGATAGGGGTGGCTTTAAACTATGCAAGTTTAACTCCAATTCGCCGGATGTAATTAAGGACGTTCTTCCCGAGGCAAGAGAAAAATTCGTACAGATTGATGAGCATAATACAATTAAAGCGTTGGGTTTGTTATGGCAGCCAGAGTTAGACATATTTCGTTTTTCATTTCAAGATGAGGAAGGAGCATCCATCATAACAAAGCGGGTTGTTTTATCAGAAGTTGCGAAGTTATTTGACCCTGTTGGTTTTATCTGCCCTGTAGTTACGTTAGCTAAAATATTCTTCCAAGGTTTGTGGACACAAGAATTAAATTGGGACAGCCCGCTGTCAGAGGATCTTTCTGATAAATGGATTAAGTTTCGAAAAAGTCTGACAGCGTTAAAAGACATCAACGTTCCTCGACATGTTTTTGCAGGCAGCAATATCAAATTAACCGAATTACATGGTTTCTGTGATGCCAGTGAAAAGGCTTACGGAGCTTGTATTTATATGTGGTGTCTCCACTCCAATAACGAAATAACAGTCACATTTGTTGAGGCGAAATCAAGAGTTGCACCCAAGAAAACTATTACGATTGCCCGTCTCGAATTATGCGCAGCAAAACTTCTTGTCGATATGGTTGACCGTTTGCAGCGCGCGGTGTTGAATGAAAGTATAATTGAAAGAACAACTTATTGGACTGATTCCACAATAGTTCTTAATTGGCTACATAATGACCCTTGTAGATGGAATACGTTCGTTGCACATCGAGTTTCACACATCCAAAACTTTACTGATAGTAGTCAGTGGAACCACATTCCTGGGGAGTTAAACCCTGCAGATTTTATAACTCGTGGGATGTTACCGGGTGAAATTTCTAATTCGTTCATGTGGTGGAACGGGCCTTCATTTCTAAAGCAATATAAATCAGATTGGCCAAAAGAGTACAGCCTTTTCGCAAAGGCTTCTGAAATTGACGAGTATCGTCCAAATAAATGCGTATTGGTAATATTAAAAAAATCAGATATCACTGATTCGATGCGATACTCATGCAGCTTTAGAGGTATTCGTCGTGCCTTCGCATATGTATTGAGATTTGTTCATCAGTGCCGCACCTTAGCAGAATTTCATAAGATTCATCCCGATAAAAAAAGGGCCAAAGTAATTAAAAAATATTCTGACGTCAAATTACCAACGTTAGAGGAGGAAATTTCTGCTGAGGAAGTATTTATAAAATTAATTCAGCGTACTCATTTCTCAAAAGAATACGATCTACTTGACAGAAAACTATGTGTAACAAAAGATAGTCCTTTGAGCGTTTTAGCCCCGTTTATTGATGAAAAAGGTATAATCAGAGTGGGTGGTCGAATTAAAAAGGCTCAAATTGGTTATGACGCCAAACATCAGATACTTTTGCCGAAAAAACATCCTTTCACTGCCCTCGTAATAAATTACTATCACCATTTTAAATTCTGTCACGCAGGACCGCAGATGGTTTTATCAGCAGTACGTAATCGTTATTGGCCAATTGGAGGTCTTCAGCTAACAAGAAGTGTTACACGAAAATGTATTTGGTGCTTCAGAGTACATCCAAGGCTTATGTCTCAGTTGATGGGCGATTTGCCAGAAGATCGCGTAGTTCCAAAGCAATTCAAAGCGTTTGCAGTTACGGGCATTGATTATGCAGGACCTATCACTGTACGACATCACATTCGTTGCCGACAAAACAAAGAAGTTCACCTGGCACTGTTTGTTTGTTTTATTACGAAGGCTGTTCATGTGGAGTTGGTTCCTGATCGAACTACAGAGGCATTTATACGAGCATTAAAAAGATTTATTGCAGATCGTGGCTCTGTTTCTAAATTGTATTCAGATAACGCTACATATTTTGTGGGAGCTTCAAACTATTTTCGTGAGCTGAAAGAGAGCATGCAAAAGGACAACAGTCAGATAAAAGAAGCATGTGACAGAGAATTCATTGAGTGGTCGTTCATACCTACTCGAACACCTCACCAAGGAGGTTTGTGGGAGTCATCCATAAAAATGTTAAAACGTTTGATTCGTAACATTGTCGGAAAAATTGAGCTCACTGAGGATGAACTTCGCACTAATAAGAATTATTTTTTCTTTTCTCTCTTCCAGAAAATTCTATGTACAATTGGAAAAATGCAAATCGTCAATGAAGAACATCAGGGCTGGAGTTGCGCAAGGATCGAAGCTCGGCCCATTTCTATACAGCATCCTGACATCTGACCAACCTAACCCCGTCAACTGCGAGAACCTTCTATATGCCGATGATTCCTTGACTTACTGCTCCTCAATGTCACCACATATAGCCGTGAAGAAAGTAGAAGAACACATCCACCGTCTCTTTGACTTTTACCATAAATGGGGTATTAAAATCAACGCAGCAAAGTCGGAACTCATCTGCTTCAGAAGGCCGTCAACTGTCGTCCGTAGAAGATCGCAAAAAGGGACAATATGCAGAAACCTGAAGTTGAAACTCCCAGATGGATCGTCACTTTCAGCCAAGAGGACCGTCCAGTACCTGGGAATTTATTTCCACGAGCTATTAAAGTTTAACCCACACGCCCAGAAAGTTCTTAGGAAAGCCAGCTGGGCCTTTCATCGTGTCCATCCATTGATGAAGAAGAGCAATGGACTAAGTCAACAGACCAAAATCCTGATGTACAAACAACTGCTGAGACCAGTCATTGGATACAGCTTTCCCGTTTGGTACACCATCTCCAAAACGGCCATGAAGCAGCTAAAAGCTTTCGAAAGAAAGATCCTAAGAATCTGCACTGGGCTTGTCTTTGACAGGGAGCGTCAAAAATACTTTAAAAACGACAGAATTTATTCTGAAGCGAGAATAAATACATTGGACAACTACCTACTACTCTTGGCTAAAAAGTTAGTAGGTAACTCATCTAGCCACCCGAACCAACTAATAAGAAGGATGACAACCCAACAGCGACTGCCAGAGCCCATGTACCTTAGCGTCATGGACATTATGGATGATAACATAATTCAAGTCAACAACGAAGATGCCGTTGCATTCTACGCTGACCCCGAGTCAGCCCACCGACGTGGCTAAACAAGCCAACAACCCTCTAACCAATCAACAAATCCAACAAATGACAACCGGGAAGGAACACCCCGAGGATAACCAAGTCAACCGACTTTTATTTTTAGAACGCCATACATATTAAACAATATTTTAATTTAAACTTAAGCCAATATATAAAGTTAGGCCCCCTATGTGCCAACAAACTATTTTATTCTAAGACAATGTATCTATTTAATCTTAAGACTATCCAATTGTATATATAAAAGTTCAATAAACAAATCTATATCTATATCATCAGGATGAACTTCGGACAGTTGCGAAACAAGCTGGAGCTATAATGAACTCAAGGCCCATCACCCCAATGTCGTCGGATCCCAATGATTTGGAACCACTAACTCCCGCTCATTTTTTGTTTGGCGGCACTCAAATAGCAGTTCCAGAAGTTCCTATAATAGTTAAAAATCCAAATATTGTGCAGTTGGCTCAAAGGATGAAGTATACTTCACAGCATCTATGGAGTCGTTTTTACGAAGAATATTTACAAATCCTTCAACCTAGATCTAAATGGCGTTTTAAACAAAATAATGTTAAAGTAGGTGACATGGTTTTAATGAAAGTTGATAACGTTGATACATTGAAATGGCCACTTGGAAAAATTATTCAGATTTCACCAGATCCTGAAGGTGTAGTAAGAGTTGTTGTAGTCAAAACCAAGAATGGAGAATTCAAGCGTGGAATTACTCAATTAGCGCTGCTACCTATTGAAGAAAATATATTTTGAGCTCATACGCTCAAAGGGGGGGAGTATGTTAATTACTTAATTTAATATTAAAAAGCATACAATACCCTTAAGGTTTTTATTATACACTTAAGCTCATCAGGAAGCAAACCATTTCTATCATCAACTCAAGCTCATCAGAAAGAAAACGATTTACATCATCAACTCTATTATTTTTTTTTGCCTTCTTCTTCATTCTCATTTAACTTCTTGAATAAAGTACAAGTTTAATTTATAGAATTTAATTTAGTTGTTTCATTTTTTATCATACATGTAATGTCGAGGTTAACTAATCAAGCTTCCTTTTCTTCTTCTTCCACAGAGCTTGTCATTGACTGCCCAACGGCAACAGTACTTGGTCTACGTTGGGACCCAACAGCTGACGAGCTCTTCTTTCGCGTGGAACTAGAAGTGCCACGCCCTCCTGCAACAAAGAGGCGTGTACTGAGTGAAGTGGCTCAGCTATTTGACCCCACCGGTCTTCTTGCTCCTGTGGTAATCGTCGGAAAGGTGTTCATCCAGACACTCTGGTCCGCAGGCATCACTTGGGATGCCCTCCTCACTGATGAGTTGCAGCATACTTGGCAGACATTCCGGGACGACTTGGTCAACCTCAATCAGGTTCGGGTCCCACGCTGGCTAGGCATGCACAATCAGTACCCCACCACAATTCATGGTTTCTGTGATGCCAGCTCCCGAGCCTATGCAGCAGTGGTCTACCTAAGAACCACCTACCCAGATGAACGAGTGCAGATCTCCCTGGTGACTGCACGTACGAAGGTAGCCCCCATCAAGGGCGCCACTATACCTCGTGTAGAACTTTGCGCCGCCCACCTATTGGCCATCACCCTGATGAACATCCGTACAGCTCTTGGACTAGTTACAGCACCATACTACTTATGGTCAGATTCCAGCATCGTGTTATGTTGGTTAAGGAAGGAGCCTTCGGCATTGAAGCCATAGGTCGCGAATCGAGTCCGACAAATACAAGAGCTCACGTCACCTGAACGGTGGCATCACGTACGCTCCGCTCAGAACCCTGCTGACTGCACGAGTCGAGGTATTGGTGCCTCAGAGCTCGTCAACCACAACCTATGGTGGCAAGGCCCAGACTGGTTGAAGGTCGGTCCGCTTCCTCTTGGCCCAGCCGGGCAGCCTGATGATAAAGACCTGGTTACTATCGCAGCTGAAGTCAAACCATCGGTTGTTACCGGTGTCACCACGCAACCCGCATCACACCCATTGACTACTCGATGCAGAAACGGCACGGTCATCCCCTTGGTGGAACGATATAGCCAAATGCAGAAACTTCTACGCGTTGTTGCCTACATGACAAGGTGGCTGAAGTCACATAGACATCGTACCCAGGAACCCGTGATCGGAGCGGATGAGCTCGATGACGCCCTACAACGCCTTATACGAATAGAACAAGCAATGTGCTTCCCTCAAGACATCCAGCAACTACACAAAAAAGCTCCATTGGGGAGTGGAAGCCCGTTACTGTCACTAAATCCTTACTTAGACTACAAGGATCTACTTCGAGTCGGAGGACGGCTCACTTACTCTTCGCTGCCACATGAGCAGAAATTCCCGCTCGTCCTACCGAAGACAGGACATCTCGTCGGGTTGCTGTTGGACCACACTCACGAGATCACCATGCATGGTGGAGCACAACTGATGCTTCAGACACTACGCCATAAGTATTGGATACTTCAGGGCCGACAAGCGGTTAGAACATTCGTCCATAAATGCGTCATCTGTCGAAGACATCGTGGGACATTAATAAAGCAACAGATGGCCTCACTGCCCAGTCAACGAGTCAATGAGGCAAGACCCTTCCTATCGTCCGGGGTAGAATACTGTGGACCATTCACCCTACGTGTGGGAACCAAACGATCCCGCACCACTACAAAGGGATACCTGGCGATATTTGTATGCATGGCTACCAAAGCCGTGCATTTAGAGGTCATAGAGGACCTCTCTTCACAAGCTTTCTTGGATGCTTTCACCTGTTTCACCGGCAGGCGTGGACCCTGCCCCGATCTCTACAGCGATAATGGGACTGCCTTTGTGGGGGCCAACCGGCTCATGAAGGAAGACCTGGCTCTTTTTGAGTCTCATTACAATCAGCAAGCCTTGGCGCATGCAGGTACGAGATGGCACTTCATCACGCCAGGTGCTCCACATCAAGGTGGCTTATGGTAAGCCGCCGTCAAATCCGCCAAACACCACTTGATCCGCCTGGTGGGATCTCAGTCGCTTTGGCATCATCAGCTGCACACCTTGGCAGTTCGTATCGAAGCATGCCTTAACTCTCGTCCATTGGTTCCCCTACATGACGATCCTGAGGACAAACTGGCCCTCACTCCTGGAGACTTTCTGATCGGAGCACCACTGATAGCAGTACCAGAGCCCCGCATCGATGATATACCAATCAACCGACTGAAACAGTACCAGTGGCTGCGCAAAGTCCACCAAGACTTTTGGCACAGATGGAGCGAGGAGTATTTGTGCACCTTGCAAACCCGCAACAAATGGGAGAAACAAGAGCCGAATCTTCGAGTGGAGGACATAGTTCTTGTGCGAAACGAGAATCTACCCCCTACCCATTGGCGACTCGGGCGAGTCACAGCGGTTCACTTGGGCAATGATGGATTGGCCCGCAACGCAACCCTTCGGACTGCCGCCGGCGAGTGTCGCCGCCCCGTCCAGAAACTTTGTCGATTAATCGACTAACAAACTCCTAAATTATCATAACATTTCGAACGCAAGGTTCGACCGGGCAGGATGTTCGGTCAATCACCATTGACCTCGAGATTTGGTGGTCAACGTCCGCGCTGATGCAGCAGAAAGTACTTGGTACCTCACTACACCCACCACCACCATCAGCCGGGCAGCATCATATCACACATTCCATACTGCCTCGCGATATGAGCAGTCGATTGACATCAAAATGTGTCGAATTAAATGTGCCATTGATTTGTGCTTCATTCCTGTGCCAGCCAAAGCAGATACCTACCCACAGCACAGGCACATACCTAAGTATACATAGAGCTATAGGTGGTGTCATCACCCACCGTATAGCAGATACACAGCGCATACCATGGGTATGCAATAGTAGAGCGGACACATAGCGCAGACCATGGGTATGCATTAGCATGGCGGATACCTACAACATGCTATGGTTATGGATATGTTGAAGCGGCTCGTAGTGTCGCTCACTCAACGACTGGACTGTGACATTCGACTCTTATTGTCGCCAGTCAATCATCGCTGCCCTATAGTTATCTTGGATAAATACAGCAGAGTGCTGAGGGTTGCAAGACAGTTCTAGGAAGAACAAATAAACAACACCACGACGATGGCTTACCCTCAGATGACGCTCCCACGGATCTTCGCTATTGTTGCTGGCGTTGGCACATTCTTGGTTGTGTGTCGTTGGGTATCCAAGGCATGGGCCTGGTACCAGATTCTGGACTCGTTTAACCTGTGGGCGTTTTGGTGACGCTGCATTCTTGGACAACGGACTGGTGGTGGCTTGGTGACTGACTTGGTCGGTCTCTGGGAGTTCTCTTCTATTCTTCAACGCGGTCGGTCGTCTGCTGCGCCAATAAAAGACTTGTAAATTAAAATAATTTAATAAAGAAATACCATAAGCAAACTTGTGTTCGGCAAAGTGCCCTCTAAACCAAAATATTGAATTAAGGATCTCTCCCCTTACTGTTCGGAAGTTTAATTCCCCAACAGTTTGTGTATTTGAATGATCTTATCGAATACACACCATTTTTTGTAGGTAAGCTAGTTACATCCCAAGACACAATTCATTTTAGGACAACTCATCCCGGAAATGAAAAATACGTGTAAGCATACTTAAGGAAAACAATTGTTTGTGTATTCAACTAGTTCGTTCAAGGCTTTTTCCTTTGGATAGCATTATTTTAATTTCATATTAGAAGAACCAGGATGGAAAATAAATTATCTGAAGATAAGAAAAAGGCAGAACATGTATGTTTAAATTGTAAAGCGATCGCCTATTGGTTGTGTAGTTAGGTAGGTGTCTGAAACGGATAAAGAATAGTTCATTGACGTGCTCAGCTTTATGCAGATAGATAGATAAAGACATGTTTATGATGATAATGAAGGAATGTTATTGGTAGGTAGAAGGTACCTACTACAATCCAATCACATTCCTTCTTTCCTACAAGTTTTCGGCGCAAACATGGAGTTATTACGTTCAGCTTATTTTTTTCGTTTAAGTTTAAAAAAAAACAAGCATACGAACAGGTACAAGAAATTGCTATTCATGTGTTGTTTACAGCCAGGCTCTTGTGCGTTTTGGATTTTAGTTATGAAGTGACACGTAAGCAGTAGTTGTAGAAGTTGTACGTAATACCTATATAGGTATAATGTGTATACGTTGAACAAGTGATTCTAATAGAAAATACATACATATATACTCTTTCTGGCCCGTTTCTTTAACTTGTACTAAGTATTTATTCTTTTATATAGGCAAAGGCAAGTAAAATATGTAAGAAACAACCTTATTCTTAAAGAATAATATTTTAAAATATATATATAAAAATATATATACATATATACAAAGGTACCAAGATAATACTTCTTGATAGACACTTTAAAATAGATT
This sequence comes from Eupeodes latifasciatus, assembly GCA_920104205.1. NCBI lineage: Eukaryota > Metazoa > Arthropoda > Insecta > Diptera > Syrphidae > Eupeodes > Eupeodes latifasciatus. The sequence continues at coordinate 272,639,194 of OV049924.1, read as the reverse complement.
GTTGATTAAACATATCATATTCGTTGGTAAAAATATTTTTGGTATGCCGTTGTTTAGTGATCGTAAATATACGCTCTACATTTGAATTTCGTAAAAAAATGTTGAAATGTTTTTGAGATATAGAATTTAAAAAAAAAAATCAATGTTTTTAAAAATCCAGACAAAAAAAAATTGCACTTTTGATTATTAAATATTGGTAAGGCAATATAAGAGCTCGTTCACAAAAAAAAATTATTGAAATCGGTTCATAAGTTGCTGAGAAAATTAAAAAACAAAATAACGGTTCTATGAGCGGTACCTTTCCGGAGCAATACAAAAATATGTTTTTCTTACTTAAAGAAGCCAAGTTAAAAAATAAAATTTTAGGGAAAATTTAAAAAAAATCTATCGGTTTGTTTTTGAGGAAATTCGAATTTTCGTTTTTTATCAAATAAATTGTATGGGGGCCACTGTTAGTTTTGATCTTAAAAAAAAATGAAAAAATCGCCTAACGCGAATCTACTGAAAACCTTAACTTCCAAGTTTGAACTCAATCGACCCAATGGTTTAGGCTGTAGGAGCGTGGACAGACAGACAGGCCAGACGGACGGAATCACGGGACCCACTTTTTTCGACTTCTCTACCATCGTAATATCATGTTTGATTAAAATCTCGAGTTTGAAATTTTGCACGAATGCAAAACTTGCCATATAGTTTCTATATGTCGCAAGTAAAAAAATGTGTTTCTGTTAGAATTTTTTATTACATCACCAGAGACATCTTGTTTACAATTCATTGAATTAGGCTCATCATGTGAGTACCCCAAACAAATTTTTTGTTTAGTTTAGTACAAGCAGCAATGGCGATCTTTTTCCTTATCAAGCAGCGCTTCTGAACGACTACTACTACGTCTAGTACTTGTACTAACGATTTTATTATTTTAACCGGAAATAATATGGCTGTTTGTATTATCACCGTTTTTAAACCAATGAAGTTGTTAAGCTATAATAGTGCGGTACTTTATTTATTTCATAAAGAAGAAATAATTTAAGAAAATAACTAAAAATGTCTTACACATCACGTGAATATGCTATGATGCATTTTATTTATGGCGAATGTGGCGGAAATGCAAGAACAGAACAACCTGCACCCTTTTCACCTGCAGCGTGTCCAGGCCTTATTACCAAGGGATTACCCTAAAAGAGTTGAGTTCTGCCAAATTATGATCGATAAAAGCCGAGAAGATCCTGATTTCGTTGAACAAATTTTATGGAGTGATGAATCATCCTTTAAACAAGATGGATATTTGAATATGCACAATATTCACAATTGGCAGGTAGAAAATCCACATTTAATACGAGAAGGAAGATCTCAACACCAATTTAAAATTAATTTGTGGTGTGGAATTTTAAATGGGCAAATCATAGGACCCTTTGAATTTCAAGACACAATAAACAGTGAAAATTATTTAGAATTTTTGGAAAACAGAATCTGTGTATTATTAGATGATACTCCTCTCGTCCTGCTCCAGACCATGTGGTTTCAGCAAGATGGATGTCCAGCCCATTATAGAAGAAATGTCAGAAGTTTTTTGGACAGAACCGAGCGATGGATCGGTCGTGGTGGAACAATAACATGGCCCCCTAGGTCACCGGACTTGAATCCACTAGATTTTTTGTATTGGGGTTGCCTAAAAGAGAAAGTTTTTGCCCAGCCCATACGCAGTGTTACTGAACTTAGGTAGAAAATTGAAACTGCGGCTGAGGAAATAAGAAGCTCAGGACATGCCAGACGTTTGAGACGACAGTTTTAAAACGTTGTCGAGCATGTTTAAATGCAAAAAATATGCGTGGAGTTATACCTTTTTTTTAAATTAAACACCTTCCTACCTTTTATGATCATGCTATTCCAAAATTCTGGCCTCTTACAAAATTAAAATCCCTGTTTTCAAAATGAAACAAATAGTTTCATAAATTGCATTTAACTATTTTTGTGTGCGGGTAATGTTGTCAAAGATGGAGACAACCTTCAGTTTTAAGTCGAATTCGAACAGCTAGTTTTAAAAAGCACTTTTCATGTCTAGAATTACGTACTCTTTGAGGATTTGTCAATTCCCCGCAAAAGGCAGTACCCGTGAAAAAAAATAAGTGATCTAGGTAAGGGTTTGAACCCAGACCACGGGTACTACAATAGTTTGGATTGCAAAACTGATATTGATAAATTTTTGGGTGAGCCCTATTAGAAAGAACTTGGTTAAATATCTCCGCTTAGTAAGTATTACTTTTGTAAATACCAAATAGAAATACGAATCTTTTAAATACGCTTCTTCGTGACGTGTAAGACATTTTTGGTTATTTTCTTAAATTATTTCTTCTTTAAGTTCGATGTAAAATTAAGTTTGATAAGAATATGATTTTAACTACGCTTTCAAGTACAGGTGTCAAGTAACTTTTTGCCAGCATCGAATTAACAGCAAACTGTGCTGCAAGCAAATTGGCTTTATCAATCGAGCTTACAAAAGGATTGTCATTGTGGAAGAGCTTTGGAACCGAGGATGACATGCTGTTGCACACATTTTTTACAAAGACCAGACATTTTTACTACCTTTGGGACATTGTAGTTTTTTTTTTCCGTAATTTCTGGTCATCAAAAAATTGAATGCGTCGAATGTGTTTTCCTCAGTGGGTTGGCTTTGCATATCCGGAAACTTACGTCTTTGATCCTAATAACCTCTATACAGCTCGAATCAAACCAAAATTTTTCTTCGGGTTTGAGAGATTTTACCCTATACGGGATAAATTTCTCATTCCTCTCATTCCACAAAGAACTATATTTGTTACCATATTTGCACTGAAATTCACGTCACTATCGAGAATGCATAGTGACCAGTTAAAATTTCAAAAGAAGTCGTTGAGACAGTTTCAGTTGGCTTCCTCATATTGCCAAACTGTTTTCTTAGGGGTTCTTAGTTTAACTGAGGTTTTTTGGCATGAGAAATTTGCAGATATGATATAATGGTCTGATGTGCCTAGAGGCGATAACACACCAACTGCATATTTATTAGGATCAGAGGTAAGAAACAAGTCAAGAGTGTTGGTGGACTGACCTGCAACGTCAGAAATCCGAGTTGGCTCTCAACTAACTGACTCAGGTGGTTTAACTCAACAAAAATCTCTACATACCTTCTTTCGGGTGTTGTCAGCCACGAAGAATTGTGAACATTGAAATCGACAGACTTGGGCTACGATAAATAAAACAATTATGAATGATGCGCCTTTGAACAGTGAATTTAAACCACATGTAATTAAAATGTGTATTAATACATTAATCAGATGTTCAAATGGTAGACATGTGCATTCAGGAGGACACAAGCGTCCACAGGTTCTTCTCAAAACCCAACTCTGTATACCAACTCCTACTCTCACCTTCCCGTGGTGAACATCGGGTGCCTACTGCCTAATATCTCAACTGGAGATTGGGTTTCAACTCCAGTGGAAAGTTGTTGGGGGTAGCAAACGAGAGGGGGGGAAAGGTGTTTCCACTAAGACACCTCTCCTTATCCAGACGGCAGCGGAGTAATTCCAGAGATGGAATCAACGGTGGCGTCTACAGTTCCAGAAAGGTTGAACTACTTAGTGAACACCTTATAGGGCTTCTACGACTTATTCGGAGCCCAGGCCTATAAAGAGCGGTTTATCCGGCTCCCCGTCCTTGGAGTTATACTAAGGATCTGGCCCTCCAGGTTGGGGGTTGTGCCGTCGGGGTGACCTTCTGACCACGTACAAATATCCTAGTTGCGAAGCACCAACAAGCCTCGGATACGGACGGATTTACTGTTGACAATCCACGCAAACGAATTAAGGACAACGAACTTCGGATATGCACGTGAAATGTTAGGTCCCTTAACAGAACACGTGCAGCCGAAGAATTAGCGGACGCCCTAGACTGCTATAAAGCAGACATCACCGACATCCAGGAAATACGGTGGGATGGGCCGGGCAAAAAGAGGATGAAAAACTGCGATATTTACTATGTTGACTGTTACCGAGAAAACCAACAGTGCTTATTTGGATGCGGCTTTGTCATTAAAGCCATACTTAGGCAACAGGTCTTGAGCTATAGGTGCATCAACGAGCGCCTAATGACCATCCGCATCAAGGCTAAATTCGGCGACATTAGCCTGATATGCGCGCACGCCCCCACAGAAGAGAAGGATGACACCACCAAAGATATGTTCTTCGACATAACATATGAGCAGTGTCCTGGCTACGATATTAAAATTGTCCTGGGCGATTTTAATGCCAAGCTAGGAAGGAAATACATCTTTGGTGGAATAATCGGGAAAAACAGCCTGCACGACAACACTTCCGACAACGGATTCAGGCTCATAGATTTTGCTGCGGGGCGAAACGTCATGGTAGCCAGTACGCGTTTTCCACACCTCAACATCCACAAAGGAACTTGGAGTTTTCCGGATCAATGTACCGTCAACCAGATTGACCATATTGCAATCGACGCCAGACACGCTTCCAGCATCATGGATGTCCGAACTTTCCGAGGAGCTAACATCGACTCGGAAAACTACCTCGTTGTAGCCAAGGTAGCACTTCAGGTTTCCAGACCCAAGGCAAAACAGGGAGATGCTGGGAGAAGGTACAACGTCGAACGGCTACAATCGCAAGTAATGGAACGAAATTAATATTTCCTTTTGACTTACTAAATAAAAGATAAAAAGATTAAATGCAAATAATTCAATGTGGTTTTTTGAAAATATAAAAAGGAAGTGAAGTAAATGAAAAAGTAATTTAAAAAATTATGACATAATGACATAATGCAAAAGGTATAAATTCATTAGCTTTGTTAGCTTTAACTATTTATTATAGTTCTTATATTAGTGATGGGTAACTTTTATTATGGGTTAGCATTAATTCCCATCATCCCCTCTTAAATGCAAACCCATTTTACTGGTGCAATACTGGTGCTTTGGCGTAAATGTTGCTTTGGTCAAAATATCCGCCGTCATTTCATCAGTACCCACAAATTTGACATCTATCTTCTTCGCCGCTATTTTGTCACGGAGGAAAATGAAACCTTACATCTATATGCTTGCTTCGAGCGTAAAAGGCATCTGTTGATGCGAGCTTGATGACGCTGTGGTTGTCACAATAAAGGGTAATCGGAACTTTCCTTAAGTGGGGCCATTATTCGTCTTCCAACTGCTTCAGCCAGACTGCTTCCTGCGTCGCACTAGCCAGTGACATGTATTCCACCTCCATTGTTGACAGAGCAACCGTCTGCTGTCTTCTGGAACTCCACGATATTGCAGCACCTTGGAACATAAATACGTAGCCTGTACATGATCTCCTATCTTCAGTGTTTGACGCCCAATCAGCATCGCAGAATCCTGTTACGTTTTCATTTTGAAGTTTTGCAGATACCTCATAACTCGTTTTACAGCAGCCCAATGTTGAGAACCAGGTCTGGAATTAAATTTGCTTAACATATTTACCGAATAACTTATATCAGGTCTGGTTCCTTGTGATATATAAAGCAAACTTCCAATGGCTTCCTGGTACGGTACATCCACTAGCACATCTTCATCATTTGTTGACGTTACAAGTTTGTTGTTTGGATCACTCGGTGAATTAGATGTGTTGCAGTCAATCATTCTGAATTTCTGTAAAGTACGTTCTATGCAAGCAGATTGATCCAAATATAACTCACCGATTTTCCTGTCACGGGTTATTTTAAAACCTATATACTGCTTGGCCTCTCCAATCTCTTTCATTTTGAATTTTGAGCACAAACTCTGCTTCACGACTCGGACAGTTTATTCATTGTTGTAGAATAGAAGCAGATCATCCATAAATGACAATGAAAATCATGTCCTCATTATTAATTTAATAACAAATTCTTGCATCGACATCAAGGCTTTTTAATCCAATGTCCTCTAAAGCCTTACAAAAAGTTTTATTCCACTGTCGTGACGCCTGCTTGAGTCCGTATATGGCCTTATTTAATTTACAAACCTGATTTCCCTTTTTGTAATGAGGTGGTTGACACATATATATATCCACATCGATGTCCCCCTGCAGAAAAGCACTCACTGCATCCATTTGCTCAATTAGTAAACCATATTTAACTGCCAATCCAAAAAGATATCGCATTGAACTCTGTCTGACTACTGGCGCAAATAATACTTCATCGTATTCTGTTCCTTTTCCATGCTCGTAACATTTTAATACAAGCCTAGCTTTGCGTCGCACTAGATTACCTGCATCATCTTCTTAAGTCTTAAAAACTCAGCGACACCCAATTGCTTTTGTATTCTTTGGTAGACCTGTCAATGACCACGTGTTGTTTTCAATTAGCGACTTATACTCGGCATCCATTACTCCTCTCCAAGCATCAGCATTTTCACTGGCTAGAGCTTCTTCAACATCACCTGGATCCTTTTTTAAGACGTTCTGACACAATTACATACATTTTGCACGTTCTACCAGCGTCCTATTCATACGCTCAGACAACCCATTTTGCTCAGGAGTATATAGATTTATTGTTTGGTGCTGTATGCCTTCGTGTTTTAAGAAAAAATCAAAATTATTATTGGTATATTCAGTACCATTATCTGTACGGAGTACTTTAATTTTCGATCCCAGCTGCTTCTCAACATAACTTTTAAATTCCTTGAAGACATCAAATACTGTGGCTTTACTTTTCAAAAAAATACACAAATACCTTTCTTGAGTAGTCATCGATAAATGATAAGAAATACTTCGCCCCTCCGCATGATTTGCTCTCCATCGGTCCACATAAGTCTGAGTGGATAACCTCCAACAACTGAGATGCTCTTGTACCAGTGTGCTTGAATGATTGCCTGGTTTGCTTACGTTTTAGACAAATAGTGCAAACAACATCTTCTGTTTTTGGTGACAGCTTTGCTCCATCCGCACTTTCATTTAGCTTCTGCAAGTCAGAAAAATTAAGGTGCCTCATTCTCTGATGCAATAAATAAGGACCATTGTCTTTGACAACTGATAAGAGATCGCAATTGTTGTTTTTTGTTGTGTTCAATAAGTAAACATTGTTACGTAGTGCTGCTGTCAAAATTTATTTTTTGTTTTGATAAATTTTGCAGCCATTTGCTTCAGATTTTATTTCACAACCTTTTTTGACCATTTGACTTACCGAAAGTAAATTTGATGTTAATTCGGGAATGTACAGTACGTTTCTCACTTGAATCTTGTGCATGGAACCATCTTTTCCGTTCACCTCTATGTCAACTTTGCCGCACCCTTTGACTTCCAAAATTTTGTCATCTGCTACCTTGATGCTTTGTACTGGTGGAGATCCCATATCGTAAATCCAGCTTTGATGCTTCGTCATGTGCATTGATGCTCCCGAGTCCACGTACCAGCTGTTGTTGTCGAGACCTGTTGCTGCTGAAAAAGCAGCAAAAAATGTGTTATTGTCAGAATTGTTTGTGGAATAATTTTTCTTATTGCTGTAGCAATTTTTGCTAAAGTGCCCATACTTGTTAAATTAAAAGCACCGTGGGCCTTTGTTATGAGCTCTGTAATTTTGATTCTTATTGATTTGATTAGTATGGTTATGTGTTTTTATTATGCTTAACATAAAATGCCGACGAATCAGATACTTTCATCTCTTGAAGTATTTTTGTTTTAACAGCATCTGCAGTGATAGTCACACCAGAACTTTCCATCGCCATCATCATAGGTTTATACGAATCGGGCAGGCCAGCGAGGAGCAAGGTTCCAAGCCACTCGTCGCCTACAACAACATTTATGTTTCGAAGTTTGTGTCCCGTGGACATGATTTTTGTAACATATTCTTCCACATTACTGAAATTATCTAAGCTCGTTGTTACTAAGTCACGCAATAAACCCACCTTTCTAGTAAAGTACAAAAACAGTTGGATCTACCAACAGTATCAACTTAGACTTGGCTCTCACATCTTCTTTCACGTCAACAGTTGCAGTGCTTGGATATTCAATCGTTTTCCATAATCCCTCATGTTGCAAGTATGCCTTAATGGCAAATTTCCAGGTTGTATATTTTTCTTTGCCGAGTAGTTTATCGATTCATCATCTTAAAGCTGTCGAGGAAAGTAATTGGCTAAAGTTCAAATTTAATATTTTATGAGAACGTGTTTGGAGTTATTGAATTTAATCGAATTTGATCCATGTGAATCCACTGTATTAGGAAAAATAATATTAATTATCGGATTCTGGCCCCATAACCTGATGGAACGAGATTAATATTTCCTGTTGACGTTATTAAATAAATGATAAAAAGATTAAATGCAAATAATTCAGTGTTGTTTATTGAAAATAGAAAAAGGAAGTGAAGTTAATGAAAAAGTAATATATAATAAATATAATAAAATTATGACATAATGCAAAAGGTATAAATTCATTAGCTTTGTTAGCTTTAACTATTTATAATAGTTCTTATATTAGTGATGGGTAACTTTTATTATGGTTTAGCATTTATTCCCATCAGCAAGAGATCGCCAAATCCTTCTCTGACCAAGTTACAAGTAACCTCTCTCGAAGTTCTCTGCCACCAACACAATGTATCGCCAACAATCCCGTCCTCCCGACTTAGACGAAGTAAAGATTGCCATATCTAAGCTGAAGTCTAACAAAGCCACTCGAGCAGATGGCTTGAATGCCGAGCTCTTCAAAGCAGCTGGAGATAATTTTGCTTGGAGCATGCACCAACTTATCTGTAAGATATGGTCGGAAGAAAGCATGCCCGATGAATAGAACCTCAGTATTGTTTGCCCGATTCTGAAAAAAGGAGACTCTCTTAACTGCACCAACTATAGAGGAATCAGTCTACTTAACATCGCTTACAAAATCTTCTCTGCCGTAATATGTGAACGTCTAAAGCCCATCGTCAACAACCTGATAGGTCCTTATCAATGTGGTTTTAGACTAGGAAAGTCCACAGTCGATCAAATATTCACATTACGGCAGATCCTGAAAAAACTCAAGAACACCAAATCGACACCCACCATCTTTTCATCGATTTCAAGGCCGCATATGACAGTATCTACAGGGACGAGCTGTACAGAGCCATGTCTAGTTTTGACATCCCTGCCAAACTCGTCCGTTTGTGCAGGATGACCATGGAGAATTCACGCTGCTCCATAAAGGTTGGAAACAACTTAACAGAACCTTTCGATGTCAAAAAAGGTTTTAGACAAGGTGATGCGCTGTCATGCGATTTTTTTAACATCGTTCTTGAAAGAATAGTGCAGAGCTCACACGTCAACACTATGAGGCACTATCTTTCAAAAGTCTGTCCAATTACTAGCATGTGCTGATGACATTGACATAATCGGAAGAACTCAGCGTGATTTCAATGGGGCTTTTGTGAGTATTGAGGCAGAGGCGGCAAAAATGGGTTTAACGGTTAATGAGGGCAAAACAAAGTACATGCTGTGGTCAAGAAAGGACTTACAACACCGACGTCTCAGTCAAAACGTCACCATTGACAGACGTAACTTTGAGGTAGTCAAGGACTTCGTCTACCTAGGCTCCGCTATTAACGCAGAAAACAACACCAGCAGCGCTGAGATCAAACGAAGAATAACTCTTGCTAACCGCTGTTTCTTTGGGCTAAGAAAGCAATTGAGTAGCAAAGTCCTCTCTCGAGGGACAAAATTGTCGCTATATAAGACCCTCATGATCCCCGTCCTGCTATACGGTGCAGAAGCATGGACTATGACAAAAGCGGATGTAAGCACCTTGGGTCGTTTCGAGAGAAAAGTTCTTCGTGTGATCTACGGTCCCGTATGCATAGAAGGGGAATGGAGGAGAAGATGGAACGACGAGCTGTACGGGCTGAAAAGTCACGTAGACTTAGCCAGAAGGGTAAAAGTTCAACGACTAAGATGGCTGGGTCACGTAGAGCGCATGGATACCAATGCTCCGGCCCGGAAAGTCTTCGAATCCACAGCCACAGGACAGCGCAGTAGAGGAAGACCGCGAATCAGGTGGCCCGCACAAGTAAAAAGTGACCTCACCCAACTTGGAGCTTGAAACTGGAGACATCTAGCTAGGGACCGAGCTAGATGGAGAAGTTTGTTCGGTGGGGCCCTTGTTCACACGGGAATGTAGCGCCACCTTAAGTAAGTAAGTAATCGCTTTCTATTGGTTAGTGGCTTTAGTTAAATCAATGAAGAGTCCAGCTGTAAATAAATTATTGTTTGTTTTCATAAATTTCACTGCAAAATTATTAAAAGATTAGAATTTTGAAACCATACAAATTTGTATCCTTTAGATTTCCTAGCAATATCAGCAGCTTTTCGAAGTTCTCTAGTGTGGTACGACAAACTGTTATTTATATAAATAGCGCTTTTTTCGCTGTATTTATTCCCAAAAATGTTAGCTGTCATGCCTTTTTTGAACTCCACTGTTTTCCTCATAAGCTTACGTTTAGCGTCATGTGAGCAAAATTGTATACACAAAAATCTTGTAAAATATGGTTCATTAGTTGCAGCAGCAGATGCACTTGGTTTAATATCACTCTTATCAATTTTTTGTATATAAAAGTTATCAATTTGTTCTTCACTTACATATGTTCTTACCCAGTCCAACGCAGAAAAGCTTAATAGCTTTATCCAAATCGTTCGTTTTATTTAAATCCGGAATTCCAATTAACTCCACAGTATTCTCTAATTGTTGTTGTTCAAGCGAATTCACTCTAAACTGCAGTGAGTTTATTTTTCTTCTCTTCCTTAAGCTCATGTAGAGAAGACAGACAGTTTAAATTTACCCTTTTCAGCTCTACTATTTCTTTATTTATTTCTTCTAATGAAATAGACTTGATGGCATCAATCAGTAGCGGCTGATGCTGAAGATCAGAATGTTGATGATGCGCAATCGCACCCAAACCAGATTGAGAGACAATGAAAGAATTGTTGATGGGTAGAAGAGTAGTCCAGTCAATGAACGAAAAAAATTGCCTTCACCTCAAAAAAAATCCAACAGTTTTGAAACTTGGCACACTTTCTAAGGGGTGTCTGGTGATGACCCAAAAAAAAGTCCCCAAGAATCCGAAGTGAGCTCTAGCGGCAGTTAAAAGAAACATGGAGTTTGTTTCAGTTTTTCACGTTTACCTCGAAAACTATTTGTCGTATCAAAAAATTTTGTTGTACAAAATTAAAGCTCATTACATTTTATAAAAAAAAGCTTTCATGAATTTGTTCGTATTTCTTATAGTTTATAAAATAACTCTAGCGGCAGTGAAGAGAAACATACGGTTTTTTTCGGTTTTTCGGGCTTATCTTGAAAACTATTTGTAGTATCAAAAAAAATCTTCTACAAAATTAAAGCTGATTAAATTACATAAAGAAATATGATATTAACATGTTTGTAATTGTTTTAATTTGTAAAATAACTCTATCGGCATTTAAGGAAAACATGTGTTTGTGTGCCTGGTGGTAACATTTGACCATTATATAAAAGTAAAGAAATCCCCGGTTTCTGTTGAAAAGATGCTGCAAGGAAAAGCTTTAGATAGAGCAGTTATTGTGCTTTAATATATATGCTTTAAAATAAATTAGAGGAAATCCAGAATCTCACGAAAAAATTTCTTGATGAGTCTCCTCCGTTATGTGCACTTAAATAAATCCCTCATTTGATCCATCTTAGTGAGAAACTACAAACAAATTTTAACAAACTCAAAGTTGTTTATTATGATTACTGTTAAGGATTAACCTATTATAATTCATTGATTTCATTTTGTTTTTTTTGTTAATGTTGTTTAATCGAATTTAATTCTTTAAACTTAAAACTGTTATACAAAGTAAAAATTTAACTTGATTTTTTTTCTACAACCAAATTATTTCCTCACTGTTCTTTGCAAACTTTATAATTGTTAAATTCTCTTATGTACTGATATTTATGCACGCACCGGTAATATACTCTTGTTAATATATAGTTTTTGATAACGGCAGTAACTAGCTGCATAAACTTTTTGGAGTGACTCGTTCACTTGGATATAGATCATCAGAGAGGTAACATTTAAGGTCTTAAATTGTGTGGTGGTGCATAAAATCAAAATTGTTTCTATAAATTACTGTGAATAAATAATTATAGTCTTTATTGCAAACTTTTGGGTGTTAAGGCTTTTTGTTCGCATTATCTGAGACATTTATTGGTCCTTCGAGCCGGATATTTTTTTTTAATCGGTTCCTGTGTTGAAAACTTGGAAACTTGGAACAAAGAACAGCTCATTCCGTTTCGTATTTTTTTTTGATTTCTTGTGCGAATAAAATTTGGGTTTAATTTTAACCACGTGCACCACACATTTATAAAAATGAATAAAATTAAAAAGAAGATTTCGATTTTAAAGAGAACCTTATCTCAAAGCGCTACGTTTGCCGAAAATATTGCCGACGGTCTTGACCTCAATTTAATTGAACTTCGGTTAAAATCCCTCACAGCCACATGGGATTTACTTAAATCGTATATTAACGATCTAATCGAATTCGTTGATGATCCCAAGTTCGAAGATTCAGACATCGATATATCTGAATACGAAGAAAAATATTTGAATACTCATGCTTTATTAACAAAAGCTATTCGCGCGCGGGTGCCACCAACACCATTAAATGAAACGGTAGTCGAAGACCTTGCTCGACAGCAATCTTCCTTCCTAAAGACATTTAAAGAGTCGACCAAATATAAATCGGTTTCCCTACCAACGTTTAATATTCCGCCATTTAGTGGGGACTACAAGGAATGGCCTTGTTTTAGGGATTTGTTTCTCGGATCGATAGAATCTAAGGAAGACATAACGGCATCTCAAAAGTTTCGCTACCTAAAATCGTTGCTACGCGACCGCCCTGCAGATTTGATAAGCAAAATTCCGGTATCGGACATTAATTATGTAGAAGCGTGGGATCGGTTGGACAAGCGATATGATCGGTCGAATCTCATCGTCCATTCTCACATCCAGGATTACTTGTCGCTTCCAACTGTTCCGTCAAATAATGTAGGGATTCTGCGAAAGGTTTCTGATGGTGCTGATGAGTGCATTAGAGCTTTGAAAGCACTTAAAGCCGAGGGTCGTGATCCGTGGTTGGTGTACCTATTGCTGCTTAAGTTAGATCAGGAAACAAAGGAGGCATGGGCAAAGGAGGTAGGGTCTCGTGATAATTGTGAGATAACGGAATTGTTAAAGTTCTTACAACTTCGTTGTGACGCGTTAGAATCTTGTCAGTCGCTTAACCGTTCTCAAAACTCACGTGCTAAGAATCAAACATCAATTCGAGCACACCTTGCCGCGGCAAGGCATGGTATCTTACGTTGTCCAATGTGTAATGATGATCATTTGTTAGGTCAATGTTCGAAATTTATTGCTTTAACAATTGAAACTCGTTGAGAATTTATAAAGCAAAAATCTCTGTGCTTCAGCTGTCTCAAAGCTGGGCATTCCATCAATAATTGTCGTTCGTCTTATCGCTGTCGCTTGTGCAAATCCAAGCATCATTACTTAGTGCATCCTGAAGGGGAAAAAGCTACTCCTACTCAAACCGCGGTATCACCTGTGGCAGATTCAAATAAGCCATCCTCTTCAGGTTCCGTTATTGTTAGTAACCACTCACATCGAAATTTTTTAGGGAATAGACAAACACTTCTACCAACTATAGTGGCTAAGGTTAAGGACGTTCAAGGAAATTTTGTCAGTTGCCGTATTTTATTGGATTCCGGTTCTCAGAGTTCTTTTGCTTCGGAGTCATTTGCGCAAAAACTCGGTCTTCCTCGAGCACATGCTCGCGTTCCAGTAGTTGGATTGTCCGCCACCGAAGCAGGGTACACAAGGGGGTGCATGTCAATCAAATGGTTTTCGCGATTCAATTCAGGATGCCTTCCAGTTGACGTGTTTGTTCTTTCAAAATTAACTTCGAATTTGCCAACTTGTTCTATCGATTCTTCTTCGTTTACTCACATTCGTAATTTGGAACTCGCTGATCCTACATTCAATATTTCAAGTCCTGTTGATGCCTTAATAGGAGCAGATAAACTTTGGAATATTCTAGATGGTAATCAAATCAAGGGTCAGGATGGTACTCCATTTGCTCATAGAACTTTCTTCGGTTGGATCATCACTGGAGAGTGCCTTATTGATCAAAAAGATTTATCGTTATCTTCACTTTCGTGTATAGTTGATATTGATCAGCTTTTGAAAAGATTCTGGGAGCTGGAAGAGGTAGGCCCTAGTTCTAGTAATTCAGGCGAGGATCTTGCAGAGACTCACTTTCGTCAAACCTTTTCACGCTCTCCTGAAGGTCGTTATATCGTTCGTTTGCCGTTTATTGATTCAACTCCATCATTTGGTAAAACACTTCAAGCTGCTGTTTCACGTTTATATTCCATGGAACGTCGTTTCGCTAAAAACCAAGAGTGGAACGAATTCCTCCAGAGGAGCTGGACGAAAAATCTACTTCCCAATTCTACCTTCCACACCACGCAGTGTTTTAAATGGATAGTTCTACAACAAAACTCCGCGTAGTTTTCGATGGTTCTTCAAAAGATTCTTTCGGGCGTTCGCTTAACAGTACGTTGCAAATAGAACCTCCAATTCAAAGAGATCTTGTAGGCATTTGTTTAAGATTTCGGCGGCATCGATACGTCTTTTCAGCTGACGTTGTGAAGATGTTCCGTCAGATTTTAGTTGATGATGACCACACTAATTTCCAACGCATTGTATGGCGCGAAAATCAAGGTGACGAAATACAACATTTCCGTCTTCGTACCGTCACCTATGGCACAGCATGTGCCCCGTTCTTGTCGATTCGTGTCTTAAACCAGCTAGCTCAGGATTATCGCATCGAGTTTCCTAACGCGTCCCAGGTTCTTCTCAACGACGTTTATGTTGATCACGTGATGACAGGCACTGACTCAATTGATTCTCTTTTAAAACTTCAAACTGATTTAGTTGCCCTGCTTTCAAGGGTAAAATTAAATTTACGGAAATGGAGCTCTAACTGTTGGCCTCTACTCGCGCGGTTACCTGCTGAGGACCGTGAATACTCTTTATTTGACACCGAAAGGTCTGATAAATCCGTTAAGGTTCTAGGGATGTACTGGGACCCCTCTAGAGATGAATTTTCGTTTAAGATGAGCTTAGCATTGCCAAATATAACATCAACCCGTCGAACACTTTTATCAGAGATATCGCGTATTTTTGATTCTCTTGGATTCTTAGCTCCATCTGTCATTTCATTTAGAATTATGTTCCAAGAACTTTGGATACCTGAGCTCCGGTTAGGATGGGATGACGCCTTAACAAACGATGTGGCTGAGAAATGGATATCTTATCGGGGTGAACTTCTATATTTTCAACAAATCCGTGTTCCAAGACATGTTTTGTCATCTTCTGAAAATATCGAATTACACGGTTTTTCTGATGCTTCGTCGGTAGCATATTCGGCCGTGGTATATTCTCGTTGCAAAATGAGTTCAGGGGACTATAAAATCACTATAATTGCAGCAAAAACTAAGGTAGCTCCTTTGAAACCCGTATCCATTCCGCGTCTGGAACTGTGTGGAGCTCTTCTTCTCTCTCGGTTGTTTACTCGTGTCAAATCTTCATTGACTGCAAACAATATAAAAACAATCGCGTGGTGTGACTCTCAGATTGTGTTACATTGGTTAGCTTCACCACCTCGTCGTTGGGCTTCCTTTGTTGCAAATCGTTGCAGTGAAATTCTAGATACTCTTCCGCGTTCTTCTTGGCACCATATCTCATCAGAAGCAAACCCAGCAGATTGTGCGTCGCGTGGTATTCTGCCTTCAAAACTTGTCGAACATAACCTGTGGTGGGATGGTCCAAGTTCGCTAAGCCTCTCCGAACAACATTGGCCGGTATCGAAAACAAAATCGTGTAAGACTCTTGAGTGCGAAGCGGTAAAAAGAGAAGAAAGAGCAGTTTGAAAAATTGTGTTATTTACGTCTTCGGAAGACGATTATCTCAAAATCATATTTGAAAAATACTCGTCGAGGTTCCGTCTTCAAAAAGTAATCGCATATTGTCTATGTTTTATTAGCAATTGTCGTCGTAAAAAACTAAAATGTAAACGTCGCGTAAATCAACTCAGTTTGTCTGAAGTTCGGGATGCAAGGACAGCTATTTTAAGATATTCCCAAGAGATTTCGTTTGGAGATGATATTCAACATCTTCTCAAGCATAAGCAGCTTCCTGAAAAATCAAAATTGATACGATATGCTGCATTTATTGGACCTGACGGACTACTTCGAGTTGGCGGAAGAATTAAAAACGCAAATATATCTTATAATCTTAAACACCCTATAATTTTTCTTTTCTTTCTTTCTTTCTTTCTTTCTTCTCTTATAGTTAATGATATCCATGTCAACAGTTTGCATACAGGTATATCTGAAACTTTTGCCATCGTCCGCCAACAATACTGGATACTTGGTAGTCGCAATCTTATTCGCAAGCTCCTGTTTCGTTGCAAAATTTGTTTTATGCAAAGCCGCCAACGAAGCAATCAATTGATGGGTGACCTACCAGTTGAGAGGGTTCGACCAAGTCGAGCATTCATCAACACAGGGGTCGACTACGCAGGCCCACTTACGATTAAATTTTCCCGTGGTCGAAATCCAATGCTGACAAAAGCTTATGCAGCATTGTTTGTGTGCCTATCGACGAAGGCTGTGCATCTAGAGGCTGTGAGTGATCTCACAACGGAAGCTTTTCTCGCAGCTCTAAGAAGGTTTGTGTCTCGAAGGGGAAAGTGTGCCAATCTGTATAGTGACAACGGCACCAATTTTCAAGGGGCCCGACGCTGTCTGACAGAGATGCACAAACTGGTGATGTCACAACAACACAATAGCATCATATCAACAGCCCTAATTCGTGAAAACATCGACTGGCACTTTATTCCACCCTCTGCTCCCCATTTTGGTGGGTTGTGGGAGGCTGGGGTGAAGTCTATGAAATTTCACCTCCGTCGAATGGTTGGCTCAGCTATTTTAACATTTGAAGAGCTCACCACCGTTTTATCTCAAATCGAAGCCATCCTAAATTCCCGTCCTCTATGTAGCATCTCCGACCATGATTTGAATCCACTAACACCAAGCCATTTTCTTATAGGTGAACCCTTGGTTGCTGTTCCAGAACCAACACTCGAAGGCATTCCTCAAAACCGACTTACACAGTGGAACCTATTACAAAGTATGGTACAAGGATTTTGGAGGCGCTGGCACATGGAATACCTTACCACCCTCCAAGAGCGTACGAAGTGGCAGCAGAAGAAACCTTACTTTAAACCTGGAGACTAAGTCGTTGTAAAGGAACCTAATGTACCCCCTACTCAATGGGTACTTGCTAGAATTGAAGAAGTAACACGAGGTGCAGATGATATTGTACGAGTTGCCACCATCAGAACTGCAAAAGGCACTTTCATACGACCTATCACAAAGTTGGCCTTGCTTCCTACATCCTGAAACAATGTTCCAGGGGGGGCGGGATGTTAAGGATTAACCTATTATAATTCATTGATTTCATTTTGTTTTTTTTGTTAATGTTGTTTAATCGAATTTAATTCGTTAAACTTAAAACTGTTATACAAAGTAAAAATTTAACTTGATTTTTTTTCTACAACCAAATTATTTCCTCACTGTTCTTTGCAGACTTTATAATTGTTAAATTCTCTTATGTACTGATATTTATGCACGCACCGGTAATATACTCTTGTTAATATATAGTTTTTGATAACGGCAGTAACTAGCTGCATGAACTTTTTGGAGTGACTCGTTCACTTGGATATAGATCATCAAAGAGGTAACATTTAAGATCTTAAATTGTGTGGTGGTGCATAAAATCAAAATTGTTTCTATAAATTACTGTGAATAAATAATTATAGTCTTTATTGCAAACTTTTGGGTGTTAAGGCTTTTTGTTCGCATTATCTGAGACAATTACATTGCTTAAAGATTTTATTCACGTTGAGCGGTCTGGCGATTGGAATGTCAATATTAACTGTGTGAAGAATATGATTCCATATTTCCATGCCGCTGGACACTTCTCGTACGCCAAATCATGTCACCTGTATTTGCAGGACATGATAAAACTGCCTTCTGTGATGACCTCAGATGAATTTAAAAACTTTGTGCAAGAGGGTTACTTTACTATGAGAAGAACTGAGCGATTTTGGACAGGGGTGTGGTCGGACCAGACAATTGAACAAACTCTAAACTCTATTTTTCCTTTGCGGTATGATGCCGGGGTGGTGTCACATCCACTGAACCCATGCAAGAATAGAATGCTTTTGAATAAATCTTCATTTTGCAAAACTTTACTTGAATAAAGTTTCCTTTCAACGTTGCCATGGCTTGGCTTGATGAAAAGTATTTCCTTTTCTGGTGGTGTTAAAGCCATAAGTAGAACAACAGATCAACACCTTCACCTATAACTGCAAAGTTTGCAGTCTCCTCAGATTTTTCTATTGAAGTTTGAATAATTAATAGGTCAACATCGTCAGGTGCTTCTCCCACCTCTATTCCTTGGTTACGAAGTGCCGTGGATAGAGATATCAATCTTGACTTGTTCTTTTCGTTGGAAAGAAAATCTATTTGTTTGATGTTTATCAGTGTTACATGATCAAATTGAATATCGACTGACTTCTTAAGTCTATATCTTCGATTTTGTTCTGCCCATTTTGTACTGTATTCCAAAGTAGAGTAACTATTAAACACTACAGTACAACTTTAATAATGATTTAGAAGCTACTTAATGTAGGAATGACAAATTGTTGAAATATAGGAATCTTTGGGCCACAATACTTTGTGTAGCAAGAAGCCACCATCCACAATAATTTCAAAGTCAAGGAAATCAATATTTGTTGTGGATACTTTATATACATATGTCGTATAGCGCTCACTTCTTTGTTTTTCACATCCCATTTTCATCAAACAATGATAATGGAAAGGGAGCCAACTCATACTCCATAAATTTTTCGTGAGATTTTGGATTTCCTCTAATTCATTTTAAAGCAAATATATTAAAGCACGAACTGCTCTAGCTAAAGCTTTTCCTTGCAGCATCTTTTCAAAAGAAACCGGGGCGTATGTACATATATAGTACTCATTAACTCTTGCAGGCCACTTCCACTCATCAGAAAACCTATTGAACCAATATAGGACATTAACAAGTGAAATCCACCCAATCTGACTACGCATTTTGATAGACGGGACTCAGATGAAGCTGCGGCAAAGATTTCTTTACTTTTTATATAAAGAGGCTGGTCAAATGTTACCATCAGGCACACAAACACATGTTTTCCTTAAATGCCATGTTTTTCTTTAAGAAATTTAATAAGCTTTAATTTTGTAGAAGATTTTTTTTTTTGATACTACAAATAGTTTTTAAGATAAGCCCGAAAAACCGAAAATACCGTATGTTTCTCTTCACTGTCGCTAGAGTAATTTTTTAAACTAAAAGAAATACGAACAAATTTATGAAAGCTTTTTTTATAAAATTTAATGAGCTTTAATTTTGTGCAACAACATTTTTTGATACGACAAATAGTTTTTCGGTGGTCTACAAGTGCAGAGCGAAATGAAAACGAAAACCGCAGCGGAAAAATATTTGTGGAGAGTTCTGTCAGCTTTCAAAAACAATTGACAAGTTCTGACAGTCAGCTGCTGTAAACAAAACAAAAGTTTTTCTTCCACATCAACAATACATACTTCAACATCCTGAGTTTCCGACTCAGAAATGTATTGCTGGAAAAACTCAGAAAAATCCATTTTTTAAAAATTTTAAATCAAAACTATATCAAAATGAAAAACACCGAAAGTCACGATCACGAGTAGACAATTTTTTTTTTTCAATAAAAAAATTAAACGTCAAAATTTCGCAAGCAATTAATATACCGGGCAATTAAATTGAGAACGAAAAGAGTTGAGAATTGTACTAAGAAATCTAGTACAGCTATCCACTAAAATGACACATTTCGTCGTTCAGCAGCGTACTGAAAAACGAAAAGCACAGCGAAATTTTACGTTTATGATTTCGTCATGTCATGCCATGTTTCTCTTAACTGCCGCTAGAGCTCACTTCGGATTCTTGGGGACTTTTTTTTGGGTCATCACCAGACATCCCTCATTAAGTGTGCCAAGTTTCAAAACTGTTGGATTTTGTTTAAGGTGAAAACCTTTATTAACTGTACTAATAGCAGGAATTTGAAATTCTTGTGTAAATTGTGCAATACGGGAGAAAGGATATTTATTTTCCTTTTTTTTTGTAGATATTTTCGGGAGACAAAGAGAAACATCGTTGGAGGACATTTTCTTACAGAGGAACTTCTTTTTACTAAATTACATACGTACATACATATATGGTTTCTGAACACTTTAAAGTTATGAGTCTTTATTTAAACTTTTATAAGTTTGAAAAAAAAACTTAAAACTTATGACTTTTTGATCTTGATAAATAAATTTAAGAAAAAAAATTTTTGAAGCTGATTTCGAATCTGAACTTCTATTTAAGCTATTTGCTCTAAAAAAATATCCCTTATCATAAGAAAATTATCTCATTGAACAAACAAAAAATTGAAACTTTTTGTTAGACAGGCGAAGGTGCCGTAAAATAGAGTAGATAGTAGATAGTATATCGACTTTTATTTCATTTTATTTTTAATTTTACTATTTCTAAAAATTAACATACAAAAGAAGTAATGTCGAGCATTGTCCCAATAACGCCTTTTTATAATTGATTTTATGTCCAAATTTCATTTATCACAAGTTAGTTATTAGATATCAAAATTATGCAAATACAGCCTAACCCACGGAAATCTTTTTTCTTTTCTTAAATCAAGTAATAAAATTTGTATATATCGACACTTCAAAAAGTGTATTATTAAATAATTTATTTAATTCAAAAAACGTACTTAAATTCAACACTTAAAAAAATGTATTTTATTGTTACAATTGAATGGTTTTACGCAGTTTTACTTTAGACCTAACACAGATGTGGCTCATATCTAAATACACATGCAAAAATTACCTGTTTCGTGATTTCTATCAATTAGAGATGCTGCAAACTGTTCAGATCCTGTACTTATACCACTTTCTCCTAAGAATGGAATTGAATTTGTATTGTAAACTCGACTCGCAAACTCTTCAAACGTTGAATTTTCCTTGTAGAGGGTTGATACGTTTTCAAGGGAACGGTTTCTCTCCTCATAGCTATGGAATAATACAAAAATAATAAAAAATAATAAAAATGGGTAAATACGATTTTCCTACTACTGCTGATATAAAGGTAATGACGATCTCTTAGAGCGGCTAGCGTTTATTGCTGTCTCTCGAACTAATATTGCTAAACAAGAACCGTTTACAATACTCTCGTTTGCTAATGGACCAAACCAAGGTATATCTGGTTTCCAATTTACTGTCACTCGAAACAAAAAATTTTTTAGAGGATATACAACGATTAGAACATCACAGAACTCTGTCGGCAAAATATCTCGACGATATTCCCGATGGTGTTCACTCCAAACTATATGAACCTCGTCGTTTCCTAAATGCCTCGTTTTTGTCAGTAAGGCTTCAGTAGTATCACTGGGCATTCGAGTTGCTGCATGGTATATGACTTCAACAAAAGGAGTTGCATAATAAGGAGCTGTAGCTCCGCACCCTTGACGGGGTAGCCCACCCAAAAAACCATTGTGGGTTTCCAAGTCGATTTCCCAACCAAGCGCCGACACAAAACTTTCGTAAGCACTACTGCCACACGTGTTTTTAAGTATACTGTTTTTATCTTCCTGTCCATTGGCGACATATAACACCGCTACTTTATGAGTGTCTCTGCACTTTTGCATATCCACATTTCGTAATTCTCGTTTTAATTTATCACTTTTCTGAAGTAAATGTGTACGACTTCTATGTTCCCATCCAATAAATCCTAAATGAGTAGATAGTAAACGACATAACTGGAATGGATAATTTGCTTTATAAATGTTTGTTATTTCGCAATCCCTTAAAGACTGTTCAGGTAATTGGGTAAACTCTTGATGTATCTTCCGTTCTACAAAGTTTTCAGAGGTGTGTAAACTTGCTTCAAATTCCTGTTCAATTGAACGTTGATTAAGTAATATTGATATTGTATGTGCCTCAAGTTGGCATCCTAACGGGCTAATTCCAGGAATATTTATTTGAGTTGACGAGTTAATTAAGCATTCCGGACTAAAAAATCCCACGTACTGTAGAAGCTAGAAAAACGATATCATGTTTATTAATAACAAATAACTCAAACAAAAACAGAATCAAATGACTATTTCAATAAATATACAAATAAGTAAGCATGCCAAGGTTCAAAGATTTTATAAAACACCTAATAGGAACTTATTAAGTGTCACTTTTTAAATAAGAGGTGTATATGTAACACATGCCACTTAATTTTACAATTTTAACTTACTTAAACAATGTGGCATGTTTTGTACCTTAGCTATAAATGTTTTTTTTTGCTATCAAATAAGTAAAATGTGCCGATAGCCCCACTAAAATAAAATTATACTAACGAAATTTCTTATAAATGTTTGATTTTATTTAAATGTAATTTAATAAGGTGATAATCGCATATGATTGTAATGTTCAAAGGCTGACGTAAGCTTGTCGGATCCAAGATCTAACTAAAGAAGATTCAGAAACCTTTAGGAGAAATGTTTTTACATTATTGTGAATCTGATTTCAAATTCAATGTCATATAAATTCAAATAATAGTAACGAATATTAATCTTTTTGAATTGCTTAATTGGTAAGTCTCCTTCGAATGCTGGTTCTTTCCTTCCTGTTCGGTCACCTAGATTTATTGTGCGCGTACTCAATAGGTTATAATGATCAAACACAGTGCGAGCAATGAGGAAGGAAGGATAGGATTAGTAAGAAGATGCACATTAATATGTGTGGGAAATATTGAGCCTGGTAAAACTTTACACATTCGTCTAGTGCTCAAAGGTAACCAGATGCGCATTTCTAGAACTCCGGGTATAACGGTTGCATGGTTTGAGAGGAGAAATATAACTGGCTAATTCGTGAGAGGGGGAGAGGTGTGTTGTCGTTGTGGTTTAATGAAAATGCGACAATCAATCAATACAAATAAATTAATTCTTTATTTTATAATTTAAAGTTTCTTAAACAAAATATTTCGCACAGCCTTCTCAATCTAGACGACAAGTTGGAATCAATGAAAAATGTCTGCCTCCTTTCTTCCTTTCTTATTTTTACTGGATGATGCCATTCATTTAATTTAATAGTTATGCCATCTATGTTTCAGTCTCTACAGGTGTTTCCACTAAGGCACCTCTACTTTTCCAGACAGCAGCAGACGATTTCTCGAGATGGAATCAACGGTGGCGTCTACAGATCCAGTAAGGTTAAACTACTTAGTGAACACCTTATAGGGCTTCTACGACTTATTCGGAGCCCAGGCCTATAAGGAGCGGTTTATCCGGCTCCCCGTCCTTGCAGTTATACTAAAGATCTGACCCTCCAGGTTGGGGGATGTGCCATCGGAGTGATTTATTGACCACGTAAAAAGTACCTTAGTTACGAAGCACCAACATACAAGCCTTGGATACGGACGGATTTACTGTTGACAACCCACGCAAACGAAATAAGGACAACGAACTTCGGATCTGTACGTGGAATGTTAAGTCCCTTAACAGACCACGTGCAGCCGAACAATTAGCGGAAGCCCTAAACTGCTGCAAGGCAGATAATATCGCCATCCAAGAAGTGCGATGGGATGGACCGGGCAAACGCAAACTAAAAGACTACGATGTATACTACGGCGACTGCTACCGAGAACAAAGGCAGCGTCTATTTGGGTGTGGATTTATGGTTGGAACTAGACTCAGGCAAAAAGTCTTGAGTTTCAACAGTGTGAGCGAGCGCATCACGACAATCCGCATTAAGGCTAAATTCGCAAACATAAGCCTAATATGCGCGCATGCCCCAACAGAGGAGAAAGATGAAGACACCAGAAATATTCTTCGAGCTCTTGGACAAGACATATGAGCAGTATCCTAGCTATGACATTAAAATTGTCCTAGGAGATTTTAACGCCAATCTAGGAAGAGAAGACATCTTTGGTGGCACAATCGAAACCACCTCCGACAACGGATTCAGGCTGATCGATTTCGCTGCGGGGCGAGACGTTCTGGTACCTAGTACGCAGTTCACACATCTTAATATCCACAAGGGGACATGGAAGTCTTCTTATCAATCAACTGTCAACCACATTGACCACATTGCGATCGACGCACGACACTTCTCCAATATACAGGATGTCCGAACATTCCAAGGGGCCAACATTGACTCGGACCACTACCTCGTTGTAGCCAAGGTACGGCTACGTATATCAAGATCCAAGCCAAAACAAGGAAGTACTGTGAGAAGTTTCGACGTTAGACGGCTACAATCGCAAGAGACTGCCATGTCCTTTTCCGATCGAGTTTTAAGAAGTCCTATGCTGCCTGCATTAAGCATTAAAAACCAGTGGCAACATTGTCTTGCAGCCATCAGAGATGCCGCCTCTGAAGTGCTAGGTTTCACACGGGTGGTCAATGATGGCAAGACCAAGTATATGCTGTCATCAAAAAAGTACATTGAACAACGACGTCTTGGACAAAACGTCACCATGGACAGCTATAACTTTGAGGTAGTTGAGGACTTTGTCTACCTAGGCTCCGCTATGAACTCAGACAACGACACCAGCGCTGAAATCAAACGAAGAATAACTCTTGCAAATCGCTGTTTCTTTGGACTTAGAAGGCAATTGAGTAGTAAAGTCCAGCCCTGAAGGTCTTCGTATCCAAACCCCAGAGACGGCGCAGTAGAGGAAGACCGCGACTCAGGTGGCGCACGCAGGTGGGTGAAGACCTCAACCAACTTGTCGTGCGAAACTGGAGACAGCAATCTAGGGACCAAACTGGCTGGAGACGCATGTTGGTTGAGGCTCAGGGCCGCCCGGACTGTAGCGCCACCTTAAGAGAGTAAGTAAGTAATTCGTGAGAGAATCGTTTATGAAAATAGCTGTAAAAGAATGATTGGCAAGGTGGGTAGAAACCTATTTGCATCGTTCGGAGAAAACTAAACACTTAGTAGCATTTTTCGCGATGTCATCGGCTGACCGTTCAGACCTATCTATTGAGGTAAAGAGTGCATTTTTTCAGTCTCTCTTATTTCTTTTTGTTACCATCTATTTATAACGTTATTTTTTCCTCACTATACTTTGTATAAAAATAAAATATAAAACTTACTTCTCTTAACCAATTACAATTTTTTTCTTTCGGGATGGCCCCGAAGCCTAATCGCTTATCGGGCAATCAATACGGTATTCTCGACGAGTGTGCGCTTTGCGACCCCCCTGATCTCCATCCACCCCCTCCTCAAAAAAGAACTAAAACCTCCAATAGTGGTTTAAGTGATTTCCCCGACCTACCAACCAAAACCGTCTTTAAAAATCCACGTTTTGTGCACATTACATCAAAAAATGAGAAAAATCCCCTATCCAAAATTAGCGTGTCCATTTTGAAAAAAACAATAGACTCAATAAGCCTTCAATATGAAAAGATCTCCCAACTAAGAGATTGTTCAATTTTAATTCTGGCAAAAGATCAAAATATAGCCTGCAAATTTATCAAATCAAAAGCTCTCGATACCATCTGCCCGGTTAATATAAAACTTCATGCCAATCTTTATTTCTCAAAAGGCATAGCCTATGTGACTTGTCTGATTGATGTTCCTGAAGCAGAAATCATATCAGAACTTAAAAGTCAAAATGTTACTGGTGTATATAAGTTCACCAAACTTCATGAAAAAGTAAGCAAACCTACTGGTCTAATGATTTTTAGCTTCGACGCCTTCCAAATTCCCAACACAATTGATATTGGCTGGTACAAAACTAAAATTTTTGAATTTTAATCCAATGCGTTGTAAACAATGTCAACTATACTTGGCCACACATTAAAATGGTGCAAAAATGCTCCCTCATGCGATACATGTAACCTCCCCCCCTCACGATGATATTTACTGTACTCGCACTTTGTGCGCTAATTGTTCCGATCCCCACTCCGCTTCCTCTAAAACCTGCCCAAAGTTTGTTCAAAGCAAGCAAATTCTAGAAATAAAAACAAGAACGGAACCCAATACGTTCCACTACTCAGAAAAACTAAGACAAAATACCACGCCTAAGCCTTCCAGTTCCTCCTCTACTAAAGAATAATATAATATAAATAACGAAAAAACCACAAACCAAAATTCTCTCAACCATCAAACCGCACTTAAACAACAAAATCTCCATACACAACCCATAACCCAAAAGAAAGACAATATTGATCTCATTAAAGTCACAAATTACGATAACTCTAGTCTAACTCAAAGAGAAAACCTTCAAAAGCTCTCAAGCATAAGCACTGATATCGTAAAAACTCAAACACACAAAACCCACTCACACTCAATACCACATCTTCAACAACCCGCAAACGATAACAACACCGAATTAAACAAAAACACTCCAACAGCTTCAACGTCTAGCTTAGACTTTATTAATTCCATCAATTCTCTTTCAAATCCCGCCTTATCAACCAAAACAAGTCTCTCAATGAATATTGATGATGACAGCTCTTAATAATAATAATTTCTCACCCACAACCCGCACCCCCACTGGCGATGGAAGCCCTCGCCAAGTTGGCGTGGACTCCCATCGTCAATTGGGGCGCAGGAATAGCACGATACCATGTAGAAATCTGGCTTCTGTCTGTACATTGAACTGTACAGATAACAAGACATATTCCACCGCCTACAATGAACTCAAAATTCTGCAATGGAACATGCATGGTTATTTCAATAACTATCATGGACTCCAATTGCTTATAAGCGAACAAAATCCATCCATAATATCTCTTCAAGAAACGCACATTAAACATAACCAACAACCTCTTCCACCAAAAACATATTCATCTTTATTCCACAATTTTGCTTGCAATAATAGATCCAAACAAGGTACATGTCTTTTCATACACAAAGCAATTCCACATACATATGTAGGTTCATCAACATTAACTCCAACATATCTGCAGTGGCAGTTGAAATTGAGTTAAGATATAAATTCACAATTGTTTCTCTATACATACCACCGGAACAAAAATTCGATATCAGGGATCTTGAAAACATTTAAATAGACATCCCAACTCCTATTATTTTGACAGGCGACTTTAATTCCTGGAGTCCCTCTTGGGGTTCTCCCGTTTTAAACAGCCGTGGCAAGATAGTTGAGAATTTCATAGCAATTGTGAATGACGGTCGTCCCACACATTTTTCCACACACAGTACATTTCCTCATGTCGACCTTACCCTCATCTCACCACATCTCACCCCAAAATCCATTTGGAAGGTCTCCGACGACTTGTATGGCAGCGACCATTTCCCTATTCTTACCTCAATTACAATAGATAACAGCCTTAACCTTCCAAAAACTCAACCCAAATTTCTGACAGACTTCGCCAATTGGGATTTATTCCAGGGCGAAGTCACGAGACAAATATTACTTAGACCAACTTCCCGCAACATAAATAAAGAAGTCGCTTGCGTTGTCAAGTCTATTCGAACCGCAGCAAACCTGTCTATTCCGCAAACTACAATAAAAGCCCACAGTAAAACTGTCCCCTGGTGGAATCCAAATCTTAGTGACCTACGAAAAAAAAAAACAAGATGCGTTTAAGACTTTCAGGAAGGCACCTTCTGAACCAAACCTTATTCGTTACCGAAAGGCAAATGACCAGTTGCGTAAAGCGGCAAAGATTGAAAAAACTGCTTGCTTTAATAAATTTACTTCTCAAATCAACCAAAACTTAACCCCCAAAAAAATGTGGACTGATATTAAAAGCTTGACTGGCAATTATGTTCCTCATAAGATAAAAGTTATTAAAACGGAGACATCAAATCTTACTTGCCCATTAGGAGTAAACAAATACTTCGCAGAATGTTGGGAGAAAAATCAAGAATATCCAAATTATTAAAAAAAAAAATACGAATCACTAAACAGGGATGAGCCGCATTTTACTTTGTCACCTTCGGCAAAATTAATCGAATCTCCCATAAATACACTAGAAATTGAAAGCAGAGTCTGCGTTCTTTAAAGGGTAAAACCCCAGGATTCGATAGAATTTCTTATGCTATGCTTAAAAACTCTCCACCTTGTCTTAAAACAAAGTTATTGACTTTATACAACAACATTTTCGACAAAGGAATAATTCCTCAAACATGGAAAGTTGCGACTATCGTTCCCATACCTAAACCAAACAAAGACAGTACCAGGGTACCGACCGATATCCCTTCTTCCTTGCTCTTCTTGGTTTCTCGAAAGAAACAATTTAATAGACAAAAATCAACTAGCTTTTAAAAAAGGAAAAAGTACTACAGACTCACTTCTACATCTGGATAACTTCATTTCTTCAGCTCTTTCAGAAAAGAAGCATGTTTCTATTTTTACAGTCGATTTTGAACAAGCTTTTGACAGAATTGTTGCTCATATCATCTTAAATCAACTTAGGCAATTTAAAATTGGACCTAAAATATTTAGCTACGTTAAGGCTTTTCTAACAAATCGCAAATTTCGGGTTAAAACCAATAATATTTATTCCTCCATTTATAGTATAAAGAATGGCATCCCACAAGGATCACCGCTATCAGTCACTTTGTTTATAGTTGCTTTTAATGAAATAAGTAGAATCATTCAAAATCACTCACAAATATCTCACGTTCTTTATGCAGATGACTTAATACTATTCTCAAAATGTAAAGACTTAACACCATTAGCAACAATTTTTTCGGATATTATTAATAACAGTCAGAATGGGGAGACACGTCAGGCTCCAAAGTATCTATCCCAAAATGTGAAATTGTACATATATGCAAAAAATACAGTTGTCAAAAATGTATTGAAGGCGTAAGCCTGAACAATAATTGTATTAAAAATGTAAATTATTCAAAAATATTAAGTATTATATTTGATTCAAAGTAAGGAACATTGCATTTATATAAAAAAGAGCCTTAGTACCAGGTTTAACTTAGTCAAGTATTTATCCTCCAAAAAAAGTAACCGTCATATTAATACTGCTATTAATGTTGCTCGGTCTATAATCCTTTCCAAAATCGACTACGGCCTACCAATATATGGAAAATGTTCTAAATCATCAATGCAGTTTATAAAAACACCATATCATACTGCCTTAAGGAGTTGTCTTGGAGCGTTTCGCACAACTCCCATAAAAAATATTTTAACCGATGCCGGACTCCCACCACTTACCAACAGAATCGAGTTTCTTACCTGGCATATAATCCAAAAAATCAACTCACCATACCCCACACCTATTCATGACGATACCAAGTAATTGCTGAAGCGGAAAAAAGTTCCGAAATATCCCTCAGCTCTCCAAGCAGCTACTGACCTCAACATCCCAATCGCCAAAGAAAGCAAATCGAAAACCAATCTTCCTCCATGGAATTTACTTTACCGCACCATAGTCTCTAAACTTACGGAATATCCAAAAGCAACTACAAACAACGGAGTATACAAAGCAATGTTCCTTGAAATAAAAGAAAGCTATAAAAAATTAGGTTGGCAACTTTGGTTCCGACGCGTCTAAAACAAAATACGGAACTTCTTTCGCTGTAGTGAATGAAAACGGCTCAGAAACCTTTGGTATAGTTAAGGCAATTGAAGCTGCAAAAAACAAAAAAACAACTATTTTCACTGATAGCTTGTCATCAATAAATGCCATCAAAAACATTAACTACAACTCTACCATTATTGCAGATATCCGTGACAAACTCATTACCAAGGAAAACAGCCTCAGATTGGTTTGGGTACCGAGCCACGCAGATATCGTTGGCAATGAAAACGCAGACAGAGAAGCCAAAAGCGCACTTGAGGAGCCTCTGATGGAAATTTATCAATTCCACCAAAAAGATTTAAAAAAATATCTTTCAACAATTACCAAAAACAAGATGAAGGAGTCCTGGTCCGAATATCAAAATCATTATTTAATGATCAATCCATGCGCTGAAACACCTTTATATCCTGCACACCTACCAGCCTCGATGACTAAACTCTACATAATACTCAGAATGGGACATACCAATTCAGCGCACAAACATCTAATCACCAAGGAAGCAGCCCCACTTTGCGACTTCTGTGACGAAAGACCAACATTTACAATATCTCATACATATGTTGCAATGCGAAAAAATCAACTCCATCTCCAAAACCATTTCTAATAAAGACCTTCATCACCTTTTAACAAACATATCGGACATTAAGATCAGTTAATGAAATTATTTTTAAGTTAAAATTATCTATATAAATATGTACATACATATTCTTTCATTATAAAATAGCGAAAAGTCCTGGTAGCTATCGCTTTATCTAGATTTTAATTATTGATAATGTAATTTATTTATATTTCAATAAAATTATAATAATAATAATTTGACTATGCTGTCAAGAACAGAACTTAATGAGCTAATCATATGTTGCCGTTGGTAGACCACATACGAAGGACAAGAATGAGCACCTAAAAACAAATATAAAACTGAGAGTACTTTCATCAGCGAAACAATTTAGTAAATTAGAAGTTTCAGACAAAATATCATTTATAAAAATAAGGAAGAGCGTCAAAGACAAAATGAAACCCTGGGGCACACCAGTGATTAAATTGTGGATATATGATTTGAAACTTACAATACTACTTGAATTAAAAGATTTTCTAACCCAACAAAGAAGAAATTCATTAATACCAAATGCACTTATTTTCGATAAGAGAGCTTAATGCCAAACTCTTTTAAATGGCTTTCGAATATCAAGTGCAATAATCTTTCTTTCTCCAGAACGATGCAAACATTTGTTCCACTGTTAAGTGAAATAGACCATGAGATTGCCAGTAGATCTATTGCTACGAAAGCCATACTTCCATTCATTAAGAAGCTTTCGTTCTTAAAGATTTTTCTTAAGCTGAAAATTTATCAGCGCTTCCATGTTCTTGGATGGAAGTGACGTGAGAGCGATTAGAGCGACAGGATAACGGTGTTATTGGGACAGGCTGCTCTAATGCTGTTTTCCATCCACTCGGAAAGAGACCAGAAGAGTAGAACAGCGTTGAAGAATACCTATTCAAACCAATAGCGGGAATACTATTTGGTCCAGGGGATTTGTGAATGTTGATGTCTGTGCTATAGAAACTGTACGAGTGCCGTACACACATTTTTTACAAATGACCAGAAATTTGTACTACCTTTGGGACATCTTTGATCTTTATTCGGAATAAAATTTCTCATTCCATACATGTAACTATATCTGCGCTGGAATCCACGTCACTATCCAGGAAGCTTTGTGACCAGTTTAAGTCTTAAAGAAGTCGTGAGACCATCTCCGTTGGCTTTATCATATCGCAAAACTGTTATCGTATGGGTTTTGCTTTGCTTGGGGTTTTTTCTCATGAGAATTTTGCAGATATGACACAATAAATTGATGTGATTAGAGTCGATAGTACACTGATCGCATATGTATTAATATCAGAGTAGAATGTTGTTGGATCGACCTGCAACGCCAGGAATTCGAGTTGGCTCATCAACTAACTGAGTCAGGTGGTTTCACTCAATAAAAGTCTTGATATATCTTCCTTCGGGTGTTGTCTGAAAAGAATAGCGTGGGCACGAAGAATAGTGCACATGAAAATCGCGTGTAGCTAAGATCTCACTGTGTGGAAAATGGGATACAATTATCTGGGTAGAGTTGGACAGAGCATCGAATTCGTTGGAAATGGAATTATTATCCAGACTTGGGCTGCGATTAATAAAACAGTTAAAAATGATACACCTTTTAATTGTGAATTTCAAATTAATTTAATTTCTTTATTCTTTGATTATTCCTTTTCACTTAACACTATGACAGCAAAGTTAAGACTAAACTTTGAACAGAAATTTTGGGAAAAGTGAATTATTAAAAAAATGATGAAAAATTTCAAGATTGCATTTCCCACAATTTGCTCGCGCGCATGCAGGTGATGACCGTTGCGCTCGTGGGAATATGTCCGATATTTGATATTGCAATGTTGCTATTGGTTACTTCGAGCTTCTTAATATGCTCCCTGTTTTTATGTGAAGATGTCGTGTCACTTCGAAAGCACTTCGTTGATCTCCTTTTCATATGGCTTAGGTTGAATAACTGCAGGTAAGACATGTACTGATGATATTTCTTCAGAGTGATAGACCTGGCCCTTGATTCAATTTGCTGTAATGTTGTTTTGAAATTGGTTGAGAAAAATGACGCCTGTGTCTATCATCTCATTACTAGGGATGTGTTAGGAGTTTGTAACGGAGCAGGACAAGTTGAGACCTCTTAGCATGTTGGGAATGCAATATAAATTGATTACGAGTATTTCTTTAATATTTTCTGAATGACAAACTGTTCAAAGTTCTACATGGTTTTTGGATACTATAAAATTTGTTTTCGCATATTACTTTTACAATTGTTTTTGTTTATCAACTTTTTCACTTTATTGATTTGATTCTGTGAGTGGAATGTTAACAACATAAATAAGTATTGAATTGTTCGTAAAATTCTAGTGCTTCTTCCACAGTATTAAAAGGGAACTTTTCTTTATTAAGTGCCTTTATGGCACTATTTATTTCTTCTTTCGCGTATTTAATGTTTACAAGCTCTTCATTGATAATTTTAATTTTATATATAAGTGTTACAAGCAATTCGTTATCAAGACATTTATTTTCTCATATTTCTTCTAGCATTTGTTAGGGTATCGTTCGTATTAAGGAAGTTTTGAATTTATCCTCGGGAAGTAATATTTCTCAAAGATTTGAAACTTGTTTTTACATGCGTTTCATGAGCTCTTCTGTGCGCATTATTTCTACTTGCTTAATCTCATCGGGAACGTCTATAACCTCTGATTGAGTGAAACGTATTTTATAATTAAGAAAATGAAGTGGGTAAAGTTCGTGGGTGATAGCCATAGTTGACTCATCTGTTTTTAGACCGTTTATAACATTAGGATTTAGGTACCGCTTAAAAATACCAATTACCATTTCTTTGGTGTACCTGGATTCTGTAAAGCATGGCGATTGTAACTAGGAAAAGGTTGTTTCAGTTGGTAACTTGTTCCTTTTCCAATTGACATTATCAACTGGTTTCTAAAGGCGTTAATTGGGGCTTCAACTGGTTTCTGAAGGCGTTAATTGGGGTTTCAACTGATGGAATGAGGAAATGGGGTGAGCTATCACCGCAGTGCATATTGGCTGTCATTGAATTTACTTCGGTTCAAGGGGGTCTAGAAAGGGGGTCAGGTGAAATTTCTTCGAAAAGTCTGGGTAGACAAGCAAAATTTCGTTGCAAATTAGAATGTTTTTTATTTTTCCAATGGCTTCTTGGCTTCTATGGCTTCTTGGTCTAAATGAATAATTTTATTTTTTGACTAGGTTTTGGACACTCGTCCATCTTCCCCTCTCAGAAGGCTAAGGTGATAATTGTCTATCATAGTTTTGATAGTCAAATTGACTATCACCGAGTTTTGTTTGTGTAAGCTGATTCAAATCAATTCCTAAAAAATTTATAAATAAAAGTATTAAATTGGCTGTTTTAATAACATTCTTACTTTTTTTGTGGTTTTTCGAATGTCGTAAGCTTTGTCCGTCACAATTATGTGTTTTTGTACCTAAAAAAGGTAACTCAAAAAATGTTCCATTCGTTTTTGTAATGGTCTGGTAGCTCTATTCAGATTCAATTTCCTGTAGTCTATTACCATGCGGTATTTTTTCTTTCCCTTGGAATCTGGTTTTCTGGAAACTATTCATACCGGTGAGTTGTATGCGGACCGTGATGGTCTAATAACTTTGTTTCTCAGGTGTTCGTTGAGTTGCGACTCAACTTCTTTTTTTAAACCTATTGGATAAGGATATGCTCTGGAATAAACTGGCTCATTCTTCATCCTTCACTGTTCTAATTTCTCCCTTAACTCTTAAAGTGTAAGTTAATATCACATCGGGGTCAGCAAAGAAATTTGGGCGTTTGTGAAAAATTTGAGTTAATCGGTGAACTTGACTTTGTGATAAATGTTGATTGCTTAAAAAGATTGTTGTTTAAGGGGAACTTTGACGTCATTATTATTTACAAAAAATTGTTTTTTGTATGAATGACGGCGTTTAATTCCTTTAAACTGTCATTCCCAAGATTTCCTTCAAATGTTTTTAAGGGAGGAAGAATAAAAATTTGATTTTGGGAATATTTTGAACAAAAAGTTCTAATTCCGCATGATGAGTTACTTTGGTATTGCCGTTAATGGAATTAGCGAAAAATATGGTTTTATTAGGTATAGAATTCCGGATACAACATGATTGTTATAGTTTTTATTTTATCCCGTATCGAGAAAAAATGTACATACTTTTCCGCTCTTCGCCGTGAATTCGAAATACGGAAGCGAAGAGCTACATATCTAATCTGAATGGAATTCAATAATAAGAACACTTTCAGGGAACGGGATTTGGTGAAGTTTTAAAGTGAGTCTTAAGCTTGCCTTCGAAAATTTTTCGAAGAGAAAGTGTTAGAATAAATGAAAAAAAATATACTTTTGTCTTTTAAAATAATTTTTAGTTTGTAAAAAATATTCTCATTCTTGACAAGAACTAACATTTTTGGTAAGAAGTTAAGAATATGATTTTTTTACAGTAAAAATATCCTCATATGGTTTCAGGTACTGCGCCGGTTGAGTATGTGTCGTTTTTTTCCAGTAGGGATTCCTAGCTTTCACGTTGACTCAGTATACTCGTCCTTTTTTCCTATTTTATTCTGTACTTATTTCCTTTCATCGCGCACCTTTCCATAGTCGTACCGTTATTTAAATATTTTATGATTGCTTCGCACACTTTCTTTCGGTTGCGTAATATATTTATAGTTATAGTTATCTCACCTATCATTTAAATATTGTTTTCACTCTCATCGCCACGCACACTTTCTTAAAGTCGCATTATAAATCTATATTTATAGTTATCTCACTTATTATTCAACTATTATTTTCACTTTTTACGCAGTAACTGTCCCTGCTCGGGCGCCAATTATTCGAACAGGTTTTTGAAATTTATATACAAGCATTTTTTTTTAATCTTTTAATTCTTTTTTAATCCTTTTGATTTAACATTATGACAGCAAGCTTAAGACAAAACTTTGAACATACATTTTGGGAAAAGTGAATTATTAAAAAAATGATGAAAAAATGCAAGATTATATGTATTAGATGTATTTCCCAGTTTGCTCGCTTGAGTTACATACCTCACATGACACCAGCCTTGGCCCCGGTCATTAACACTGGCAAACTATAAGAAAATTATTATTTGTACTTTTATTTTTAAGATCATTTTCAATGCATTCCTTGAATTTCATTTGCTTTCCTACGTTATTGCTAAGCTAGAATATTTTATGTATTTAAAATCATGTTAGACATAAGAAAAGGCAGTTGAATAAAGAACTCAGCATTAAGTTGTTGAACCGATAAGTATTTTTTTTTTTAAATTAAATGTAGAGTCACTACCTTAACTGGCGCAGTCGAGTAGCCTGGTGACGGTAATTCTTTTGAATGGTAGGTGTGTCGGCTATTTCCCGATAATGAATACTAAAAAGTGAATAAAATTAAGAAACACTTGATGTTGTAGCATAAATATCTATGGTCAATATTGAGAGAAAATCGGTAAAGTGACATCAATTTCCGCGGAATTTCAATTCCTTATCACCGGTGGAACATAAAAACATAGCAACATCAAAAACATAACGAAGAAAAAATTAAATACGAAAAATAAATAAATTAATAGAAAATGAAAATTATTAGTGACTTTAATAGACAAAATAAAAATACATAAAAAAAAACAGCAATAGTAGTATAAATTTGTAACTCCCACTCACCTTGGGCACGGCCGGCACCGCACGTCCCAATTTGGATGCATGGCAAGTTTCCAGTTTGATTCTAATTGGGAATAATTGTCACTGGTTGGTTTTCTAGCACCAATTGTATTTGAATTGGAATATTGGTTGTGGGATTGGATTTCCAGTGATAAATTGGTTGTGAGATATCGTTGGGTTGTGCTGGGAACCGGTCGTATTTCCAGTTTAAAAATTAAATTCTTGTTGAAATCGTGCTGATTTGGTTGGGTAGCTCCTGCTCCATCCAATTCAAAATCTATGTCACTCCTACTCCACCCAATACAAAATTGATGTGTGCACCGATGGTTGAGTAAGTTCTGCACCAAACTTGGCACAAGCACGGCACCCAATACATATTTAGTTGGGTAATTTCTGGCACAACATTCGCACCTGCACGGCATGCAAATATAAAATTGATGTGTGCATTGGCTAAACATATTCTTATTAGGATGTTCATATGCTTAGGGTCAAATGTAAACTAGCATTCCAAAATACTTACTTCTGTTGGTTGTGCTGGTTAGAATTGTGTACAATGCAACAGAATGTCAGGAAACAAAGAACTCATTAAGTAAAAAAAATACGAGTTTTTCTTCTCTTTTTTTTTTTTTTAAAACATATTTTATTTGCTTATATCAGGTTTACAATTATTTTCGTATCGCTATGTGTATATAATATTTTATTATATTCACAAATTATTCTGGTTACAACTTGTTCAAGCGGTTTGGATTATAGTCAATAATTCTATCATGAAGCATAAGGCCCTAAGCTGAAGTATTTGCTGGAATTTGTTTTGATGTTCTCATTTACAAACGTACTTCTATGGATCCTGCTTTCATAGTTTCATTTTGATGTCTGCAGTCCACCACAAAAAGTGGAGCATGTGATTTAAATAATTCCCAGGAAAAAAGAGGTTTAGTGATAGTTTTATTATAGTAGGTTTTTTGAAAGTCGGTGTATATTTTGTAAAACAGACTATATCTATTTTTTTCAAAGGAAACATTGAAACCTTCATGTGGATAAACATCAGAGTTTAAATAAAATTTGAAGTCCGTTAGACTACAGTGATCAAACTACATATGTAGGATCAGCAGTAAGATTTTTATTTTTTCCAGTTTGTAGAGCAAAAACAATGTATCGAGGTTTTTCTATTTGTGTTGTTGTCTTGACATTCCAGATATGATGATCAGAACTTGGCAGCATGGGATATTCATAAAGATCCCAGTTTCGGTAAGCAATTTTCATAAAGTTGCTTTTACTTATAGGTTTATATAAACTTAATTTCATGGAATCTGATAAGGTTACGTGGGGTACTTTCCATTGTATTTTTTTAATGTTAATTTTTACTTTTTCATTGGTCGAAGAGATCAATGCGTTTTCATCCACTCTTGCACGAGTGATAATAAGATCATGTCGAGCATTTGCAATGATTTTTGTATAATCTTCAGCGAATCCTAAAAGTTTGTTCAACGGGATACAATAATTAAAATAAATTGGTTTCAAATTAAAAGGTGAGTCAGGAGACCAGGATGCGTTCAATAGCATATCAATCTCATTTTTAGTTAAAGATAAATAGTTTTTGATCGTTGATGTTATTCCGACATTTCTATTGTAGTCGATTTCCTTGCCATTAAGTTCATAGCGAATTTCATCAAAAAGTTTTGTATTGACTATATCTTTTACATCTGCTGTCGATAATGATCCTTCAATATATAAAAAACTTTCCGAAGGGAAAACATTAAGATTTTGATGTTGTATACAAATCTGAATGATGTCATTTCGTTCAAAATTGTTTTGATATGGTGAATAAGTATGATACTCATATTTAGAAATGCTTTCACTTATCTCGGGATCTTGAAAAATGTTCAACTTTATTTATGATTTCTTTTTCAATTTAAGACCTATTGACAACAAAAAGTCCTGATTATGTTTGGTAAGGCAAT
The DNA here is from genome assembly GCA_920104205.1 of Eupeodes latifasciatus. Taxonomy (NCBI): domain Eukaryota; kingdom Metazoa; phylum Arthropoda; class Insecta; order Diptera; family Syrphidae; genus Eupeodes; species Eupeodes latifasciatus. Next base: position 272,601,227 of record OV049924.1, on the reverse strand, counting down.
GTGTTACCGCGGCTGCGTTCGAAGCTTGATTGAAGATTGATTTATTATTAACAATGTTTTTTTAAGGTATTGAGTTGTTTATGCTTTCATACACAATCATTTTTCTGGTTGTAAATGTAAACGGACCGTTATGTTTTCTCCTCTAAAATTAATATCGTTACCGTCTTGATTGCAGAGCTTCAGAGTTATAGTATCAACCACAACCCCTCATAGCAATATAATTTCATTCTTTTTGTTGTTTCTTTTCTTTCGTTTTTTTCTCCACAAAATATGCATTCAGCATATTTTGTATTTCACAACCGCAAATAAACAGTTAGCAATCGATATGAACTCAATATAAACAAAACTTTGTATACGTCGTGGAGACTTAAATATAAATGATTGATGAAGTTGAAATCGATTCGTCAAAGGCTTCGGACGTCTAAGGCTTCGTTGATATAAAGTTTTCGAGATTATATGAAATTAAAGATTCAAAAATAAAGAGATTATATGAAATTAAAGATTCAAAAATAAATAAAACGTTTTGTTTCATCTCTGGCGCAGTCGGTAGGATTCGTGAATACTTCTATCTGCGAAAAAGATAGGTACGCGAACAGTATCCAAATCAGAAAACAAATGTTAACAAAACAAAACAAAAATATAGAGAAACAAAACATTGAATACTATAATTCTAGTACGATTGTTTAAATGAAATGTGTCTGTGATTACGAGAAAGTTTCTTGTGAAATAAGTTTAAAGTTAACTAAAAGAATAAGTAAAACAAGAAAAAACTACTATTAGGATATCCAAAATATTTTGTAATAAATAAATAATTAAACAAAAAAAAAAAAAGAGAACTAATAAAAAAAAAAAATGCAACAAAACCATTAACAACAAGGAAAAGACATTAATTGAAGTGATCAAAAATTGAGAGACAAAATAATCGCAAGCAATTGGAAAAGAAGTCGAAAAAGCCCAAGGCTGGTGATTTAGTTGGAATTGAAGAAAAAGTATCAAGTCAAGCGCATTACCCTAAAAACAAGGAGAACGAACAGTGCTAGGTATCAGCAACAAAAACCATCAACAACAAGAAAAAGAGCAAGTATCCAATAACAAAAAAAAAAATATAATATTAATTAAATATTTATTCATTTTGTATGTACATATGTATATGCACTTTATATATACATATATAAATACAGTCGACTCCCTCTAAGTCGAATTTTCACGGGATGTCAAAATTAGTTCGAGTTAGAGGGAGTTTTTGAAAAATTCGAGTTAGAGAGATTAATATTTTTTTTGCTTAAAAGCATTTATTGAATATAAAAAAAGATAACAAAAAATAAATACATAAATTAAATAAATAAACAGAAGCTTCTAGCTTTTATGGCACATTAATTCATTCTTATACCTTGTCAAATTACTGTTTCAACAAAATTAATTAAAAAAATTTGTAATTTTTGATTGATGCATCAATGTGGCTGAAGTGTTCACTCGTTTAAAAAATGACTCTATTTTGAAAAGGCAGTGTTGAACCTCATCCGGTACATTTTCTGTCATTTCAATCGCATATTGCAATGTTCCAATTGCATTATCGATTTCATTCTTTTCTGGCACTTTAATATTTATTGTTTCGAATTCGACTTCTTCATCTTCAGCTCCACTATCATCATCGTTAGCAGCAGCAGCATGATTTATGATTACTGATTCCAGAATTGATTCGCGTTCAGGTATTTCTGTGGCCACAATAACGTCATCGACTTCCACATAATCCCTCCAATTCAAGCCTTCAATATTGTAATCAGCTTCAGTTAGCCTGTTCCAGATCCTCTCGATTTGATTTGCGTCGTCGGTTAAACATATGAGTTGGTTAAGTGGAACATCATCTTCATCATCCCATGTATCGTCCTTGAAGCCGGCTTTTTTGAAACAATTCTCTATTGTCAACGGAGTTCCATCCTGTATCCACGCCCTCGAAACTTCGCGTACACAATCGAGCATTCATCGACCTTAATCTTATCAACAGAAGCACTTTCACCAGACAAAACTTTCCCAAGGATACTATGTCTGCTTGTAAATCTGGTCAGCCAACCATCGCTTGCCTTGAAATTAGAAAAACCTAAGCTGCCTGCATATTCCAGCGCTTGTTTTTTTAAGATTGGACCGCTAACTGGTAATGAATTGCCCCGCATACTTTCGAACCATTTGAAAACAGCTTTGTCAACACTTTCATACTCACAAACTTTGTGCCGCTTAACCTGACCCTTGATATTAGCACAACCATGCCGAATCCTTAATTTTTCTCTTTCAGCCCATATCGATGATAGTGTACTGTTGGGAATGCCAAAATCTTCAGCAATTTTCTTTTTCTTTTGATGTCCCTTCTCAATTTCTTCAATCAAGCGAATCTTCGTGGAAAGATCTAATGTATGCAATTTTCTTTTGGCCATAATTTATCTGAAAAGTTGGTTATCATTTGTAAGAAATAAGAAACTCCCTCTCATGAAGAATGCATTACCTACAAACCTAACAATAAAGTCCTTCAAAAGTTAAATTTTGTGTTATAATTTTCTGTTGCAACTTAACGTATGTACGTAGGTACCTAAAAGCTGATAGCAAATCTGTTTAAAAAAAGTTACCAAAATCCTTTCTGTTAATTACCTACCATGTAACATGACGCGTCAAACTACCAGCCTGCTCAGAATAAAACTACAGCAGCTCTGTTGAACATGAATCAATTTGCTTCTTTTAATTTCGTACCTAAGAATAAGAATAACTGTTAACCGAGTTCCAATTGGAATAGAACCACCACAAGCATAATTCAAACATTTGCCAAATGGCTGGAGTCTAACTGGTACGTCACTGTACGCTACAATTTTTTAAATAGATTTCCAATACACTTACACACTGAAGCCAGAGAACTTCACAGATACATATCATTCCACGATCTTTAAACTAAACACGAACTGTTTCGACCAACAACAAAAGCTTGCACACGTGTTCAACTTAAGTAAATTTTTTTGTTTCTTGTTGCCTTGCATTTTGTTCATGGAATATTTTTTAAGGTAGATGCAATATGAATATGTTTAGGGTAAGGGTGTAGGTAAACGACGCGATAAAGAAGCAGAGTATGCGACATGCGTGTGTGTGCTTCATGTTTGTACCTATAGGCACGAGTACGATAACTTTGGCGCCAAGATATAATAACGGTTTTTGGTAGAGGGTCTTAATACAAGCATTTTTTACTATGGGAGGGGGGGTCTATCTCCCCCCGTTTAGGCGGGAGGGGCAATTTAAAAAAGTTATTATTTAAAATGGAAAAAAATAATTAAAAAATAACGGTGATACTTACAATTAAGTTGTATACATTTTTTTAAAGCCAACACCCTGTTCTATTAGCCAGTTTTTAAATCAAGTCAAAACTATGCGTAGTTTTTGAAAAATGTAATTTTAAACTCAAAATTTGAGTAAAAAAAGTTAAAAAAAGGTTTAAAGTGTAACTTTTTCAATACTTCAAGATTATCTACCATTGTTTTTATTTTAGAATTTATTACTCTTATTTGTTTTTGATCAAAAACTGAAAACTAGATGATTTTATGTCTTTTAGTTTCTGAGAAAATTGAAAATAAAAATTTAATTTTAAACTCAAAATTTGAGTAAAAAAAGTTAAAAAAGGTTTAAAGTGTAACTTTTTCAATACTTCAAGATTATCTACCATTGTTTTTATTTCAGAATTTATTGCTCTTATTTGTTTTTGATCAAAAACTGAAAACTAGATGACTTTATGTCTTTTAGTTTTTGAGAAAATTGAAAATAACCACAACTATTATTTTAATTTAATTCTTTTTTTTTTTGCTTGAGTGGTCTTATTTTGATAGTAATAATGGTATTTGCGTATGCGTAATGCGTGTTTGGGTGTATGCAACAGTGGCATCTGTAAGGGGGGGCATGCTGCCCCCCTTCAACCCCCCTGCTGGTGGGTGTGCAAGGTGGGGAGGGTGCAAGGTGCGGTGGGTGCAAGATAGGTTGCATGCAAAGTTTCTTTTGCATTTAAATTAGCTGGATTTGAGAAAAATTAATTTTACCTAGGTGTATCTTAATCCATATTCGATTATTACTATCAAAATAAGACTACGTTAGCAAGGAAAAAGTAATTTAATTAAAATATTTTTTTTGGTAACTTTCAATTTTCTCAAGAACTAGAAGACATAAAGTCATCTAGTTTTCAGTTTTTGATCAAAAACAAATAAGAGCAATGAATTATAAGAAAAAAAAACAGTAGATAATCTGAAAGTTTTGAAAAATTACACTTTAAACTTTTTTTTTAATTTTTTTTTGCACAAATTTTGACTTTAAAACAATTTTTTTCAAAAACTATGCATAGTTTTGACTTATTTAAAAACAAGCTTATAGACAAAAGTGTTGGCTTTAAAAAAAGGTATAATACTTAATTGTAAGTAGTACCGTTATTTTTTAATTATTTTTTTTCCATTTAATGTACATATTTTTTTAAACTGCCCCCACCGCCTAAACGGGGGGAGATAGACCCCCCCTCCCATAGTAAAAAATGCTTGTTTTTAACTGTTCTATACAAATCCGTCATTAAACTTTGTCGCCAAAGTTATCGTACTCTCCCCTACCTATATAACATATGAATAAAAAAATACAATACAAGTTGCGCGAGGGTTATTTTTCTTTTTTTGCAAAAGAGACATTCGACTTAAAGGGATTGGAAATAGTCCAGGAATCTAAAGAATTTATTCGAGTTAGAGGGAATTTCGACTTAGAGGGATTTCGACTTAGAGGATGGTTTTTGTATGGAAAATTGAGGGGAATGCAAAAATATGGCGAAACAATTCGAGTTAGAGGGAAATTCGACTTAGAGGGAGTTCGACTAAGAGGGAGTCGACTGTACTTTTATTGCTACCTGTGGTGAATTCTTTCACCTGTTGACATATCGATTGACGTTTCTCGTAAAGTGTCATAATAAGTTTCGCGGCACATCGGCGGTGTGCAGTTTTGATTTTGCTTAATTTAAAATAATTTAAAAAAAGAAAAGAATTTAATTCGCGTTCGGTTCTAATTAATATTGGATTCGGAAATCCAATAGTGTTTAAATTATATATACATATATATTGATATATTCAGTCCGTCGGGTCGATATAAAGGTGGAAAAATTCACAACAATTTGGCGTCCACAACGTGGGGCTTTCTTGCTTCTTTTTCGGAATACCTACTTGTGATTGTTTGGTTTTGTCCTGTTTTTAGGGAAGTTAATTGTTTTTATGATTTATTTTTTTTGTTAAAGATTTAATTACTTGGTGGTGTTGTTTTTTCATTTAGGTGAGCTGCCTTGGGGAATTTACGGCCACAGGAGGCCTAAGGATATAACCTTAAAAAGGAAAGAAGGGAGTTCGGGAGTGTTTTTTTTTTTATTTTGGCTGAAAAAATAATAAGTGAGTCCTTTGAATATTCTTTAAGTTTTTGCATATATTGTTTCATAGTTATAATATATACATAAATATAATTTTCATCGATTTTGATATTTATTTTACTTTTATATAAAGTGATATTTTTTTCTTGATTTTGGAATCCATTTTGTGATAGTGATTATATAGTGTTTTCTCTCGCACCTTTTGTGGAGATAGATTTCGTATTTTAGTGAAGTTTTTTTGAATATTCAAGTGTTGCCATTGTACTATTTTGATTCTTTTAATAGATTTTTTTTTCGTGATTTTCTTTCGATAATTTAATTTGAGCGAATATAATAATTAATTAGTTATTTGAACAGGTGTTACCACTTTAGGTTATCGGAATTTGTTTTGGAAATATTTTTAATTTTTTTTTCTCTTCTCTTGCGATTTTCTTTTTAATAAAGTTAAAATAAAATCTTGTTCAACGACCGGTTTACGTAGATTTTTTTTAATCGTTAGTTACTATACACAGTTGAATTAAATTGCTTTTAAATAAAAAGAAAACAAATTTTCCTCGGAGTTTTGCGACTTTTACTTTCCTTTTCGGTTCTTTCGCGTCTGCTTGTTTTCTTTTTGGTATCAATCAAAGGGAGTTTTGAGCCTTTCTTTTAACTTTTGTTTTGGCTGAAGATTATTTTACGCATTGTTAAATTTGTTTCGGTTACATTTTTGAAAAATAGTTTTTTTTGTAATATGGACGTGAGTCAGGTTAATAGGTTATCTCAGGACGAGATTACCTATGAAATAGAATGTCGCGGTTTGATTGTCGGTACGGTTGAAGATATGAGAAAGTCTCTTAGGACGACGCTTAAGTTAGAACGTAAGAATTCTTTTGTAGCTGCATCATATCCTTTCACTTTCGAGGAGGATTTGATGGCAGTTGAAAAGAAAGTGGTTGAGATAGGGAAACTTTTAGAGAATCCCCCGAAGTCGGAAACTTCGGGTGAATATTTAAAGATTTTGACGAAGGTAGAATGGTGCTTGCGTAGGTTAGATAGGAGCATTCCTGAAAATGAAAGTCAGGATAAATCAAAGCTTGCCTTGAAAAATAAGGTGATTATGACCATGTCGGTATTAGAGAGGGATGATGAGGAGGATATTTAAGAAGAACAGGTTGTTAGGGAAAAAGAGAGGGATAAACAACTCCCCGCAGCTGCAACAACAAGAAGTGGGCCTATAAGTACTGCTGTCGATACATCAACAAGCGTAAGAGAGGCAGTCGATAGGAGAAATAATCCAGAAAATGGGGATTTTGTTCCAGGAAGGATTTATGTGGAATCGGACGGCTAGGGGGGTTTCGGAAACCCAACTTTTTAGGTCAGCAGTAGCGCTTTTCGTCGGAAAAGCATTGATTTGGTATAGGGCAGTTAGGGTTTCGGTTAATTCGTGGCAGGAAATCGTGAAAGAGTTGAAACTCGAGTTCTTACCACCGAATTATGACGACCAGCTTTTAGAGGAGATTAGGCGTCGGACTCAAGGCAAGGATGAATCCATCGGTGTCTATGTCGCGACGATGTCGAATTTGTTTGGTAGATTGACAGAACCCATAACTGAAAGTAGAAGGTTGTCAATGATCCAAAGGAACTTGACACCCTTTTACCAAACACAACTTGGTTTGGCGAAACCAACTTGTGTGTCAGATTTGGTAACGTTAGGTAGGAGCTTAGAAGCCGTTAGGGCCAACGTAGATGCGTATGTTCCACCACCAAGTGTTAGGCAGAATAGGTCTTCGCTAGAACCGGATCTAGCATATGTAAGTGTCGATACTCCCTCGGTTTCGGTTGTTACAGAGAACAACGAAAATCATCGTCAGGCCCAATCATCGAACCAATCTCGTGCCAATTCGAGCATACGGTGTTCCGCTCCTAGGCGTTGTTTCGGGTGTGGGGCTTTAGGGGTCAAAAGATCAGAGTGTAGGAAATGCTCGGGAAATGAGCAGCGAACTCCTGCGGCAGCAGGGCGAGGAGTTCAGAAGCGTTAGGGTTTTTGCCTGCTGGAAACCAGCTGGTAAATAGGGTTCATTTAGGGTTCACCTTGGAGGCAAACGGGAATGATAGGAGGCCATTTTTAAAAAATTAGTATTTATGGTTCTGAATTCGTAGGACTACTAGATTCAGGAGCTTCCAGGACCATAATAGGTAGGGACTCTTGGAAAATACTTGGTGATTTAAGATTTTCTGTGAAGAAAGACACTGTCCACTGTTTGGCAGACGGGTCAGGTGTCGAAGTGTTAGGGACACTCTCTCTTCCGATAGTAGTTGAGGATAGGGCAATCCTTATTGATTGCTTAATTATACCAACTTTGCCGCACACCGTGATTTTAGGCGCAGATTTTTGGGCGCTGTCGGGCATTGTCCCGGATCTCAGGTCACGAGAACGAGAACGAACAGAGCATTGCTGTTTCGGTATGTTCTATTATAGAACGATCAGAGTTGGATGATAGGGAAATAAAAGCTTTAGGAACATTAGTGGAGGATTCATTTAGGAAAATGCCAGAGGGCTTAGGTTGGACAACACTAGTCGAGCACAAAATTAGGACGTCGGCAGAGCCGATAAAACAACGGTACTATCCGGTCTCCCCGGCAATGCAGGTTTATATAGATAGGGAACTTAATGAAATGTTAGAGGCAGGAGTTATTGAGAGATCGACAAGTGCTTGGTCATCTCCAATACTGTTAGTGAAAAAGAAAGATGGCTCCTTTAGATTCTGCGTAGACTACAAAATCAAATCTTTAAAGAGAGTGAAATAAAATGTGTAAAAGTAAAAAAAGCTCTTAAAAAGAAAAATGGCAAAGATTATGTATATTGGAACTCAATTGTAGAAGTTGATTCAAAAAGTTTTCAAGCGGTAGTCGATGTTGGTAAAGTAAACATTGGTTGGGACAGATGCAATGTTTATGAAGAAATAAGAGTAAAGAGATGCTTTAAATGTTTAGGATTTAATCATGAGGCAAAAGACTGTACCAACAAAAACTTTTGCAGAAGATGTTGTGAAGATCATGACTCAAGAAGTTGTGAAAAGCCAATTAAAAATGAATGTGTGAACTGTGTACTGCAAAATAATAGATTAAATTTAAATTTGGGTGTGAGTCATAATACGTTCGACTATAATTGCCCAGTTTATGTAAAAAAACTGGCAGCTATGAGGAGTCGTATTTGGTATTAGCAATTAAATAAACAATGCTATAATGAAAATTTAAAATCTTGCCTTAAAGGCTTATTTCTCAATGTTCAGGGACTTACTGGAAATTTCGAGCTAATAGAAGATGTTGTTGGAAAATATAAGTTTGACTTTTTATTACTTACTCAAACACATCTTACCGATTCTGTCCACAATAGTGAAATATTTTTAGTGGGTTATAAAAGATTTGATTGTTTGTCTAGTTCTAGACATACAGGTAGAGTCACAGCACACGTTAAAGAGAATCTAAAATCATCTGTTAAGAATACTTTTATACAACAACAAAATCTATGGATTAAATCAATTAAGATAACTTACAAAAAGGAAGTATGGAATATTATACTATTATATAGGTCAAGATCGCTTAAAGTAAGTGATTTTTTCGATATATTAAATGAATGGGTTCCAAGAAATATAGACAGCAGTAGAGAGCACACAATAATAGCTGGAGATTTTAATATTGACTTTAGTAATATTAATAATTATGAAATCAGTTATGTTAATAATTTTCTTTACAATATTGGACTTAAACAGTTAATAAACGAACCAACGCGAATAACACCTACTTCAAGTACTTTGATTGATTATGTTCTTAGTGATTTTACCCTTAATGCTGATGCTAGAGTTAACAGAGATTGTAAAATTTTAGATCATGAATCTATACATTTAAAAATTTTTACAAGACAATCCATTAAATTTGAACCTAAACAAATTAAGTATATTAAGTATGAAAAAAACTGTTTTATTAATGGATATACTAAATATATAACTGAAAATGATTGTTCTAGCGAAGATCTAAATGTTTGTGCGAACTTATTTGAAGGTGCAATAAAACAAAGTCTGTCGGTTTTAACCAGAAGTTATACTTTGAATGAAAAATGTGCAGAGTGGTTTAATAATGAATTAATTAATCTAAAACATAATAAAGTTATTTTATGTAACAAACCTTTGTATACAAACTTACTAAATGATTGGAACAATTATAAAATTTCTAGAAATTTTTATAAAACTCAGTGTAAAAAAACAAAAAATGAGTATATAGAAGCGAAAATAAGTGAAAAAGCAGGTGATCAGAAAGGTCTCTGGAAATCTTTGAAGAGGTATATTCTTAAAGAAGAAAAAAGTGTCGTCAATGACCTAGAGATAAATGGTGTTCAAATAAAAACTGATATTGATAAAGCCAACTCGTTGAACCAATATTTTATTGATAGTATAGTAAACATTAGCGAAATTATTCCCAAACTAACTTATTCGGATGAAATCCCAATCTATGAAGACATATTCCAGTTTAATAAAATCAATTTAAATGATCTTATAGAAGCAGTGAAACAAATGAATAAGAAAAATGATTGCTCATGTTTGAACTGCAAGATTTTATTAGAATGCAGTGATGTGATTCTTCCATCACTGTTTAAAATAATAAATATGTCTTTATACCATGGAGAGTTCCCAGAAAGTTGGAAGAATGCTGATATCATTCCTGTTGAAAAAGTCAAAAATGCTAAAACAGCTGAAGAATGGAGACCAATAAATATGCTACCGACCTACGAAAAGGTATTGGAACACATAGTTTGTGTCCAACTTACAAATTTTATTGAAAATAATAAAGTTTTATGTGAAGAGCAATCAGGATTTAACCGTGGTCATTCGTGTGAAACCTCCATATGCTGGATCATTAATGAGTGGAAAAAGGAAAAGGAAAAAGGTAACACTGTTCTGGCTGTTTTCTTGTACCTCAAACGTGCGTTTAAAACCATTGATAGGGAGATACTTTTGAGAAAATTATACAAATATGGTATTCGTGGAAATGAGATGAAGTGGTTTAAAAGTTATTTAACTGACAGAACGGAAAATGTTAAGATTAATGATATTACCTCCAGTACCAAAAAGTGTCTATTGGTGTACCCCAGGGAGCGGAACTTTGAGTTTTATTATTTTTGTTGTATATTAACGATTTTGGAAGATGTTTAACACATTCAAAAGTATGTTTATTTGCCGACGATACTCTTATTTATATATGTGGTCGCAACTTAGAGTTCTGTGAGGAGAATATGCAGCTTGATATGAATGGTGCGAACAATTGGTTGTGCAAGAACAAATTAAAAATAAATATCAACAAAACCAAGTGCATGTGTATAAATAGCTTAGAGTCAAATGTAACCCTTTCCTTAAATGGTGAAACAATTGAAAGAGTAAGCACAGTCAAATATTTAGGAGTGTTCATTGACAGTAAACTTAAATTTGATTTTCATTTAAATAAACTTTGTAACAAAATTTCAAAAAAAAAATAGGTTTCTTGACCAGAATAAGAAAAAATATTTCTCAAAATTGTGCTTTGACAGTTTACAATACTATTGTATTTCCTCATTTCAATTACTGTTCATCGATAATATATATGAGTAGTGTTGGAAATCAAAATAAATTTCAAATTATGCAAAATAAAGCAATGAGAGTAATTTTAAAATGTGATAGAATGACGCCAATTAATCAAATGTTGCTATCTCTGAAATGGCTAAATGTTGATCAGCGTCTTAAATTCAATACGCTTATCATGATTTTTAAAATCAAACATAATATATGTATATCCAGTATATTTACAGAGAAATGTGGAGTACATAACCAACAGTAGATACTTGTTGAGAAATCTTGGTGACTTCCGACTTCCGCTGTACAGAAGAGCTCAGACCCAAAACAACCTACTATATAAAGGTCTTCAACTTTTGAAATGGTTTCACTTGTCAAAGTTTGCGCCGTCCACGTCGACTGAATCCATAACTAAATACTTATCTACCAACTTGAATGTGAATGAATCCGTTTTTAAATGCTTCAAGCTACTAAAGAAAGGAAATGAAGCAAATCTTAAATTTATTTCATTTAAAATTGGAATTCCTGTAGAATATGTACAATCTGTGTTCAGTTCTTCTTTTTGGCAATATGGAATTAAGATTCGTGAATTTGATTTCATTCCAAAAAACCTGTTAGGGATGGAGAATCAAAGAGCTATCCACTAAGTCAAGCTTCTCCATCAAATGCTGCAAATACTAATTCTTTGGGGATTTATTATCACAATGCCAGTGGAATTCGAACAAAAGTGCCTGCTTTATTTCTTGCATCAAGTCATGTTGATTATGACATCATTATTATTGTTGAAACCTGGCTATGGAGCGGAATCCTAGACACAGATTATTTGACAATTCATACATGGTTTTCCGAAAGGACCGCTGTAACTCTGCAGAAGATCGTGGAGGTGGTGTAATAGCTGCTGTCCGTTCCTGTATATCGTGCAAACTAGTGACTCTCCCCATCACAGATGGAACGCTTTCAAAGGCTTAGGGCCGATATTGTAAGGAAGCTGGGAGTAGCTTCTAAACGTTCTGCGGAAGCCTACTATCTTCGACGGCGTGATGTTCAATATCACCCCGGCGAACTTGTATGGCACAGGAATTACACGCTTTCGGGTGCCGCGATATGCAGCCAAATTAGCACCGAAATTTGTCGGTCGGTTTGTAATTGATAAGCGTTTGTCACCTTGGACATACGTCTTGAAAGATAGTAATGGTAAAGAACGCGGAACTTGGCATGTTAATGATTTAAAACCATTTACAAATGCATCCGAAAATTTTAATGATTAACGTAATATACTTTTTTTTTGCTTTGATTAATTCACGCTTTAGTTTTGTTCAATCGATGTTAGTTCACACCTTTTTTTTTCTGATGGAAATTATTTTCATTTCTCTGGGGCCGACTTTGGAAATGTGTTACCCATGGTGTTAACCAACGCTAAGCACATTTCCTAGGAGGTAAGGGTGGGATTTGTTGCGGTAAATTTTACCACAACAAGTTTCACCTCCCTTTTTGCTAACCACCCTTAACAATTCTTACTGCGGCCGCAAAATTCTGGAAGAGTTTAGTAGAAACCTGGACCATCAGCCAGTGATCTGCTCTTCTAGCATTTTGGGAAAGTAGATTTAACAGGTCTTACCAAAGTGTGCGAAAGGATTCCACACCAACGAACTGTGCGACGGTTGGCCCACATATTGGTTGAACAATATCGTCAAGGCATGAAGACGATACCCATGCCCAACAATGTGTGTAGAAAAGTCACACCAACTTTAACATAGTATGACTGAGGCCCACCATAAAGTATTAACGATAGAAAAATCACTCCAAGAATATTTTAATAACTTTTATCTTAATTATAGGCTTGGCTACCGACTTCCTTCAACACGACAGAAGTAGTTTTTCCTCAACCGAAATCGAGCGCGTGTAGGTACTCGGTAATGCGAGGAATTCCACACGATTTTCCAGAAAGTCTTGGCTGGAATGGGTTCGAAAGTGAAGAGCTGAACACACTCATTGAGCTACTGGGTGATCGCATCACCTTTTTAAAGAGATCGCGTGCGATGAAAGATACCTGGCTTCTCGGTCGCACACCCCAATCTTATGGATGGAGGAAGTTGCGGGACCGAGACAGATCGATCACCACGCAAAAGATCCGAGAGGATTGCCTGAGGGCAGGTAGCCGGAAGGCTCAAGCTCGCCATGATGATGGCCACTTTTTGGATTGCGCCCAAAGCGATTAGAAGATTTACGAAAATTGTGTGGAGGAATTTTAAAAAAAAGACGTAATTTTTGTACGATAGATTTTTTTTTTCTTAAAGTTTTATTGAGTTGGAGATTTTTGTGTTCTGGTGTGAAGAAAAGTTGTTGAGGAAGGACTACGATAGCTGTTGTGGAAGTTGAAAAGCTAAGTATAGTGTTTTCTTTGTTTCTTAAGAATATTGCTTTTCTTTGTGTCCTTCTTTTGTCTCGAATTCGTCCTTTTGACCTTCTAGTTGAAGTGTTAATTTCCCGATATTGCGGGACGCGTTTACCGCTTTTGATTTCCTTTCTTGTCGAAATAATTTTCTTTTGTTTTTGTATTCATAATTTTTTTCTTTTTTGCTTGCACTACATTTATCGAGAATTGACCTTCTGTCAATCTGAATAATTCAATCTGTATCCTTCTCTTTTATAAAAGATCCTGGTTTTTAATCCCGGCTTCGGCCAAGGTTTTCCAGGCAATAAAACATAACTTAAATTTCCCATCCGGAAAATAAAACCTTCAAAAATTCACAACAATTTGGCGTCCACAACGTGGGGCTTTCTTGCTTCTTTTTCGGAATACCTACTTGTGATTGTTTGGTTTTGTCCTGTTTTTAGGGAAGTTAATTGTTTTTGTGATTTATTTTTTTTGTTAAAGATTTAATTACTTGGTGGTGTTGTTTTTTCATTTAGGTGAGCTGTCTTGGGGAATTTACGGCCACAGGAGGCCTAAGGATATAACCTTAAAAAGGAAAGAAGGGAGTTCGGGAGTGTTGTTTTTTTGATTTTGGCTGAAAAAATAATAAGTGAGTCCTTTAATATTCTTTAAGTTTTTGCATATAATATTGTTTCATAGTTATAATATATACATACATATATATAATTTTCATCGATTTTGATATTTATTTTACTTTTATATAAAGTGATATTTTTTTCTTGATTTTGGAATGCATTTTGTGATAGTGTTCTCTCTCGCACCTTTTGTGGAGATAGATTTCGTATTTTAGTGAAGTTTTGTTGAATATTCAAGTGTTGCCATTGTACTATTTTGATTCTTTTAATAGATTTTTTTTTGTGATTTTCTTTCGATAATTTAATTTGAGCGAATATAATAATTAATTAGTTATTTGAACAGGTGTTACCACTTTAGGTTATCGGAATTTGTTTTGGAAATATTTTTAAATTTTTTTTTCTCTTCTCTTGCGATTTTCTTTTTAATAAAGTTAAAATAAAATCTTGTTCAACGACCGGTTTACGTAGATTATTTTTTAATCGTTAGTTACTATATACAGTTGAATTAAATTGCTTTTAAATAAGAAAACAAATTTTCCTCGGAGTTTTGCGACTTTTACTTTCCTTTTCGGTTCTTTCGCGTCTGCTTGTTTTCTTTTTGGTATCAATCAAAGGGAGTTTTGAGCCCTTCTTTTAACTTTTGTTTTGGCTGAAGATTATTTTACGCATTGTTAAATTTGTTTCGGTGCCATTTTTGAAAAATAGTTTTTTTTGTAATATGGACGTGAGCCAGATTAATAGGTTATCTCAGGACGAGATTACCTATGAAATAGAATGTCACGGTTTAATTGTCGGTACGGTTGAAGATATGAGAAAGTCTCTTAGGACGACGCTTAAGTTAGAACGTAGGAATTCTTTTGTAGCTGCATCATATCCTTTCACTTTCGAGGAGGATTTGATGGCAGTTGAAAAGAAAGTGGTTGAGATAGGGAAACTTTTAGAGAATCCCCCGAAGTCGGAAACTTCGGGTGAATATTTAAAGATTTTGACGAAGGTAGAATGGTGCTTGCGTAGGTTAGATAGGAGCATTCCTGAAAATGAAAGTCAGGATAAATCAAAGCTTGCCTTGAAAAATAAGGTGATTATGACCATGTCGGTATTAGAGAGGGATGATGAGGAGGATATTGAGGAAGAACAGGTTGTAAGGGAAAAAGAGAGGGATAAACAACTCCCCGCCGCTGCAACAACAAGAAGTGGGCCTATAAGTACTGCTGTCGATACATCAACAAGCGTAAGAGAGGCAGTCGATAGGAGAAATAATCCAGAAAATGGGGATTTTGTTCCAGGAAGGATTTATGTGGAATCAGACCGATTCCAAAACATCGCCAAATGGGAAGTTAAATTCACTGGGGAACGCTGCGGTACCTCAGTGAATGCATTTTTAGAAAGGATTGAGGAAATGAGACAGGCTAGGGGAGTTTCGGAAACCCAACTTTTTGGGTCAGCAGTAGAGCTTTTCGTCGGAAAAGCATTGATTTGGTATAGGGCAGTTAGGGTTTCGGTTAATTCGTGGCAGGAAATCGTGAAAGAGTTGAAACTCGAGTTCTTACCACCGAATTATGACGACCGGCTTTTAGAGGAGATTAGGCGTCGGACTCAAGGCAAGGATGAATCCATCGGTGTCTATGTCGCGACGATGTCGAATTTGTTTGGTAGATTGACAGAACCCATAACTGAAAGTAGAAGGTTGTCAATGATCCAAAGGAACTTGACACCCTTTTACCAAACACAACTTGGTTTGGCGAAACCAACTTGTGTGTCAGATTTGGTAACGTTAGGTAGGAGCTTAGAAGCCGTTAGGGCCAACGTAGATGCGTATGTTCCACCACCAAGTGTTAGGCAGAATAGGTCTTTGCTAGAACCGGATCTAGCATATGTAGGTGTCGATACTCCCTCGGTTTCGGTTGTTACAGAGAATAACGAAACTCATCGTCAGGCCCAATCATCGAACCAATCTCGTGCCAATTCGAGCATACGGTGTTTTAAGTGTAATGGATCAGGCCATTATGCAGATAGGTGTTCCGCTCCTAGAAGTTGTTTCGGGTGTAGGGCTTTAGGGGTCAAAAGATCAGAGTGTAGGAAATGCTCGGGAAATGGGCAGCGAACTCCTGCGGCAGCAGGGCGAGGAGTTCAGAAGCGTTAGGGTTTTTGCCTGCTGGAAACCAGCTGGTAAATAGGGTTCATTTAGGGTTCACCTTGGAGGCAAACGGGAATGATAGGAGGCCATTTTTAAAAAATTAGTATTTATGGTTCTGAATTCGTAGGACTACTAGATTCAGGAGCTTCCAGGACCATAATAGGTAGGGACTCTTGGAAAATACTTGGTGATTTAAGATTTTCTGTGAAGAAAGACACTGTCCACTGTTTGGCAGACGGGTCAGGTGTCGAAGTGTTAGGGACACTCTCTCTTCCGATAGTAGTTGAGGATAGGGCAATCCTTATTGATTGCTTAATTATACCAACTTTGCCGCACACCGTGATTTTAGGCGCAGATTTTTGGGCGCTGTCGGGCATTGTCCCGGATCTCAGGTCACGAGAGTGGAATTTTTCCGAACAGAGCATTGCTGTTTCGGTATGTTCTATTACAGAACGATCAGAGTTGGATGATAGGGAAATAAAAGCTTTAGGAACATTAGTGGAGGATTCATTTAGGAAAATGCCCGAGGGCTTAGGTTGTACAACACTAGTCGAGCACAAAATTAGGACGTCGGCAGAGCCGATAAAACAACGGTTCTATCCGGTCTCCCCGGCAATGCAGGTTCATATAGATAGGGAACTTAATGAAATGTTAGAGGCAGGAGTTATTGAGAGATCGACAAGTGCTTGGTCAACTCCAATACTGTTAGTGAAAAAGAAAGATGGCTCCTTCAGATTCTGCGTAGACTACAAAATCAAATCTTTAAAGAGAGTGAAATAAAATGTGTAAAAGTAAAAAAAGCTCTTAAAAAGAAAAATGGCAAAGATTATGTATATTGGAACTCAATTGTAGAAGTTGATTCAAAAAGTTTTCAAGCGGTAGTCGATGTTGGTAAAGTAAACATTGGTTGGGACAGATGCAATGTTTATGAAGAAATAAGAGTAAAGAGATGCTTTAAATGTTTAGGATTTAATCATGAGGCAAAAGACTGTACCAACAAAAACTGTTGCAGAAGATGTTGTGAAGATCATGACTCAAGAAGTTGTGAAAAGCCAATTAAAAATGAATGTGTGAACTGTGTACTGCAAAATAATAGATTAAATTTAAATTTGGGTGTGAGTCATAATACGTTCGACTATAATTGCCCAGTTTATGTAAAAAAACTGGCAGCTATGAGGAGTCGTATTTGGTATTAGCAATTAAATAAACAATGCTATAATGAAAATTTAAAATCTTGCCTTGAAGGCTTATTTCTTAATGTTCAGGGACTTACTGGAAATTTCGAGCTAATAGAAGATGTTGTTGGAAAATATAAGTTTGACTTTTTATTACTTACTCAAACACATCTTACCGATTCTGTCCACAATAGTGAAATATTTTTAGTGGGTTATAAAAGATTTGATTGTTTGTCTAGTTCTAGACATACAGGTGGAGTCACAGCATACGTTAAAGAGAATCTAAAATCATCTGTTAAGAATACTTTTATACAACAACAAAATCTATGGATTAAATCAATTAAGATAACTTACAAAAAGGAAGTATGGAATATTATACTATTATATAGGTCAAGATCGCTTAAAGTAAGTGATTTTTTCGATATATTAAATGAATGGGTTCCAAGAAATATAGACAGCAGTAGAGAGCACACAATAATAGCTGGAGATTTTAATATTGACTTTAGTAATATTAATAATTATGAAATCAGTTATGTTAATAATTTTCTTTACAATATTGGACTTAAACAGTTAATAAACGAACCAACGCGAATAACACCTACTTCAAGTACTTTGATTGATTATGTTCTTAGTGATTTTACCCTTAATGCTGATGCTAGAGTTAACAGAGATTGTAAAATTTTAGATCATGAATCTATACATTTAAAAATTTTTACAAGACAATCCATTAAATTTGAACCTAAACAAATGAAGTATATTAAGTATGAAAAAAACTGTTTTATTAATGGATATACTAAATATATAACTGAAAATGAGTGTTCTAGCGAAGATCTAAATGTTTGTGCGAACTTATTTGAAGGTGCAATAAAACAAAGTCTGTCGGTTTTAACCAGAAGTTATACTTTGAATGAAAAATGTGCAGAGTGGTTTAATAATGAATTAATTAATCTAAAACATAATAAAGTTATTTTATATAACAAACCTTTGTATACAAACTTACTAAATGATTGGAACAATTATAAAATTTCTAGAAATTTTTATAAAACTCAGTGTAAAAAAACAAAAAATGAGTATATAGAAGCGAAAATAAGTGAAAAAGCAGGTGATCAGAAAGGTCTCTGGAAATCTTTGAAGAGGTATATTCTTAAAGAAGAAAAAAGTGTCGTCAATGACCTAGAGATAAATGGTGTTCAAATAAAAACTGATATTGATAAAGCCAACTCGTTGAACCAATATTTTATTGATAGTATAGTAAACATTAGCGAAAGTATTCCCAAACTAACTTATTCGGATGAAATCCCAATCTATGAAGACATATTCCAGTTTAATCAAATCAATTTAAATGATCTTATAGAAGCAGTGAAACAAATGAATAAGAAAAATGATTGCTCATGTTTGAACTGCAAGATTTTATTAGAATGCAGTGATGTGATTCTTCCATCACTGTTTAAAATAATAAATATGTCTTTATACCATGGAGAGTTCCCAGAGAGTTGGAAGAATGCTGATATCATTCCTGTTGAAAAAGTCAAAAATGCTAAAACAGCTGAAGAATGGAGACCAATAAATTTGCTACCGACCTACGAAAAGGTATTGGAACACATAGTTTGTGTCCAACTTACAAATTTTATTGAAAATAATAAAGTTTTATGTGAAGAGCAACAGGATTTAGGCGTGGTCATTCGTGTGAAACCTCCATATGCTGGATCATTAATGAGTGGAAAAAGGAAAAGGAAAAAGGTAACACTGTTCTGGCTGTTTTCTTGTACCTCAAACGTGCGTTTAAAACCATTGATAGGGAGATACTTTTGAGAAAATTATACAAATATGGTATTCGTGGAAATGAGATGAAGTGGTTTAAAAGTTATTTAACTGACAGAACTGAAAATGTTAAGATTAATGATATTACCTCCAGTACCAAAAAGTGTCTATTGGTGTACCCCAGGGAGCGGAACTTTGAGTTTTATTATTTTTGTTGTATATTAACGATTTTGGAAGATGTTTAACACGTTCAAAAGTATGTTTATTTGCCGACGATACTCTTATTTATATATGTGGTCGCAACTTAGAGTTCTGTGAGGAGAATATGCAGCTTGATATGAATGGTGCGAACAATTGGTTGTGCAAGAACAAATTAAAAATAAATATCAACAAAACCAAGTGCATGTGTATAAATAGCTTAGGGTCAAATGTAACCCTTTCCTTAAATGGTGAAACAATTGAAAGAGTAAGCACAGTCAAATATTTAGGAGTGTTCATTGACAGTAAACTTAAATTTGATTTTCATTTAAATAAACTTTGTAAAAAAATTTCAAAAAAAAAATAGGTTTCTTGACCAGAATAAGAAAAAATATTTCTCAAAATTGTGCTTTGACAGTTTACAATACTATTGTATTTCCTCATTTCAATTACTGTTCATCGATAATATATATGAGTAGTGTTGGAAATCAAAATAAATTTCAAATTTTGCAAAATAAAGCAATGAGAGTAATTTTAAAATGTGATAGAATGACGCCAATTAATCAAATGTTGCTATCTCTGAAATGGCTAAATGTTGATCAGCGTCTTAAATTCAATACGCTTATCATGATTTTTAAAATCAAACATAATATATGTATATCCAGTATATTTACAGAGAAATGTGGAGTACATAACCAACAGTAGATACTTGTTGAGAAATCTTGGTGACTTCCGACTTCCGCTGTACAGAAGAGCTCAGACCCAAAACAACCTACTATATAAAGGTCTTCAACTTTTCAATATGCTTCCTAGTAATGTGAAAATAATATCTATATTGAATGTATTTAAATCAAAAATTACCTATCTTCTTTATAATAACTTAATTTAAATACTGAATTGTAAATTAGAATGAAGAGTTTTTTAAACTAATAAATAAATTACAATTACAATTACAATATAGGAAGCTGAATAAGAATACGGATAGGGATGCGTATCCCTTACCGTATATTAGTTCAATTTTAGATAGGCTTCGTGGTGCTAGGTTCTTGTCTTCACTAGATAGCTTACTGGCAGATACCTATGGAGGAGGAATCTAAGCCTTATACTGCCTTTACGGTACCTGGGCGGGGTTTATTTCAGTTTAGGAGAATGCCTTTCGGACTTCATAACTCACCGGCGACTTGGCAAAGATTTTCGACACGGTATTGGGTGCCGATCTTGAGCCATTCGTCTTCGTCTATTTAGACGACATCATTATCATTGCCGAAACTTTTGAAAAACATCTCGAAGTTCTCAGTGAAGTGATGAAAAGGTTGAGCGATGCCGGATTAAAGGTTAGCAAGGAAAAATGCAACTTTTGCATGCCTTCGCTTAAGTTTTTAGGATATATAGTGGATCGTAATGGGTTGCATGTCGATCCTGAAAAAGTAGACAGTATGGTTAGGATTCCAGCACCGAGGAATGTCAAAGAGGTTAGGAGTTTTATAGGGACAGTTTCATGGTACCGTCGTTTTGTACCAAATTTCGCTGAATTGCTCAGACCGTTATCAGATTTATTAAAAAAGAATAGGAAGTTCACTTGGACTCAAGAATTCGAGGATAGCTTTAGGAAGGCAAAAGAGTGTTTGGTGACAGCACCTATACTCACTTGCCCAGATTTTAAACGACCTTTTGTCGTTCAAACAGACGCGTCAGATTTTGGTATCGGTGCAGTTCTTTCACAGAACTTTGAGGAGGGAGAATAGGTTGTCTGTTACCTTAGCAGGTCCTTAAATAGAAACGAAAGAAATTATAGTACGACAGAGAAGAAATGCTTGGCTGTGCTTTGGGCTATTGAGAAGTTGCGACCGTATCTCGAAGGTGTTCGATTTACTGTCGTAACTGATCATTATTCCTTGGTATGGCTAAGTAATTTGAAAGATCCACAGGGTAGGTTGGCTCGTTGGGCCATTAGGTTACAACAGTTCGACTTCGAAATCGTTCATCGCAAGGGGAAAGAGCATGTGGTTTCAGATATGCTGTCTCGAGGAGTGCCACAGTTGGGTGGTATCTCAGAAGAGGTTTCAGACCCTTGGGTGGTAAAAATGATTGCGCAAGTGAATGCCAATCCACTTAGGTTTCCGGCCTGGAGAGTTGAACATGGACAGTTGTTCAAGCTCGTAAAGGCTAATCATATTATAGTTCATCAAGATAATCAAGAATGGAAGAGAGTGATAGGTAAAAAGGATAGGTTAGGGATTTTACAGGATAATCATGATAACCCATTAGCGGGTCACATGGGAGTTAGAAAAACTTTTGCCAGGATAGCGGCAAAGTTTTACTGGCCAAAAATGAGGGCTGATATCACCAAGTACGTTAGGAGTTGTCGAGTTTGCCAACAGGTGAAACCTATTAATAAAAACCAGCTGGGTTAATGACGGAGAGGGTAGGAATCAAATCACCGTGAGAGATGATTTGTATAGATTTGGTAGGGCCGCTTCCTAAATCTAGTAGGGGTTTTACATACATTCTGACGGTGGTGGATTACTTCACAAAGTTTCCACTACTGTTTGCGTTGAGGTCGGCTACTGCAAAAGCTATCTGTAGGGAACTCGAAGACAATGTCTTCCTACTTTTCCTACGCTTTGCCAGGCGTACGCGTCACAAATAAAATGTACAGCCCATGATCACCCGCAGGCGAATCCTGCGGAGAGGATCAATCAGATCCTTAAAACCACTTTAAGGGCATATAATGGGGAAAATCAACGGGTTTGGGATACTCAACTGAGTAAAGTGGCGTGCGCCATTCGCACGTCACAACACGAAGTCTTGCGAGTGTCGCCTTACTATGCGAACTTCGGGAGGGAAATGGTAACTTCGGGTAGAGAAGTACCATCTGTAGGGAATGATTCAGAAGACGTTCAGGATCCGGAGGGGATCAGGGAACGCTTTCAAAGGCTTAGGGCCGATATTGTAAGGAAGCTGGGAGAAGCTTCTACACGTTCTGCGGAAGCCTACTATCTTCGACGGCGTGATGTTCAATATCACCCCGGCGAACTTGTATGGCACAGGAATTACACGCTTTCGGGTGCCGCGATATGCAGCCAAATTAGCACCGAAATTTGTCGGTCCGTTTGTAATTGATAAGCGTTTGTCACCTTCGACATACGTCTTGAAAAATAGTAATGGTAAAGAACGCGGAACTTGGCATGTTAAGGATTTAAAACCATTTACAAATGCATCCGAAAATTTTAATGATAAACGTAGTATACTTTTTTTTGCTTTGATTGATTCACGCTTTAGTTTTGTTCAATCGATGTTAGTTCACACCTTTTTTTTCTGATGTAAATTATTTTCATTTCTCTGGGGCCGACTTTGGAAATGTGTTACCCATGGTGTTAACCAACGGTAAGCACATTTCCTAGGAGGTAAGGGTGGGATTTGTTGCGGTAAATTTTACCACAACAAGTTTCACCTCCCTTTTCGCTAACCACCCTTAACAATTCTTACTGCGGCCGCAAAATTCTGGAAGAGTTTAGTAGAAACCTGGACCATCAGCCAGTGACCTGCTCTTCTAGCATTTTGGGAAAGTAGATTTAACAGGTCTTACCAAAGTGTGCGAAAGGATTCCACACCAACGAACTGTGCGACGGTTGGCCCACATATTGGTTGAACAATATCGTCAAGGCATGAAGACGATACCCATGCCCAACAATGTGTGTAGAAAAGTCACACCAAATTTAACGTAGTATGGCCGAGGCCCACCATAAAGTATTAACGATAGAAAAATCACTCCAAGAATATTTTAATAACTTTTATCTTAATTATAGGCTTGGCTACCGACTTCCTTCAACACGACAGAAGTAGTTTTTCCTCAACCGAAATCGAGCGCGTGTAGGTACTCGGTAATGCGAGGAGTTCCACACGACTTTCCAGAAAGTCTTGGCTGGAATGGGTTCGAAAGTGAAGAGCTGAACTCACTCATTGAGCTACTGGGTGATCGCATCACCTTTTTAAAGAGAACGCGTGCGATGAAAGATACCTGGCTTCACGGTCGCACACCCCACTCTTATGGATGGAGGAAGTTGCGGGATCGAGACAGATCGATCACCACGCAAAAGATACGAGAGGATTGCCTGAGGGCAGGTAGCCGGAAGGGTCAAGCTCGCCATGATGATGGCCACTTTTTGGATTGCGCCCAAAGCGATTAGCAGATTTACGAAAATTGTGTGGAGGGATTAAAAAAAAAAGACGTAATTTTTGTACGATAGATTTTTTTTTCTTAAAGTTTTATTGAGTTGGAGATTTTTGTGTTCTGGTGTGAAGAAAAGTTGTTGAGGAAGGACTACGATAGCTGTTGTAGAAGTTGAAAAGCTAAGTATAGTGTTTTCTTTGTTTCTTAAGAATATTGCTTTTCTTTGTGTCCTTCTTTTGTCTCGAATTCGTCCTTTTGACCTTCTAGTTGAAGTGTTAATTTCCCGATATTGCGGGACGCGTTTACCGCTTTTGATTTCCTTTCTTGTCGAAATAATTTTCTTTTGTTTTTGTATTCATAATTTTTTTCTTTTTTGCTTGCACTACATTTATCGAGAATTGACCTTCTGTCAATCTCAATAATTCAATCTGTATCCTTCTCTTTTATAAAAGATCCTGGTTTTTAATCTCGGCTTCGGCCAAGGTTTTCCAGGCAATAAAACATAACTTAAATTTCCCATCCGGAAAATAAAACCTTCAAAAATTCACAACAATTTGGCGTCCACAACGTGGGGCTTTCTTGCTTCTTTTTCGGAATACCTACTTGTGATTGTTTGGTTTTGTCCTGTTTTTAGGGAAGTTAATTGTTTTTGTGATTTATTTTTTTGTTAAAGATTTAATTACTTGGTGGTGTTGTTTTTTCATTTAGGTGAGCTGTCTTGGGGAATTTACGGCCACAGGAGGCCTAAGGATATAACCTTAAAAAGGAAAGAAGGGAGTTCGGGAGTGTTTTTTTTTTGATTTTGGCTGAAAAAATAATAAGTGAGTCCTTTAATATTCTTTAAGTTTTTGCATATAATATTGTTTCATAGTTACAATATATACATACATACATATATATAATTTTCATCGATTTTGATATTTATTTTACTTTTATATAAAGTGATATTTTTTTCTTGATTTTGGAATCCATTTTGTGATAGTGTTCTCTCTCGCACCTTTTGTGGAGATAGATTTCGTATTTTAGTGAAGTTTTGTTGAATATTCAAGTGTTGCCATTGTACTATTTTGATTCTTTTAATAGATTTTTTTTTTGTGATTTTCTTTCGATAATTTAATTTGAGCGAATATAATAATTAATAAGTTATTTGAACAGGTGTTACCACTTTAGGTTATCGGAATTTGTTTTGGAAATATTTTTAAATTTTTTTTTCTCTTCTCTTGCGATTTTCTTTTTAATAAAGTTAAAATAAAATCTTGTTCAACGACCGGTTTACGTAGATTTTTTTTTAATCGTTAGTTACTATATACAGTTGAATTAAATTGCTTTTAAATAAGAAAATAAATTTTATTCGGAGTTTTGCGACTTTTACTTTCCTTTTCGGTTCTTTCGCGTCTGCTTGTTTTCTTTTTGGTATCAATCAAAGGGAGTTTTGAGCCTTTCTTTTAACTTTTGTTTTGGCTGAAGATTATTTTACGCATTGTTAAATTTGTTTCGGTGTCATTTTTGAAAAATAGTTTTTTTTGTAATATGGACGTGAGCCAGATTAATAGGTTATCTCAGGACGAGATTACCTATGAAATAGAATGTCACGGTTTGATTGTCGGTACGGTTGAAGATATGAGAAAGTCTCTTAGGACGACGCTTAAGTTAGAACGTAAGAATTCTTTTGTAGCTGCATCATATCCTTTCACTTTCGAGGAGGATTTGATGGCAGTTGAAAAGAAAGTGGTTGAGATAGGGAAACTTTTAGAGAATCCCCCGAAGTCGGAAACTTCGGGTGAATATTTAAAGATTTTGACGAAGGTAGAATGGTGCTTGCGTAGGTTAGATAGGAGCATTCCTGAAAATGAAAGTCAGGATAAATCAAAGCTTGCCTTGAAAAATAAGGTGATTATGACCATGTCGGTATTAGAGAGGGATGATGAGGAGGATATTTAAGAAGAACAGGTTGTAAGGGAAAAAGAGAGGGATAAACAACTCCCCGCCGCCGCTGCAACAACAAGAAGTGGGCCTATAAGTACTGCTGTCGATACATCAACAAGCGTAAGAGAGGCAGTCGATAGGAGAAATAATCCAGAAAATGGGGATTTTGTTCCAGGAAGGATTTATGTGGAATCGGACCGATTGCAAAACATCGCCAAATGGGAAGTTAAATTCACTGGGGAACGCTGCGGTACCTCAGTGAATGCATTTTTAGAGAGGATTGAGGAAATGAGACAGGCTAGGGGGGTTTCGGAAACCCAACTTTTTGGGTCAGCAGTAGAGCTTTTCGTCGGAAAAGCATTGATTTGGTATAGGGCAGTTAGGGTTTCGGTTAATTCGTGGCAGGAACTCGTGAAAGAGTTGAAACTCGAGTTCTTACCACCGAATTATGACGACCGGCTTTTAGAGGAGATTAGGCGTCGGACTCAAGGCAAGGATGAATCCATCGGTGTCTATGTCGCGACGATGTCGAATTTGTTTGGTAGATTGACAGAACCCATAACTGAAAGTAGAAGGTTGTCAATGATCCAAAGGAACTTGACACCCTTTTACCAAACACAACTTGGTTTGGCGAAACCAACTTGTGTGTCAGATTTGGTAACGTTAGGTAGGAGCTTAGAAGCCGTTAGGGCCAACGTAGATGCGTATGTTCCACCACCAAGTGTTAGGCAGAATAGGTCTTTGCTAGAACCGGATCTAGCATATGTAGGTGTCGATACTCCCTCGGTTTCGGTTGTTACAGAGAACAACGAAACTCATCGTCAGGCCCAATCATCGAACCAATCTCGTGCCAATTCGAGCATACGGTGTTTTAAGTGTAATGGATCAGGCCATTATGCAGATAGGTGTTCCGCTCCTAGAATTTGTTTCGGGTGTAGGGCTTTAGGGGTCAAAAGATCAGAGTGTAGGAAATGCTCGGGAAATGGGCAGCGAACTCCTGCGGCAGCAGGGCGAGGAGTTCAGAAGCGTTAGGGTTTTTGCCTGCTGGAAACCAGCTGGTAAATAGGGTTCATTTAGGGTTCACCTTGGAGGCAAACGGGAATGATAGGAGGCCATTTTTAAAAAATTAGTATTTATGGTTCTGAATTCGTAGGACTACTAGATTCAGGAGCTTCCAGGACCATAATAGGTAGGGACTCTTGGAAAATACTTGGTGATTTAAGATTTTCTGTGAAGAAAGACACTGTCCACTGTTTGGCAGACGGGTCAGGTGTCGAAGTGTTAGGGACACTCTCTCTTCCGATAGTAGTTGAGGATAGGGCAATCCTTATTGATTGCTTAATTATACCAACTTTGCCGCACACCGTGATTTTAGGCGCAGATTTTTGGGCGCTGTCGGGCATTGTCCCGGATCTCAGGTCACGAGAGTGGAATTTTTCCGAACAGAGCATTGCTGTTTCGGTATGTTCTATTACAGAACGATCAGAGTTGGATGATAGGGAAATAAAAGCTTTAGGAACATTAGTGGAGGATTCATTTAGGAAAATGCCCGAGGGCTTAGGTTGTACAACACTAGTCGAGCACAAAATTAGGACGTCGGCAGAGCCGATAAAACAACGGTTCTATCCGGTCTCCCCGGCAATGCAGGTTCATATAGATAGGGAACTTAATGAAATGTTAGAGGCAGGAGTTATTGAGAGATCGACAAGTGCTTGGTCATCTCCAATACTGTTAGTGAAAAAGAAAGATGGCTCCTTCAGATTCTGCGTAGACTACAAAATCAAATCTTTAAAGAGAGTGAAATAAAATGTGTAAAAGTAAAAAAAGCTCTTAAAAAGAAAAATGGCAAAGATTATGTATATTGGAACTCAATTGTAGAAGTTGATTCAAAAAGTTTTCAAGCGGTAGTCGATGTTGGTAAAGTAAACATTGGTTGGGACAGATGCAATGTTTATGAAGAAATAAGAGTAAAGAGATGCTTTAAATGTTTAGGATTTAATCATGAGGCAAAAGACTGTACCAACAAAAACTGTTGCAGAAGATGTTGTGAAGATCATGACTCAAGAAGTTGTGAAAAGCCAATTAAAAATGAATGTGTGAACTGTGTACTGCAAAATAATAGATTAAATTTAAATTTGGGTGTGAGTCATAATACGTTCGACTATAATTGCACAGTTTATGTAAAAAAACTGGCAGCTATGAGGAGTCGTATTTGGTATTAGCAATTAAATAAACAATGCTATAATGAAAATTTAAAATCTTGCCTTGAAGGCTTATTTCTTAATGTTCAGGGACTTACTGGAAATTTCGAGCTAATAGAAGATGTTGTTGGAAAATATAAGTTTGACTTTTTATTACTTACTCAAACACATCTTACCGATTCTGTCCACAATAGTGAAATATTTTTAGTGGGTTATAAAAGATTTGATTGTTTGTCTAGTTCTAGACATACAGGTGGAGTCACAGCATACGTTAAAGAGAATCTAAAATCATCTGTTAAGAATACTTTTATACAACAACAAAATCTATGGATTAAATCAATTAAGATAACTTACAAAAAGGAAGTATGGAATATTATACTATTATATAGGTCAAGATCGCTTAAAGTAAGTGATTTTTTCGATATATTAAATGAATGGGTTCCAAGAAATATAGACAGCAGTAGAGAGCACACAATAATAGCTGGAGATTTTAATATTGACTTTAGTAATATTAATAATTATGAAATCAGTTATGTTAATAATTTTCTTTACAATATTGGACTTAAACAGTTAATAAACGAACCAACGCGAATAACACCTACTTCAAGTACTTTGATTGATTATGTTCTTAGTGATTTTACCCTTAATGCTGATGCTAGAGTTAACAGAGATTGTAAAATTTTAGATCATGAATCTATACATTTAAAAATTTTTACAAGACAATCCATTAAATTTGAACCTAAACAAATGAAGTATATTAAGTATGAAAAAAACTGTTTTATTAATGGATATACTAAATATATAACTGAAAATGAGTGTTCTAGCGAAGATCTAAATGTTTGTGCGAACTTATTTGAAGGTGCAATAAAACAAAGTCTGTCGGTTTTAACCAGAAGTTATACTTTGAATGAAAAATGTGCAGAGTGGTTTAATAATGAATTAATTAATCTAAAACATAATAAAGTTATTTTATATAACAAACCTTTGTATACAAACTTACTAAATGATTGGAACAATTATAAAATTTCTAGAAATTTTTATAAAACTCAGTGTAAAAAAACAAAAAATGAGTATATAGAAGCGAAAATAAGTGAAAAAGCAGGTGATCAGAAAGGTCTCTGGAAATCTTTGAAGAGGTATATTCTTAAAGAAGAAAAAAGTGTCGTCAATGACCTAGAGATAAATGGTGTTCAAATAAAAACTGATATTGATAAAGCCAACTCGTTGAACCAATATTTTATTGATAGTATAGTAAACATTAGCGAAAGTATTCCCAAACTAACTTATTCGGATGAAATCCCAATCTATGAAGACATATTCCAGTTTAATCAAATCAATTTAAATGATCTTATAGAAGCAGTGAAACAAATGAATAAGAAAAATGATTGCTCATGTTTGAACTGCAAGATTTTATTAGAATGCAGTGATGTGATTCTTCCATCACTGTTTAAAATAATAAATATGTCTTTATACCATGGAGAGTTCCCAGAGAGTTGGAAGAATGCTGATATCATTCCTGTTGAAAAAGTCAAAAATGCTAAAACAGCTGAAGAATGGAGACCAATAAATTTGCTACCGACCTACGAAAAGGTATTGGAACACATAGTTTGTGTCCAACTTACAAATTTTATTGAAAATAATAAAGTTTTATGTGAAGAGCAATCAGGATTTAGGCGTGGTCATTCGTGTGAAACCTCCATATGCTGGATCATTAATGAGTGGAAAAAGGAAAAGGAAAAAGGTAACACTGTTCTGGCTGTTTTCTTGTACCTCAAACGTGCGTTTAAAACCATTGATAGGGAGATACTTTTGAGAAAATTATACAAATATGGTATTCGTGGAAATGAGATGAAGTGGTTTAAAAGTTATTTAACTGACAGAACTGAAAATGTTAAGATTAATGATATTACCTCCAGTACCAAAAAGTGTCTATTGGTGTACCCCAGGGAGCGGAACTTTGAGTTTTATTATTTTTGTTGTATATTAACGATTTTGGAAGATGTTTAACACGTTCAAAAGTATGTTTATTTGCCGACGATACTCTTATTTATATATGTGGTCGCAACTTAGAGTTCTGTGAGGAGAATATGCAGCTTGATATGAATGGTGCGAACAATTGGTTGTGCAAGAACAAATTAAAAATAAATATCAACAAAACCAAGTGCATGTGTATAAATAGCTTAGGGTCAAATGTAACCCTTTCCTTAAATGGTGAAACAATTGAAAGAGTAAGCACAGTCAAATATTTAGGAGTGTTCATTGACAGTAAACTTAAATTTGATTTTCATTTAAATAAACTTTGTAAAAAAATTTCAAAAAAAAAATAGGTTTCTTGACCAGAATAAGAAAAAATATTTCTCAAAATTGTGCTTTGACAGTTTACAATACTATTGTATTTCCTCATTTCAATTACTGTTCATCGATAATATATATGAGTAGTGTTGGAAATCAAAATAAATTTCAAATTTTGCAAAATAAAGCAATGAGAGTAATTTTAAAATGTGATAGAATGACGCCAATTAATCAAATGTTGCTATCTCTGAAATGGCTAAATGTTGATCAGCGTCTTAAATTCAATACGCTTATCATGATTTTTAAAATCAAACATAATATATGTATATCCAGTATATTTACAGAGAAATGTGGAGTACATAACCAACAGTAGATACTTGTTGAGAAATCTTGGTGACTTCCGACTTCCGCTGTACAGAAGAGCTCAGACCCAAAACAACCTACTATATAAAGGTCTTCAACTTTTCAATATGCTTCCTAGTAATGTGAAAATAATATCTATATTGAATGTATTTAAATCAAAAATTACCTATCTTCTTTATAATAACTTAATTTAAATACTGAATTGTAAATTAGAATGAAGAGTTTTTTAAACTAATAAATAAATTACAATTACAATTACAATATAGGAAGCTGAATAAGAATACGGATAGGGATGCGTATCCCTTACCGTATATTAGTTCAATTTTAGATAGGCTTCGTGGTGCTAGGTTCTTGTCTTCACTAGATAGCTTACTGGCAGATACCTATGGAGGAGGAATCTAAGCCTTATACTGCCTTTACGGTACCTGGGCGGGGTTTATTTCAGTTTAGGAGAATGCCTTTCGGACTTCATAACTCACCGGCGACTTGGCAAAGATTTTCGACACGGTATTGGGTGCCGATCTTGAGCCATTCGTCTTCGTCTATTTAGACGACATCATTATCATTGCCGAAACTTTTGAAAAACATCTCGAAGTTCTCAGTGAAGTGATGAAAAGGTTGAGCGATGCCGGATTAAAGGTTAGCAAGGAAAAATGCAACTTTTGCATGCCTTCGCTTAAGTTTTTAGGATATATAGTGGATCGTAATGGGTTGCATGTCGATCCTGAAAAAGTAGACAGTATGGTTAGGATTCCAGCACCGAGGAATGTCAAAGAGGTTAGGAGTTTTATAGGGACAGTTTCATGGTACCGTCGTTTTGTACCAAATTTCGCTGAATTGCTCAGACCGTTATCAGATTTATTAAAAAAGAATAGGAAGTTCACTTGGACTCAAGAATTCGAGGATAGCTTTAGGAAGGCAAAAGAGTGTTTGGTGACAGCACCTATACTCACTTGCCCAGATTTTAAACGACCTTTTGTCGTTCAAACAGACGCGTCAGATTTTGGTATCGGTGCAGTTCTTTCACAGAACTTTGAGGAGGGAGAATAGGTTGTCTGTTACCTTAGCAGGTCCTTAAATAGAAACGAAAGAAATTATAGTACGACAGAGAAGAAATGCTTGGCTGTGCTTTGGGCTATTGAGAAGTTGCGACCGTATCTCGAAGGTGTTCGATTTACTGTCGTAACTGATCATTATTCCTTGGTATGGCTAAGTAATTTGAAAGATCCACAGGGTAGGTTGGCTCGTTGGGCCATTAGGTTACAACAGTTCGACTTCGAAATCGTTCATCGCAAGGGGAAAGAGCATGTGGTTTCAGATATGCTGTCTCGAGGAGTGCCACAGTTGGGTGGTATCTCAGAAGAGGTTTCAGACCCTTGGGTGGTAAAAATGATTGCGCAAGTGAATGCCAATCCACTTAGGTTTCCGGCCTGGAGAGTTGAACATGAACAGTTGTTCAAGCTCGTAAAGGCTAATCATATTATAGTTCATCAAGATAATCAAGAATGGAAGAGAGTGATAGGTAAAAAGGATAGGTTAGGGATTTTACAGGATAATCATGATAACCCATTAGCGGGTCACATGGGAGTTAGAAAAACTTTTGCCAGGATAGCGGCAAAGTTTTACTGGCCAAAAATGAGGGCTGATATCACCAAGTACGTTAGGAGTTGTCGAGTTTGCCAACAGGTGAAACCTATTAATAAAAACCAGCTGGGTTAATGACGGAGAGGGTAGGAATCAAATCACCGTGAGAGATGATTTGTATAGATTTGGTAGGGCCGCTTCCTAAATCTAGTAGGGGTTTTACATACATTCTGACGGTGGTGGATTACTTCACAAAGTTTCCACTACTGTTTGCGTTGAGGTCGGCTACTGCAAAAGCTATCTGTAGGGAACTCGAAGACAATGTCTTCCTACTTTTTGGCATACCAAAGTTGACCGTCTGTAACAACGGTCCTCAATTCCGATCGAAGAAATTGAAAACGCTTTGCCAGGCGTACGCGTCACAAATAAAATGTACAGCCCATGATCACCCGCAGGCGAATCCTGCGGAGAGGATCAATCAGATCCTTAAAACCACTTTAAGGGCATATAATGGGGAAAATCAACGGGTTTGGGATACTCAACTGAGTAAAGTGGCGTGCGCCATTCGCACGTCACAACACGAAGTCTTGCGAGTGTCGCCTTACTATGCGAACTTCGGGAGGGAAATGGTAACTTCGGGTAGAGAAGTACCATCTGTAGGGAATGATTCAGAAGACGTTCAGGATCCGGAGGGGATCAGGGAACGCTTTCAAAGGCTTAGGGCCGATATTGTAAGGAAGCTGGGAGAAGCTTCTACACGTTCTGCGGAAGCCTACTATCTTCGACGGCGTGATGTTCAATATCACCCCGGCGAACTTGTATGGCACAGGAATTACACGCTTTCGGGTGCCGCGATATGCAGCCAAATTAGCACCGAAATTTGTCGGTCCGTTTGTAATTGATAAGCGTTTGTCACCTTCGACATACGTCTTGAAAAATAGTAATGGTAAAGAACGCGGAACTTGGCATGTTAAGGATTTAAAACCATTTACAAATGCATCCGAAAATTTTAATGATAAACGTAGTATACTTTTTTTTGCTTTGATTGATTCACGCTTTAGTTTTGTTCAATCGATGTTAGTTCACACCTTTTTTTTCTGATGTAAATTATTTTCATTTCTCTGGGGCCGACTTTGGAAATGTGTTACCCATGGTGTTAACCAACGGTAAGCACATTTCCTAGGAGGTAAGGGTGGGATTTGTTGCGGTAAATTTTACCACAACAAGTTTCACCTCCCTTTTCGCTAACCACCCTTAACAATTCTTACTGCGGCCGCAAAATTCTGGAAGAGTTTAGTAGAAACCTGGACCATCAGCCAGTGACCTGCTCTTCTAGCATTTTGGGAAAGTAGATTTAACAGGTCTTACCAAAGTGTGCGAAAGGATTCCACACCAACGAACTGTGCGACGGTTGGCCCACATATTGGTTGAACAATATCGTCAAGGCATGAAGACGATACCCATGCCCAACAATGTGTGTAGAAAAGTCACACCAAATTTAACGTAGTATGGCCGAGGCCCACCATAAAGTATTAACGATAGAAAAATCACTCCAAGAATATTTTAATAACTTTTATCTTAATTATAGGCTTGGCTACCGACTTCCTTCAACACGACAGAAGTAGTTTTTCCTCAACCGAAATCGAGCGCGTGTAGGTACTCGGTAATGCGAGGAGTTCCACACGACTTTCCAGAAAGTCTTGGCTGGAATGGGTTCGAAAGTGAAGAGCTGAACTCACTCATTGAGCTACTGGGTGATCGCATCACCTTTTTAAAGAGAACGCGTGCGATGAAAGATACCTGGCTTCACGGTCGCACACCCCACTCTTATGGATGGAGGAAGTTGCGGGATCGAGACAGATCGATCACCACGCAAAAGATACGAGAGGATTGCCTGAGGGCAGGTAGCCGGAAGGGTCAAGCTCGCCATGATGATGGCCACTTTTTGGATTGCGCCCAAAGCGATTAGCAGATTTACGAAAATTGTGTGGAGGGATTAAAAAAAAAAGACGTAATTTTTGTACGATAGATTTTTTTTTTCTTAAAGTTTTATTGAGTTGGAGATTTTTGTGTTCTGGTGTGAAGAAAAGTTGTTGAGGAAGGACTACGATAGCTGTTGTAGAAGTTGAAAAGCTAAGTATAGTGTTTTCTTTGTTTCTTAAGAATATTGCTTTTCTTTGTGTCCTTCTTTTGTCTCGAATTCGTCCTTTTGACCTTCTAGTTGAAGTGTTAATTTCCCGATATTGCGGGACGCGTTTACCGCTTTTGATTTCCTTTCTTGTCGAAATAATTTTCTTTTGTTTTTGTATTCATAATTTTTTTCTTTTTTGCTTGCACTACATTTATCGAGAATTGACCTTCTGTCAATCTCAATAATTCAATCTGTATCCTTCTCTTTTATAAAAGATCCTGGTTTTTAATCTCGGCTTCGGCCAAGGTTTTCCAGGCAATAAAACATAACTTAAATTTCCCATCCGGAAAATAAAACCTTCAAAAATTCACAACAATTTGGCGTCCACAACGTGGGGCTTTCTTGCTTCCTTTTCGGAATACCTACTTGTGATTGTTTGGTTTTGTCCTGTTTTTAGGGAAGTTAATTGTTTTTGTGATTTATTTTTTTTGTTAAAGATTTAATTACTTGGTGGTGTTGTTTTTTCATTTAGGTGAGCTGTCTTGGGGAATTTACGGCCACAGGAGGCCTAAGGATATAACCTTAAAAAGGAAAGAAGGGAGTTCGGGAGTGTTTTTTTTTTTGATTTTGGCTGAAAAAATAATAAGTGAGTCCTTTAATATTCTTTAAGTTTTTGCATATAATATTGTTTCATAGTTATAATATATACATACATATATATAATTTTCATCGATTTTGATATTTATTTTACTTTTATATAAAGTGATATTTTTTTCTTGATTTTGGAATCCATTTTGTGATAGTGTTCTCTCTTGCACCTTTTGTGGAGATAGATTTCGTATTTTAGTGAAGTTTTGTTGAATATTCAAGTGTTGCCATTGTACTATTTTGATTCTTTTAATAGATTTTTTTTGTGATTTTCTTTCGATAATTTAATTTGAGCGAATATAATAATTAATTAGTTATTTGAACAGGTGTTACCACTTTAGGTTATCGGAATTTGTTTTGGAAATATTTTTAAATTTTTTTTTCTCTTCTCTTGCGATTTTCTTTTTAATAAAGTTAAAATAAAATCTTGTTCAACGACCGGTTTACGTAGATTTTTTTTTAATCGTTAGTTACTATATACAGTTGAATTAAATTGCTTTTAAATAAGAAAACAAATTTTCCTCGGAGTTTTGCGACTTTTACTTTCCTTTTCGGTTCTTTCGCGTCTGCTTGTTTTCTTTTTGGTATCAATCAAAGGGAGTTTTGAGCCCTTCTTTTAACTTTTGTTTTGGCTGAAGATTATTTTACGCATTGTTAAATTTGTTTCGGTGCCATTTTTGAAAAATAGTTTTTTTTGTAATATGGACGTGAGCCAGATTAATAGGTTATCTCAGGACGAGATTACCTATGAAATAGAATGTCACGGTTTAATTGTCGGTACGGTTGAAGATATGAGAAAGTCTCTTAGGACGACGCTTAAGTTAGAACGTAGGAATTCTTTTGTAGCTGCATCATATCCTTTCACTTTCGAGGAGGATTTGATGGCAGTTGAAAAGAAAGTGGTTGAGATAGGGAAACTTTTAGAGAATCCCCCGAAGTCGGAAACTTCGGGTGAATATTTAAAGATTTTGACGAAGGTAGAATGGTGCTTGCGTAGGTTAGATAGGAGCATTCCTGAAAATGAAAGTCAGGATAAATCAAAGCTTGCCTTGAAAAATAAGGTGATTATGACCATGTCGGTATTAGAGAGGGATGATGAGGAGGATATTGAGGAAGAACAGGTTGTAAGGGAAAAAGAGAGGGATAAACAACTCCCCGCCGCTGCAACAACAAGAAGTGGGCCTATAAGTACTGCTGTCGATACATCAACAAGCGTAAGAGAGGCAGTCGATAGGAGAAATAATCCAGCAAATGGGGATTTTGTTCCAGGAAGGATTTATGTGGAATCGGACCGATTCCAAAACATCGCCAAATGGGAAGTTAAATTCACTGGGGAACGCTGCGGTACCTCAGTGAATGCATTTTTAGAAAGGATTGAGGAAATGAGACAGGCTAGGGGAGTTTCGGAAACCCAACTTTTTGGGTCAGCAGTAGAGCTTTTCGTCGGAAAAGCATTGATTTGGTATAGGGCAGTTAGGGTTTCGGTTAATTCGTGGCAGGAACTCGTGAAAGAGTTAAAACTCGAGTTCTTACCACCGAATTATGACGACCGGCTTTTAGAGGAGATTAGGCGTCGGACTCAAGGCAAGGATGAATCCATCGGTGTCTATGTCGCGACGATGTCGAATTTGTTTGGTAGATTGACAGAACCCATAACTGAAAGTAGAAGGTTGTCAATGATCCAAAGGAACTTGACACCCTTTTACCAAACACAACTTGGTTTGGCGAAACCAACTTGTGTGTCAGATTTGGTAACGTTAGGTAGGAGCTTAGAAGCCGTTAGGGCCAACGTAGATGCGTATGTTCCACCACCAAGTGTTAGGCAGAATAGGTCTTTGCTAGAACCGGATCTAGCATATGTAGGTGTCGATACTCCCTCGGTTTCGGTTGTTACAGAGAACAACGAAACTCATCGTCAGGCCCAATCATCGAACCAATCTCGTGCCAATTCGAGCATACGGTGTTTTAAGTGTAATGGATCAGGCCATTATGCAGATAGGTGTTCCGCTCCTAGAAGTTGTTTCGGGTGTAGGGCTTTAGGGGTCAAAAGATCAGAGTGTAGGAAATGCTCGGGAAATGGGCAGCGAACTCCTGCGGCAGCAGGGCGAGGAGTTCAGAAGCGTTAGGGTTTTTGCCTGCTGGAAACCAGCTGGTAAATAGGGTTCATTTAGGGTTCACCTTGGAGGCAAACGGGAATGATAGGAGGCCATTTTTAAAAAATTAGTATTTATGGTTCTGAATTCGTAGGACTACTAGATTCAGGAGCTTCCAGGACCATAATAGGTAGGGACTCTTGGAAAATACTTGGTGATTTAAGATTTTCTGTGAAGAAAGACACTGTCCACTGTTTGGCAGACGGGTCAGGTGTCGAAGTGTTAGGGACACTCTCTCTTCCGATAGTAGTTGAGGATAGGGCAATCCTTATTGATTGCTTAATTATACCAACTTTGCCGCACACCGTGATTTTAGGCGCAGATTTTTGGGCGCTGTCGGGCATTGTCCCGGATCTCAGGTCACGAGAGTGGAATTTTTCCGAACAGAGCATTGCTGTTTCGGTATGTTCTATTACAGAACGATCAGAGTTGGATGATAGGGAAATAAAAGCTTTAGGAACATTAGTGGAGGATTCATTTAGGAAAATGCCCGAGGGCTTAGGTTGTACAACACTAGTCGAGCACAAAATTAGGACGTCGGCAGAGCCGATAAAACAACGGTTCTATCCGGTCTCCCCGGCAATGCAGGTTCATATAGATAGGGAACTTAATGAAATGTTAGAGGCAGGAGTTATTGAGAGATCGACAAGTGCTTGGTCATCTCCAATACTGTTAGTGAAAAAGAAAGATGGCTCCTTCAGATTCTGCGTAGACTACAAAATCAAATCTTTAAAGAGAGTGAAATAAAATGTGTAAAAGTAAAAAAAGCTCTTAAAAAGAAAAATGGCAAAGATTATGTATATTGGAACTCAATTGTAGAAGTTGATTCAAAAAGTTTTCAAGCGGTAGTCGATGTTGGTAAAGTAAACATTGGTTGGGACAGATGCAATGTTTATGAAGAAATAAGAGTAAAGAGATGCTTTAAATGTTTAGGATTTAATCATGAGGCAAAAGACTGTACCAACAAAAACTGTTGCAGAAGATGTTGTGAAGATCATGACTCAAGAAGTTGTGAAAAGCCAATTAAAAATGAATGTGTGAACTGTGTACTGCAAAATAATAGATTAAATTTAAATTTGGGTGTGAGTCATAATACGTTCGACTATAATTGCCCAGTTTATGTAAAAAAACTGGCAGCTATGAGGAGTCGTATTTGGTATTAGCAATTAAATAAACAATGCTATAATGAAAATTTAAAATCTTGCCTTGAAGGCTTATTTCTTAATGTTCAGGGACTTACTGGAAATTTCGAGCTAATAGAAGATGTTGTTGGAAAATATAAGTTTGACTTTTTATTACTTACTCAAACACATCTTACCGATTCTGTCCACAATAGTGAAATATTTTTAGTGGGTTATAAAAGATTTGATTGTTTGTCTAGTTCTAGACATACAGGTGGAGTCACAGCATACGTTAAAGAGAATCTAAAATCATCTGTTAAGAATACTTTTATACAACAACAAAATCTATGGATTAAATCAATTAAGATAACTTACAAAAAGGAAGTATGGAATATTATACTATTATATAGGTCAAGATCGCTTAAAGTAAGTGATTTTTTCGATATATTAAATGAATGGGTTCCAAGAAATATAGACAGCAGTAGAGAGCACACAATAATAGCTGGAGATTTTAATATTGACTTTAGTAATATTAATAATTATGAAATCAGTTATGTTAATAATTTTCTTTACAATATTGGACTTAAACAGTTAATAAACGAACCAACGCGAATAACACCTACTTCAAGTACTTTGATTGATTATGTTCTTAGTGATTTTACCCTTAATGCTGATGCTAGAGTTAACAGAGATTGTAAAATTTTAGATCATGAATCTATACATTTAAAAATTTTTACAAGACAATCCATTAAATTTGAACCTAAACAAATTAAGTATATTAAGTATGAAAAAAACTGTTTTATTAATGGATATACTAAATATATAACTGAAAATGAGTGTTCTAGCGAAGATCTAAATGTTTGTGCGAACTTATTTGAAGGTGCAATAAAACAAAGTCTGTCGGTTTTAACCAGAAGTTATACTTTGAATGAAAAATGTGCAGAGTGGTTTAATAATGAATTAATTAATCTAAAACATAATAAAGTTATTTTATATAACAAACCTTTGTATACAAACTTACTAAATGATTGGAACAATTATAAAATTTCTAGAAATTTTTATAAAACTCAGTGTAAAAAAACAAAAAATGAGTATATAGAAGCGAAAATAAGTGAAAAAGCAGGTGATCAGAAAGGTCTCTGGAAATCTTTGAAGAGGTATATTCTTAAAGAAGAAAAAAGTGTCGTCAATGACCTAGAGATAAATGGTGTTCAAATAAAAACTGATATTGATAAAGCCAACTCGTTGAACCAATATTTTATTGATAGTATAGTAAACATTAGCGAAAGTATTCCCAAACTAACTTATTCGGATGAAATCCCAATCTATGAAGACATATTCCAGTTTAATCAAATCAATTTAAATGATCTTATAGAAGCAGTGAAACAAATGAATAAGAAAAATGATTGCTCATGTTTGAACTGCAAGATTTTATTAGAATGCAGTGATGTGATTCTTCCATCACTGTTTAAAATAATAAATATGTCTTTATACCATGGAGAGTTCCCAGAGAGTTGGAAGAATGCTGATATCATTCCTGTTGAAAAAGTCAAAAATGCTAAAACAGCTGAAGAATGGAGACCAATAAATTTGCTACCGACCTACGAAAAGGTATTGGAACACATAGTTTGTGTCCAACTTACAAATTTTATTGAAAATAATAAAGTTTTATGTGAAGAGCAATCAGGATTTAGGCGTGGTCATTCGTGTGAAACCTCCATATGCTGGATCATTAATGAGTGGAAAAAGGAAAAGGAAAAAGGTAACACTGTTCTGGCTGTTTTCTTGTACCTCAAACGTGCGTTTAAAACCATTGATAGGGAGATACTTTTGAGAAAATTATACAAATATGGTATTCGTGGAAATGAGATGAAGTGGTTTAAAAGTTATTTAACTGACAGAACTGAAAATGTTAAGATTAATGATATTACCTCCAGTACCAAAAAGTGTCTATTGGTGTACCCCAGGGAGCGGAACTTTGAGTTTTATTATTTTTGTTGTATATTAACGATTTTGGAAGATGTTTAACACGTTCAAAAGTATGTTTATTTGCCGACGATACTCTTATTTATATATGTGGTCGCAACTTAGAGTTCTGTGAGGAGAATATGCAGCTTGATATGAATGGTGCGAACAATTGGTTGTGCAAGAACAAATTAAAAATA
Source organism: Eupeodes latifasciatus (assembly GCA_920104205.1). Classification (NCBI taxonomy): domain Eukaryota; kingdom Metazoa; phylum Arthropoda; class Insecta; order Diptera; family Syrphidae; genus Eupeodes; species Eupeodes latifasciatus. The sequence continues at coordinate 272,561,188 of OV049924.1, read as the reverse complement.
AATATCAACAAAACCAAGTGCATGTGTATAAATAGCTTAGGGTCAAATGTAACCCTTTCCTTAAATGGTGAAACAATTGAAAGAGTAAGCACAGTCAAATATTTAGGAGTGTTCATTGACAGTAAACTTAAATTTGATTTTCATTTAAATAAACTTTGTAAAAAAATTTCAAAAAAAAAATAGGTTTCTTGACCAGAATAAGAAAAAATATTTCTCAAAATTGTGCTTTGACAGTTTACAATACTATTGTATTTCCTCATTTCAATTACTGTTCATCGATAATATATATGAGTAGTGTTGGAAATCAAAATAAATTTCAAATTTTGCAAAATAAAGCAATGAGAGTAATTTTAAAATGTGATAGAATGACGCCAATTAATCAAATGTTGCTATCTCTGAAATGGCTAAATGTTGATCAGCGTCTTAAATTCAATACGCTTATCATGATTTTTAAAATCAAACATAATATATGTATATCCAGTATATTTACAGAGAAATGTGGAGTACATAACCAACAGTAGATACTTGTTGAGAAATCTTGGTGACTTCCGACTTCCGCTGTACAGAAGAGCTCAGACCCAAAACAACCTACTATATAAAGGTCTTCAACTTTTCAATATGCTTCCTAGTAATGTGAAAATAATATCTATATTGAATGTATTTAAATCAAAAATTACCTATCTTCTTTATAATAACTTAATTTAAATACTGAATTGTAAATTAGAATGAAGAGTTTTTTAAACTAATAAATAAATTACAATTACAATTACAATATAGGAAGCTGAATAAGAATACGGATAGGGATGCGTATCCCTTACCGTATATTAGTTCAATTTTAGATAGGCTTCGTGGTGCTAGGTTCTTGTCTTCACTAGATAGCTTACTGGCAGATACCTATGGAGGAGGAATCTAAGCCTTATACTGCCTTTACGGTACCTGGGCGGGGTTTATTTCAGTTTAGGAGAATGCCTTTCGGACTTCATAACTCACCGGCGACTTGGCAAAGATTTTCGACACGGTATTGGGTGCCGATCTTGAGCCATTCGTCTTCGTCTATTTAGACGACATCATTATCATTGCCGAAACTTTTGAAAAACATCTCGAAGTTCTCAGTGAAGTGATGAAAAGGTTGAGCGATGCCGGATTAAAGGTTAGCAAGGAAAAATGCAACTTTTGCATGCCTTCGCTTAAGTTTTTAGGATATATAGTGGATCGTAATGGGTTGCATGTCGATCCTGAAAAAGTAGACAGTATGGTTAGGATTCCAGCACCGAGGAATGTCAAAGAGGTTAGGAGTTTTATAGGGACAGTTTCATGGTACCGTCGTTTTGTACCAAATTTCGCTGAATTGCTCAGACCGTTATCAGATTTATTAAAAAAGAATAGGAAGTTCACTTGGACTCAAGAATTCGAGGATAGCTTTAGGAAGGCAAAAGAGTGTTTGGTGACAGCACCTATACTCACTTGCCCAGATTTTAAACGACCTTTTGTCGTTCAAACAGACGCGTCAGATTTTGGTATCGGTGCAGTTCTTTCACAGAACTTTGAGGAGGGAGAATAGGTTGTCTGTTACCTTAGCAGGTCCTTAAATAGAAACGAAAGAAATTATAGTACGACAGAGAAGAAATGCTTGGCTGTGCTTTGGGCTATTGAGAAGTTGCGACCGTATCTCGAAGGTGTTCGATTTACTGTCGTAACTGATCATTATTCCTTGGTATGGCTAAGTAATTTGAAAGATCCACAGGGTAGGTTGGCTCGTTGGGCCATTAGGTTACAACAGTTCGACTTCGAAATCGTTCATCGCAAGGGGAAAGAGCATGTGGTTTCAGATATGCTGTCTCGAGGAGTGCCACAGTTGGGTGGTATCTCAGAAGAGGTTTCAGACCCTTGGGTGGTAAAAATGATTGCGCAAGTGAATGCCAATCCACTTAGGTTTCCGGCCTGGAGAGTTGAAAGGCTAATCATATTATAGTTCATCAAGATAATCAAGAATGGAAGAGAGTGATAGGTAAAAAGGATAGGTTAGGGATTTTACAGGATAATCATGATAACCCATTAGCGGGTCACATGGGAGTTAGAAAAACTTTTGCCAGGATAGCGGCAAAGTTTTACTGGCCAAAAATGAGGGCTGATATCACCAAGTACGTTAGGAGTTGTCGAGTTTGCCAACAGGTGAAACCTATTAATAAAAACCAGCTGGGTTAATGACGGAGAGGGTAGGAATCAAATCACCGTGAGAGATGATTTGTATAGATTTGGTAGGGCCGCTTCCTAAATCTAGTAGGGGTTTTACATACATTCTGACGGTGGTGGATTACTTCACAAAGTTTCCACTACTGTTTGCGTTGAGGTCGGCTACTGCAAAAGCTATCTGTAGGGAACTCGAAGACAATGTCTTCCTACTTTTTGGCATACCAAAGTTGACCGTCTGTAACAACGGTCCTCAATTCCGATCGAAGAAATTGAAAACGCTTTGCCAGGCGTACGCGTCACAAATAAAATGTACAGCCCATGATCACCCGCAGGCGAATCCTGCGGAGAGGATCAATCAGATCCTTAAAACCACTTTAAGGGCATATAATGGGGAAAATCAACGGGTTTGGGATACTCAACTGAGTAAAGTGGCGTGCGCCATTCGCACGTCACAACACGAAGTCTTGCGAGTGTCGCCTTACTATGCGAACTTCGGGAGGGAAATGGTAACTTCGGGTAGAGAAGTACCATCTGTAGGGAATGATTCAGAAGACGTTCAGGATCCGGAGGGGATCAGGGAACGCTTTCAAAGGCTTAGGGCCGATATTGTAAGGAAGCTGGGAGAAGCTTCTACACGTTCTGCGGAAGCCTACTATCTTCGACGGCGTGATGTTCAATATCACCCCGGCGAACTTGTATGGCACAGGAATTACACGCTTTCGGGTGCCGCGATATGCAGCCAAATTAGCACCGAAATTTGTCGGTCCGTTTGTAATTGATAAGCGTTTGTCACCTTCGACATACGTCTTGAAAAATAGTAATGGTAAAGAACGCGGAACTTGGCATGTTAAGGATTTAAAACCATTTACAAATGCATCCGAAAATTTTAATGATAAACGTAGTATACTTTTTTTTGCTTTGATTGATTCACGCTTTAGTTTTGTTCAATCGATGTTAGTTCACACCTTTTTTTTCTGATGTAAATTATTTTCATTTCTCTGGGGCCGACTTTGGAAATGTGTTACCCATGGTGTTAACCAACGGTAAGCACATTTCCTAGGAGGTAAGGGTGGGATTTGTTGCGGTAAATTTTACCACAACAAGTTTCACCTCCCTTTTCGCTAACCACCCTTAACAATTCTTACTGCGGCCGCAAAATTCTGGAAGAGTTTAGTAGAAACCTGGACCATCAGCCAGTGACCTGCTCTTCTAGCATTTTGGGAAAGTAGATTTAACAGGTCTTACCAAAGTGTGCGAAAGGATTCCACACCAACGAACTGTGCGACGGTTGGCCCACATATTGGTTGAACAATATCGTCAAGGCATGAAGACGATACCCATGCCCAACAATGTGTGTAGAAAAGTCACACCAAATTTAACGTAGTATGGCCGAGGCCCACCATAAAGTATTAACGATAGAAAAATCACTCCAAGAATATTTTAATAACTTTTATCTTAATTATAGGCTTGGCTACCGACTTCCTTCAACACGACAGAAGTAGTTTTTCCTCAACCGAAATCGAGCGCGTGTAGGTACTCGGTAATGCGAGGAGTTCCACACGACTTTCCAGAAAGTCTTGGCTGGAATGGGTTCGAAAGTGAAGAGCTGAACTCACTCATTGAGCTACTGGGTGATCGCATCACCTTTTTAAAGAGAACGCGTGCGATGAAAGATACCTGGCTTCACGGTCGCACACCCCACTCTTATGGATGGAGGAAGTTGCGGGATCGAGACAGATCGATCACCACGCAAAAGATACGAGAGGATTGCCTGAGGGCAGGTAGCCGGAAGGGTCAAGCTCGCCATGATGATGGCCACTTTTTGGATTGCGCCCAAAGCGATTAGCAGATTTACGAAAATTGTGTGGAGGGATTAAAAAAAAAAGACGTAATTTTTGTACGATAGATTTTTTTTTTCTTAAAGTTTTATTGAGTTGGAGATTTTTGTGTTCTGGTGTGAAGAAAAGTTGTTGAGGAAGGACTACGATAGCTGTTGTAGAAGTTGAAAAGCTAAGTATAGTGTTTTCTTTGTTTCTTAAGAATATTGCTTTTCTTTGTGTCCTTCTTTTGTCTCGAATTCGTCCTTTTGACCTTCTAGTTGAAGTGTTAATTTCCCGATATTGCGGGACGCGTTTACCGCTTTTGATTTCCTTTCTTGTCGAAATAATTTTCTTTTGTTTTTGTATTCATAATTTTTTTCTTTTTTGCTTGCACTACATTTATCGAGAATTGACCTTCTGTCAATCTCAATAATTCAATCTGTATCCTTCTCTTTTATAAAAGATCCTGGTTTTTAATCTCGGCTTCGGCCAAGGTTTTCCAGGCAATAAAACATAACTTAAATTTCCCATCCGGAAAATAAAACCTTCAAAAATTCACAACAATTTGGCGTCCACAACGTGGGGCTTTCTTGCTTCTTTTTCGGAATACCTACTTGTGATTGTTTGGTTTTGTCCTGTTTTTAGGGAAGTTAATTGTTTTTGTGATTTATTTTTTTTGTTAAAGTTTTAATTACTTGGTGGTGTTGTTTTTTCATTTAGGTGAGCTGTCTTGGGGAATTTACGGCCACAGGAGGCCTAAGGATATAACCTTAAAAAGGAAAGAAGGGAGTTCGGGAGTGTTTTTTTTTTGATTTTGGCTGAAAAAATAATAAGTGAGTCCTTTAATATTCTTTAAGTTTTTGCATATAATATTGTTTCATAGTTACAATATATACATACATATATATAATTTTCATCGATTTTGATATTTATTTTACTTTTATATAAAGTGATATTTTTTTCTTGATTTTGGAATCCATTTTGTGATAGTGTTCTCTCTCGCACCTTTTGTGGAGATAGATTTCGTATTTTAGTGAAGTTTTGTTGAATATTCAAGTGTTGCCATTGTACTATTTTGATTCTTTTAATAGATTTTTTTTTTGTGATTTTCTTTCGATAATTTAATTTGAGCGAATATAATAATTAATTAGTTATTTGAACAGGTGTTACCACTTTAGGTTATCGGAATTTGTTTTGGAAATATTTTTAAATTTTTTTTCTCTTCTCTTGCGATTTTCTTTTTAATAAAGTTAAAATAAAATCTTGTTCAACGACCGGTTTACGTAGATTTTTTTTTAATCGTTAGTTACTATATACAGTTGAATTAAATTGCTTTTAAATAAGAAAATAAATTTTCCTCGGAGTTTTGCGACTTTTACTTTCCTTTTCGGTTCTTTCGCGTCTGCTTGTTTTCTTTTTGGTATCAATCAAAGGGAGTTTTGAGCCTTTCTTTTAACTTTTGTTTTGGCTGAAGATTATTTTACGCATTGTTAAATTTGTTTCGGTGTCATTTTTGAAAAATAGTTTTTTTTGTAATATGGACGTGAGCCAGATTAATAGGTTATCTCAGGACGAGATTACCTATGAAATAGAATGTCACGGTTTGATTGTCGGTACGGTTGAAGATATGAGAAAGTCTCTTAGGACGACGCTTAAGTTAGAACGTAGGAATTCTTTTGTAGCTGCATCATATCCTTTCACTTTCGAGGAGGATTTGATGGCAGTTGAAAAGAAAGTGGTTGAGATAGGGAAACTTTTAGAGAATCCCCCGAAGTCGGAAACTTCGGGTGAATATTTAAAGATTTTGACGAAGGTAGAATGGTGCTTGCGTAGGTTAGATAGGAGCATTCCTGAAAATGAAAGTCAGGATAAATCAAAGCTTGCCTTGAAAAATAAGGTGATTATGACCATGTCGGTATTAGAGAGGGATGATGAGGAGGATATTGAGGAAGAACAGGTTGTAAGGGAAAAAGAGAGGGATAAACAACTCCCCGCCGCTGCAACAACAAGAAGTGGGCCTATAAGTACTGCTGTCGATACATCAACAAGCGTAAGAGAGGCAGTCGATAGGAGAAATAATCCAGCAAATGGGGATTTTGTTCCAGGAAGGATTTATGTGGAATCGGACCGATTCCAAAACATCGCCAAATGGGAAGTTAAATTCACTGGGGAACGCTGCGGTACCTCAGTGAATGCATTTTTAGAAAGGATTGAGGAAATGAGACAGGCTAGGGGAGTTTCGGAAACCCAACTTTTTGGGTCAGCAGTGGAGCTTTTCGTCGGAAAAGCATTGATTTGGTATAGGGCAGTTAGGGTTTCGGTTAATTCGTGGCAGGAACTCGTGAAAGAGTTAAAACTCGAGTTCTTACCACCGAATTATGACGACCGGCTTTTAGAGGAGATTAGGCGTCGGACTCAAGGCAAGGATGAATCCATCGGTGTCTATGTCGCGACGATGTCGAATTTGTTTGGTAGATTGACAGAACCCATAACTGAAAGTAGAAGGTTGTCAATGATCCAAAGGAACTTGACACCCTTTTACCAAACACAACTTGGTTTGGCGAAACCAACTTGTGTGTCAGATTTGGTAACGTTAGGTAGGAGCTTAGAAGCCGTTAGGGCCAACGTAGATGCGTATGTTCCACCACCAAGTGTTAGGCAGAATAGGTCTTTGCTAGAACCGGATCTAGCATATGTAGGTGTCGATACTCCCTCGGTTTCGGTTGTTACAGAGAACAACGAAACTCATCGTCAGGCCCAATCATCGAACCAATCTCGTGCCAATTCGAGCATACGGTGTTTTAAGTGTAATGGATCAGGCCATTATGCAGATAGGTGTTCCGCTCCTAGAAGTTGTTTCGGGTGTAGGGCTTTAGGGGTCAAAAGATCAGAGTGTAGGAAATGCTCGGGAAATGGGCAGCGTTTTCCTGCGGCAGCAGGGCGAGGAGTTCAGAAGCGTTAGGGTTTTTGCCTGCTGGAAACCAGCTGGTAAATAGGGTTCATTTAGGGTTCACCTTGGAGGCAAACGGGAATGATATTAGGCCATTTTTAAAAATTAGTATTTATGGTTCTGAATTCGTAGGACTACTAGATTCAGGAGCTTCCAGGACCATAACAGGTAGGGACTCTTGGAAAATACTTGGTGATTTAGGATTTTCTGTGAAGAAAGAAACTGTCCACTGCGTGTGTTTGGCAGACGGGTCAGGTGTCGAAGTGTTAGGGACACTCTCTCTTCCGATAGTAGATGAGGATAGGGCAATCCTTATTGATTGCTTAATTATACCAACTTTGCCGCACACCGTGATTTTAGGCGCAGATTTTTGGGCGCTGTCGGGCATTGTCCCGGATCTCAGGTCACGATAGTGGAATTTTTCCGAACAGAGCATTGCTGTTTCGGTATGTTCTATTATAGAACGATCAGAGTTGGATGATAGGGAAATAAAAGCTTTAGAAACATTAGTGGAGGATTCATTAAGGAAAATGCCCGAGGGCTTAGGTTGTACAACACTAGTCGAGCACAAAATTAGGACGTCGGCAGAGCCGATAAAACAACGGTACAATCCGGTCTCCCCGGCAATGCAGGTTCATATAGATAGGGAACTTAATGAAATGTTAGAGGCAGGAGTTATTGAGAGATCGACAAGTGCTTGGTCATCTCCAATACTGTAAGTGAAAAAGAAAGATGGCTCCTTTAGATTCTGCGTAGACTATAGGAAGCTGAATAGGAATACGGATAGGGATCCGTATCCCTTACCGTATATTAGTTCAATTTTAGATAGGCTTCGTGGTGCTAGGTTCTTGTCTTCACTAGATATCAAGTCAGCTTACTGGCAGATACCTATGGAGGAGGAATCTAAGCCTTATACTGCCTTTACTGTACCTGGGCGGGGTTTATTTCAGTTTAGGAGAATGCCTTTCGGACTTCATAACTCACCGGCGACTTGGCAAAGATTTATCGACACGGTATTGGGTGCCGATCTTGAGCCATTCGTGTTCGTCTATTTAGACGACATCATTATCATTGCCGAAACTTTTGAAAAACATCTCGAAGTTCTCAGTGAAGTGATGAAAAGGTTGAGCGATGCCGGATTAAAGGTTAGCAAGGAAAAATGCAACTTTTGCATGCCTTCGCTTAAGTTTTTAGGATATATAGTGGATCGTAATGGGTTGCATGTCGATCCTGAAAAAGTAGACAGTATGGTTAGGATTCCAGCACCGAGGAATGTCAAAGAGGTTAGGAGTTTTATAGGGACAGTTTCATGGTACCGTCGTTTTGTACCAAATTTCGCTGAATTGCTCAGACCGTTATCAGATTTATTAAAAAAGAATAGGAAGTTCACTTGGACTCAAGAATTCGAGGATAGCTTTAGGAAGGCAAAAGAGTGTTTGGTGACAGCACCTATACTCACTTGCCCAGATTTTAAACGACCTTTTGTCGTTCAAACAGACGCGTCAGATTTTGGTATCGGTGCAGTTCTTTCACAGAACTTTGAGGAGGGAGAAAAAGTTGTCTGTTACCTTAGCAGGTCCTTAAATAGAAACGAAAGAAATTATAGTACGACAGAGAAGGAATGCTTGGCTGTGCTTTGGGCTATTGAGAAGTTGCGACCGTATCTCGAAGGTGTTCGATTTACTGTCGTAACTGATCATTATTCCTTGGTATGGCTAAGTAATTTGAAAGATCCACAGGGTAGGTTGGCTCGTTGGACCATTAGGTTACAACAGTTCGACTTCGAAATCGTTCATCGCAAGGGGAAAGAGCATGTGGTTTCAGATATGCTGTCTCGAGGAGTGCCACAGTTGGGTGGTATCTCAGAAGAGGTTTCAGACCCTTGGGTGGTAAAAATGATTGCGCAAGTGAATGCCAATCCACTTAGGTTTCCGGCCTGGAGAGTTGAACATGGACAGTTGTTCAAGCTCGTAAAGGCTAATCATATTATAGTTCATCAAGATAATCTAGAATGGAAGAGAGTGATAGGTAAAAAGGATAGGTTAGGGATTTTACAGGATAATCATGATAACCCATTAGCGGGTCACATGGGAGTTAGGAAAACTTTTGCCAGGATAGCGGCAAAGTTTTCAATTTCGATCGAAGGAATTGAAAACGCTTTGCCAGGCGTACGCGTCACCAATAAAATTTACAGCCCATGATCACCCGCAGGCGAATCCTGGGGAGAGGATCAATCAGATCCTTAAAACCACCTTAAGGGCATATAATGGGGACACTCAACTGAGTAAAGTGGCGTGCGCCATTCGCACGTCACAACACGAAGTCTTGAGAGTGTCGCCTTACTATGCGAATTTCGGGAGGGAAATGGTAACTTCGGGTAGAGAAGTACCATCTGTAGGGAATGATTCAGAAGACGTTCAGGATCCGGAGGGGATCAGGGAACGCTTTCAAAGGCTAAGGGCCGATATTGTAAGGAAGCTGGGAGTAGCTTCTAAGCGTTCTGCGGAAGCCTACAATCTTCGACGGCGTGATGTTCAATATCACCCCGGCGAACTTGTATGGCGCAGGAATTACACGCTTTCGGATGCCGCGAATTATTATGCAGCCAAATTACCACCGAAATTTGTCGGTCCGTTTGTAATTGATAAGCGTTTGTCACCTTGGACATACGTCTTGAAAGATAGTAATGGTAAAGAACGCGGAACTTGGCATGTTAAGGATTTAAAACCATTTACAAATGCATCCGAAAATTTTAATGATTAACGTAGTATACTTTTTTTTTGCTTTGATTAATTCACGCTTTAGTTTTGTTCAATCGATGTTAGTTCACACCTTTTTTTTTTATGGACATTATTTTCATTTCTCTGGGCCGACTTTGGAAATGTGTTACCCATGGTGTTAGCCAACGGTAAGCACATTTCCTAGGAGGTAAGGGTGGGATTTGTTGCGGTAAATTTTACCACAACAAGTTTCACCTCCCTTTTTGCTAACCACCCTTAACAATTCTTACTGCGGCCGCAAAATTCAGGAAGAGTTTAGTAGAAACCTGGACCATCAGCCAGTGACCTGCTCTTCTAGCATTTTGGGAAAGTAGATTTAACAGGTCTTACCAAAGTGTGCGAAAGGATTCCACACCAACGAACTGTGCGACGGTTGGCCCACATATTGGTTGAACAATATCGTCAAGGCATGAAGACGATGCCCATGCCCAACAATGTGTGTAGAAAAGTCACACCAACTTTAACGTAGTATGGCCAAGGCCCACCATAAAGTATTAACGATAGAAAAATCACTCCAAGAATATTTTAATAACTTTTATCTTAATTATAGCCTTGGCTACCGACTCCCTTCAACACGACAGAATTAGTTTTTCCTCAACCGAAATCGAGCGCGTGTAGGTACTCGGTAATGCGAGGAATTCCACACGATTTTCCAGAAAGTCTTGGCAGGAATGGGTTCGAAAGTGAAGAGCTGAACACACTCATTGAGCTACTGGGTGATCGCATCACCTTTTTAAAGAGATCGCGTGCGATGAAAGATACCTGGCTTCTCGGTCGCACACCCCAATCTTATGGATGGAGGAAGTTGCGGGACCGAGACAGATCGATCACCACGCAAAAGATCCAAGAGGATTGCCTGAGGGCAGGTAGCCGGAAGGCTCAAGCTCGCCATGATGATGGCCACTTTTTGGATTGCGCCCAAAGCGATTAGAAGATTTACGAAAATTGTGTGGAGGAATTTTAAAAAAAAGACGTAATTTTTGTACGATAGATTTTTTTTTTCTTAAAGTTTTATTGAGTTGGAGATTTTTGTGTTCTGGTGTGAAGAAAAGTTGTTGAGGAAGGACTACGATAGCTGTTGTGGAAGTTGAAAAGCTAAGTATAGTGTTTTCTTTGTTTCTTAAGAATATTGCTTTTCTTTGTGTCCTTCTTTTGTCTCGAATTCGTCCTTTTGACCTTCGAGTTGAAGTTTTAATTTCCCGATATTGCGGGACGCGTTTACCGCTTTTGATTTCCTTTCTTGTCGAAATAATTTTCTTCGAGTGATTTCTTTTATCGGTTTTGTTATTGTATTCATATTTTTTTTCTTTTTTGCTTGCACTACATTTATCGAGAATTGACCTTCTGTCAATCTCAATAATTCAATCTGTATCCTTCTCTTTTATAAAAGATCCTGGTTTTTAATCCCGGCTTCGGGCAAGGTTTTCCAGGCAATAAAACATCACTTAAATTTCCCATCCGGAAAATAAAACCTTTCTTTTATTTCATATCTTTGTTTGAAGACTAATTTTTCAGCTTCTGGTTTTGGTAAACTTCCAGTAAAAAGTTTCCTGACGCCCACTTTAAACAATACGACTTGGAGAAATTCACCTCGTCGTATTTCGATATCATTTTGATATCAATTTATTTCAATTTTATTGATCACCTCGATTAATAAAATATTCACTAATCGAAACCCCCCCTTAGGCTGAGCTACCGTGCAGGCAATACTTTTATTGCTACCTGTGGTGAATTCTTTCACCTGTTGACATATCGATTGACGTTTCTCGTAAAGTGTCATAATAACTTTCGCGGCACATCGGCGGTGTGCAGTTTTGATTTTGCTTAATTTAAAATAATTTAAAAAAGAAAAGAATTTAATTCGCGTTCGGTCCTAGTTAATATTGGATTCGGAAATCCAATAGTGTTTAAATTATATATATATATTGATATATTCAGTCCGTCGGGTCGATATAAAGGTGGAAAAATTCACAACAAAGTAATAAAGAGCATTACAGGAAACAAGGATGCTGATGACGCTTTTGATCTAAACAAAGAGGTAGAAACCTCAACTCAATAGAAACCTTAACTCAAAAAGAAAACAGCATTGAAAAGCACGAGAACAATGAAATTAGGCTCAACACTCAAATTATAGAAAGGTTTAACAATATTAGAAATCATATATTAATTTTATTAATTAATTTTTATTAATTGTTTGAATAAAACTGAAAGAAATTAGGTACATTCAGTATTTAAATTAATTCAATTTCAATATAGAGCTCCTTGACAATCATTTATTAAATATCGCAGAATCCACTATCCCCGCAAAATTAAATATTATTTCTAAACATATATTGGACACAGAAGAATAAGGTTTTATCAACGATTCTTTTAAAAATGAATCCATTTAAATAAAGTCAAATGAACATATGATGAGTTGTTCGAACTACAGGCATATTACAACCAATCAAATATAATCTTTAAAATACAAATCGCATCCTTTAAAAACGAAACATATTCCTTCCTTCATTTAATACCTATCCCTATAAGAAACCAATTAATCTATACCAAACCCTTCTGAACGCTGAATAAAAATGGGGTTCAATATTTCGTCAATAAGTGCGAACAGATAGAGAGGGTGTACTACCAGAGAGAAAAAAACTAATCGAGAGAGCCAAATTTCCTCGTCTCCGTCCCTTCGAAACCTCTTACTCTCATTTTTTATAGCGTGTTGAATTCGTATCGGTATATACATGTTTTCACCTCGGAGAAGAGTACACAAAAAAACATCAGTTCCGGGAAATGCGACATTTCTCATTTTTGTTTATTGATAGCCAAGAAGGCTATGTTTTTTAAAGTCTCATTATAATATTTGTAATTCTCATGAATTTCTTTCTTTAATTTTACTAACATCTTGTGGTTTTTATATCTACAAAAATACTCCTATAATTCAAATTAATTCTAGCAAAACATTTTTGTTTGTCAATAAATAACGGGAGAAGTTATACCGGTAGTTCGTGGTGAATTTGTTTTTCTCTTCTTTTTCTCTAAGTTACAGATAGATGGCAGTAACAACCAAAACAAGAAAGGATGTGTGCAGAAAGAGTGTAACAAGGTTAAGATTTTAAAGACTAGACTTTATTTGTATATATGAACGAGTAATGTTTTTTTTAAATGTATGTTATATTTATTTCTATATTAATATCTTAACTAATAACTTAACTACTGTATTATCTAAAATATACTGCATTGAATTATAAAAGGCGGAAATTATAAAGTTCCTCACTTTACCAGGAATATTTATATAAAATATCCATATCTTCTGCATTTGCGGTATCAATCGATATTTTCTGGAACTTAGTGTTAACGTAAAATTTATCTGTCATAAATTAATTTTTCAGCTTTTTTATACACCAGAAAAATCAATTATGAAATTTGGCTGCGATAATAATTACTTGAACACAGCATTTTCTATGTTTATAGGTATTCAGGTTTAGCCCTTAACTTTGATTTGCATTTATCAATGAATAACCTAAAAAGTTTAGCAAACATCTATGAATAAGCCACAATGCACTTTCAGAAAAACTGTAGTTAGAACTTTCCCTCACAGATTTTTCCTTGTCGCTATATAGCTGAAAGATAAGATATAAATAGTTAGAACTGAAAAACTTGTAAAAATGATGCATAAGACTTAAATTTTGGTTGAAAAACAAATTTGTATATTCTTTTCACAAAACCACTGACCAAGCGAGAATACAAATATTTTTACTTTTGTACAAAAGTACTTTTAGGCTTATGTAGTTAAGCCTTTAAAAGCAACACACTAGCTTAGTGGAAAGCAGTAAGAATAGCTTATCATCTATTCACAAATCTTATGCAATGAAAATTGGCAACAGAAGTAACAAGTTGACGGTTTTTTTATTTAGTACAACGAGTACACAAAAATAAAATAGGAATAGAAAAAAGAAATGAGTATATAAAAATGTTTTCAATGTTCCTGCGTTGTTTTATTTCTTCTCATTCTGTAACTCTCGTTTTCAATGTTCCTGCAACTCTCGCATCGATAAACTGAAAATTGAAACAAATCTGAATTTTTTGCATTTTTAAACGGTCTGAGCGAAAATTAAACGCGTAAACGCAGTTTATAAAAAAAAATAATAGTAGTAGCACAGATAAGAAACTATACAGATGTCTCATCCCCATAGAAGAAAATGTCCCATATTTTTTTCACTACTCCTTGGCTATCAACCGACAAAAAGCTTTTTGTCTGTTGATCGTCAAGCACAAAAACCTGTTTTTGATTTCACATATTGGCTTGCCAGTATGCCTGTTCAAAGCTATGTGTCTAACTATACAAAATTCTAAAGTTGTTTTTTCTCTCAATTCAATGTCCATAAAGACAAAAAAGAACAGAAACTGTTTTGGTTTCGATGATGTTTTGGTCCCGATGTTACCATATTTCACTTGCTATTGTTCAAGCGATGTAGGCATTTTATGCTATTTATGCTATTTATTATTGAATATGAAAATAAAAACCATAGTTATAAATTTTTCCATGTTATATTTTACTATATCAAATAAAACAATATACATAATGTTGAAAATACATTTAAGGAAGGAAGAGAAGATGAGTTAGGTGCAAGACATTTTAAAAATAATTTGTATGGATTCCTATGGTAACATTGATGCAAATGTACGTGCGCCGCTGGTGCGCGTATGAGGCGTAGTTTTGGTTTCCTTCCTTATTTTGATTTTTTTTGATACATATATTGAATGCATGTGTGTATGTCATGTATCCATAGATATATATGACAAAAGGGTAAGTTTCAATTTCGGTCTTTTTGTTGTTTGTTGATTGTTTCTTTGTTGTCCTATGCAAAACGTAAGTTGCGTATTTTGTGAACTTAAACAGGTGTAGGTAGGTACTCATGTAAATAATTTCGATACAAAAAAGAGGCTCGGATGTGACCCACACTGATAACTTACTATTGATGCCCACTTAAATTTTTAAATAGGCTAAGAGCAGTGATATATTAAACATGAAAAAACTTCTAAACAAAACTTAACAGACCTATTTTAACATCCCAATTTACTATTTTTTTTAGAAAAAAACCTACAGAAAACTACTAAAACTGGTAAAAATAGTTTCTACTAAAGCATCTTGAAAACAGAGAAAGATATTGACTTCAAACTTATTTAATTTAAAACAAAAAATGTTGAAAATATAGTTTAAAATAAAAAGTTAATCAACCGATAGTTTTTTTCTTTAATTTAAACCTAAAAAAAAAGTACTAAAAAAACGTGAAATTGATTCTTAAACTGAAATATCGGGTAAAGGAGAAAGAAAAAAGAAAGAAGGAATTGTTTTGATCTCGTACAAATTGTTGTTATTAACAACAAATTTTTTATTTTACAGATAATTAAAAATATAAGCAAAAAAAAATATTAACCCAATTGAATTTATAAATTAAATTGAATAAAGAAAGATATTGACTTTAAAGTTGTTTCATCCCATAGAAATATTGTTGTTAATGTTTTGTAACAATTTAAGACAATGTTTATTTTAGAGAAACCAAACTTCTTTCAAAATGTATTAATTTAACTTTTCGATAGGTACCTACATCATTTCCACAGAAAACAGCTTAAATTTATATTTTTGCATACTTACTTGCTAATACAATTTTTCCAAATAAAAAAAATAAATTTTGAAAAATTTAAGTGGGCATCAATAGTAAGTTATCAGTGTGGGTCACATCCGAGCCTCTTTTTTGTATCGAAATTATTTACATGAGTACCTACCTACACCTGTTTAAGTTCACAAAATACGCAACTTACGTTTTGCATAGGACAACGAGTGCGTGAAGTTAGCCCCCCTTTTTTCGATTTTCCAATTTTGGAAAGTTGTTCCAGGTTGTTCCCGGTTTGTTCCGCATTGCTCCAAAGTTTTTTTGAAAAATACCCAAAAATGGGGGTTTTAGACCCCAAAAACTGTTTTTGACCTAGCCCCCCCTTTTTCGAAAATTGTTCCAGGTTGTCCTGAACATTGTTCCAAATTTTTGGACCTCTATGATCAAAATTTTAAAAGATATGGGCAAAATTTGAAAAAATTCTAGCCCCCCCTTTTTCGAAATTTCAACTTTTTATATTTTTTTTTAGATTCTAAAAAGTGTTCTAACCATTGTTCCAAAAAATAAGAGTCGTGAAATGTATATTTTAAAAGATATTGCCCCCCATTTTTTTTTTAAATGCAAAATACGTCTCCCCATTTTTTTGTTTTTTTTTTAAAGCCTACATTTTAATAAAACGTGATTAAACAAATGTACAGCAACCAAAACTTGGCTTATAACCTATTATTTACGCTGATGATCGATCTTTAAAAAAAAATCTCGAATTTGTAAAAATTATTTTAGCTCCCCCTTTTCAAAAATCAAAAATTCAAAAAGTGTTCCAAGTCTAACCATACTTCCCCCAGTTCGTGTCCAAATTTCATCTAAAACCATAAGCAAATATAGCTTAAGGCGCACATAAACGAAAAAAATAAAATTTCCCCTCCCAAGTGCCCCCCTTGAAAAAATTAAAAATTTTAAGCCAAAGTTGTATTCTTTCAGCAAAGACCAAAAGGTCTTTAAGATTCCGACTTTATGAAATTAACAATGATTATACCTACATTCAAAAAAACATCCCCAACCCCCCCCCCCCTTCACAGACGCCCACATTTAAAAAATATTTTTATATACATAATCACTCAGATCAAATTGTTCCAAAGTTTCATTCAAATATGTTCAAAAATAAAGATATTAAGTCCAAATAAAACTTAACAGCGTACCATTCTGTTAACCATATTCTGGCCCCCCTTTTCCGAAATTCAAAATTCCCAATTGTTCCGGGGCTATTCTAAATTGTTCCAGAGATTCGTTTCTTAAAATTGATTTTTAGTAGGAAAAATTTACAAAAAATGCTCCGCCGCCGCCCCTTTGCCAAAATCGAAAATCTAAAACTTGTTCCCTATCCAAAATCACTCAAATCAAATTGTTCCAAAGATTCATTCAAAAATATTCAAAAATGAAGATTTTAAGCCAAAAAACACTTTAAGTTGAAAAATCATGTTATATTTGTTCTGGCCAACCTTTTCAGAAATTCAAAATTCCAAAACTTGTTCCAAATTGTTCCGGGGCTCTTCTAAATTGTTACAGAGATTCGTTTCTTAAAATTGATTTTTAGTAGGAAAAATTTACAAAAAATGCTCCCCCGCCCCCCCTTTGCCAAAATCGAAAATCTAAAACTTGTTCCCTATCCAAAATCACTCAAATCAAATTTTTCCAAAGATTCATTCAAAAATATTCAAAAATGAAGATTTTAAGCCAAAAAACACTTTAAGTCGAAAAATCATGTTATATTTGTTCTGGCCCCCCTTTTCCGAAATTCAAAATTCCAAAACTTGTTCCCAATTGTTCCGGGGCTCTTCTAAATTGTTCCAGAGATTCGTTTCTTAAAGTTGATTTTTAGTAGGAAAAATTTACAAAAAATGCTCCCCCGCCCCCCCTTTGCCAAAATCGAAAATCTAAAACTTGTTCCCTATCCAAAATCACTCAAATCAAATTGTTCCAAAGATTCATTCAAAAATATTCAAAAATGAAGATTTTAAGCCAAAAAAACACTTTAAGTTGAAAAATCTTGTTATATTTGTTCTGGCCCCCCTTTTCCGAAATTCAAAATTCCAAAACTTGTTCCCAATTGTTCCGGGGCTCTTCTAAATTGTTCCAGAGATTCGTTTCTTAAAATTGATTTTTAGTAGGAACAATTTACAAAAAATGCTCCCCCGTCCACCGTCCCCCCTTTGCCAAAAAACGAAAATCTAAAACTTTTTCCCCATCCGAGATCATTCAAATCAAATTGGTCCAAAGGTTCTTTCAAAAATGAAGATTTTAAGCTGAAAAAGTGTTAACAGAAAAATCTTGTTACATGCTTTGATATTTCATTATCTTCCCATAGGTAGTTATTGTAATCGGTCCGGTTTGTCGAATTGAATATTTTGACATTTCTCAACGTTTCAAGGTCCCTAGAGTCAAAATAAAAGATTTTTAGAGAGATGTGTGTGCGTGCGTGTGTACGTACGTTCGTACGTCCGTAAGTTCGTGAAGTTTTTTCGTCGTCCATAGCTCAAAAAACAGCAGACATAATCGACTTCAAATAAATTTTGTTATACAGATAATAATGCAGAAAGATGCAGAAAGGGCTCTCAGGAAAATTGCGTGGATGGTTTTTTACCATAGCAGTTTAAAAAAAAGGTGAACATTTTGGTTAACTCTAAATATCTCATGAACCAATGACGCTAGGGACTTGAATTAAATTTTATATTATAAATTGTAATGTGATACAAAACAGGTACATTTTTGGGAAAACATCAACAAACAAAACATCAAACATATATTTGTTCTGGCCCCCCTTTTCCGAAATTCAAAATTCCAAAACTTGTTCCCAATTGTTCCGGGGCTC
Source organism: Eupeodes latifasciatus (assembly GCA_920104205.1). NCBI lineage: Eukaryota > Metazoa > Arthropoda > Insecta > Diptera > Syrphidae > Eupeodes > Eupeodes latifasciatus. The sequence goes on along the minus strand of OV049924.1, from coordinate 272,542,970 downwards.
TTCTAAATTGTTCCAGAGATTCGTTTCTTAAAATTGATTTTTAGTAGGAACAATTTACAAAAAATGCTCCCCCGTCCACCGTCCCCCCTTTGCCAAAAAAACGAAAATCTAAAACTTTTTCCCCATCCGAGATCATTCAAATCAAATTGGTCCAAAGGTTCTTTCAAAAATGAAGATTTTAAGCTGAAAAAGTGTTAACAGAAAAATCTTGTTACATGCTTTGATATTTCATTATCTTCCCATAGGTAGTTATTGTAATCGGTCCGGTTTGTCGAATTGAATATTTTGACATTTCTCAACGTTTCAAGGTCCCTAGAGTCAAAATAAAAGATTTTTAGAGAGATGTGTGTGCGTGCGTGTGTACGTACGTTCGTACGTCCGTAAGTTCGTGAAGTTTTTTCGTCGTCCATAGCTCAAAAAACAGCAGACATAATCGACTTCAAATAAATTTTGTTATACAGATAATAATGCAGAAAGATGCAGAAAGGGCTCTCAGGAAAATTGCGTGGGTGGTTTTTTACCATAGCAGTTTAAAAAAAAGGTGAACATTTTGGTTAACTCTAAATATCTCATGAACCAATGACGCTAGGGACTTGAATTAAATTTTATATTATAAATTGTAATGTGATACAAAACAGGTACATTTTTGGGAAAACATCCAAACATTTTTTTTATAAATCAAAAAAACTGAAAAAAAATATTTGTCACCTCGAATATTTTACGAACAAAAAATTATTTTATCTCCAAAACAATTTTGTGCAACGAAAAATAACGTTTTTACCATGTGGTCAAATTTTGTGAAAAATCGAATTTACAGTTTTTTATAAGAAATAAAAACCTAAAAACAAACAAAACTAAAAGTTGGTAAAAATTGATTTTTGGCTCAAATATCTTTTTCCAAATAATTTTATCTTATAAGAAATATTATCAGAAAAAATTTGAGAAAAATCGAATTGAATTTAAAAAAATTACTGAATGTCAAAAACAATTTTTTCTGTGAGATAAAATAAGTTTAGAGCCTTTTAAACATTCTTTTTAAACATTAAAAAAAATGGCTTTAAACTTATTTTATCTCACAGAAAAAATTGTTTTTGACATTCAGTAATTTTTTTTAAATTCAATTCGATTTTTCTCAAATTTTTTCTGAATGTTGAAAATAATATTTCTTATAAGATAAAATTATTTGGAAGCCATAATCTCAAATTTTTAAAAAGATATTTGAGCCAAAAATCAATTTTTACCAACTTTTAGTTTTGTTTGTTTTTAGGTTTTTATTTCTTATAAAAAACTGTAAATTCGATTTTTCACAAAATTTTACCACATGGTTAAAACGTTATTTTTCGTTGCACAAAATTGTTTTGGAGATAAAATAATTTTTTGTTCGTAAAATATTTGAGGTGACAAATATTTTTGTTCAGTTTTTTTGATTTATAAAAAAAACTGTTAATTGGATGTTTTCCCAAAAATGTACCTGTTTTGTATCACATTACAATTTATAATATAAAATTTAATTCAAGTCCCTAGCGTCATTGGTTCATGAGATATTTAGAGTTAACCAAAATGTTCACCTTTTTTTTAAACTGCTATGGTAAAAAACCACCCACGCAATTTTCCTGAGAGCCCTTTCTGCATCTTTCTGCATTATTATCTGTATAACAAAATTTATTTAAAGTCGATTATGTCTGCTGTTTTTTGAGCTATGGACGACGAAAAAACTTCACGAACTTACGGACGTACGAACGTACGTACACACGCACGCACACACATCTCTCTAAAAATCTTTTATTTTGACTCTAGGGACCTTGAAACGTTGAGAAATGTCAAAATATTCAATTCGACAAACCGGACCGATTACAATAACTACCTATGGGAAGATAATGAAATATCAAAGCATGTAACAAGATTTTTCTGTTAACACTTTTTCAGCTTAAAATCTTCATTTTTGAAAGAACCTATGGACCAATTTGATTTGAATGATCTCGGATGGGGAAAAAGTTTTAGATTTTCGTTTTTTGACAAAGGGGGGACGGTGGACGGGGGAGCATTTTTTGTAAATTGTTCCTACTAAAAATCAATTTTAAGAAACGAATCTCTGGAACAATTTAGAAGAGCCCCGGAACAATTGGGAACAAGTTTTGGAATTTTGAATTTCGGAAAAGGGGGGCCAGAACAAATATAACATGATTTTTCGACTTAAAGTGTTTTTTTGGCTTAAAATCTTCATTTTTGAATACTTTTGAATGAATCTTTGGAACCATTTGATTTGAGTGATTTTGGATAGGGAACAAGTTTTAGATTTTCGATTTTGGCAAAGGGGGTGGGAAGCATTTTTTGTAAATTTTTCCTACTAAAAATCAATTTTAAGAAATTCCCAATTGTTCCGGGGCTCTTCTAAATTGTTCCAGAGATTCGTTTCTTAAAATTGATTTTTAGTAGGAAAAATTTACAAAAAAGTCTCCCCCGCCCCCCCTTTGCCAAAATCGAAAATCTAAAACTTGTTCCCTATCCAAAATCACTCAAATCAAATTGTTCCAAAGATTCATTCAAAAATATTCAAAAATGAAGATTTTAAGCCAAAAAAACACTTTAAGTTGAAAAATCATGTTATATTTGTTCTGGCCCCCCTTTTCCGAAATTCAAAATTCCAAAACTTGTTCCCAATTGTTCCGGGGCTCTTCTAAATTGTTCCAGAGATTCGTTTCTTAAAATTGATTTTTAGTAGGAACAATTTACAAAAAATGCTCCCCCGTCCACCGTCCCCCCTTTGTCAAAAAACGAAAATCTAAAACTTTTTCCCCATCCGAGATCATTCAAATCAAATTGGTCCAAAGGTTCGTTCAAAAATGAAGATTTTAAGCTGAAAAAGTGTTAACAGAAAAATCTTGTTACATGCTTTGATATTTCATTATCTTCCCATAGGTAGTTATTGTAATCGGTCCGGTTTGTCGAATTGAATATTTTGACATTTCTCAACGTTTCAAGGTCCCTAGAGTCAAAATAAAAGATTTTTAGAGAGATGTCTGTGCGTGCGTGTGTACGTACGTTCGTACGTCCGTAAGTTCGTGAAGTTTTTTCGTCGTCCATAGCTCAAAAAACAGCAGACATAATCGACTTCAAATAAATTTTGTTATACAGATAATAATGCAGAAAGATGCAGAAAGGGCTCTCAGGAAAATTGCGTGGGTGGTTTTTTACCATAGCAGTTTAAAAAAAAGGTGAACATTTTGGTTAACTCTAAATATCTCATGAACCAATGACGCTAGGGACTTGAATTAAATTTTATATTATAAATTGTAATGTGATACAAAACAGGTACATTTTTGGGAAAACATCCAAACATTTTTTTTTATAAATCAAAAAAACTGAAAAAAAATATTTGTCACCTCGAATATTTTACGAACAAAAATTATTTTATCTCCAAAACAATTTTGTGCAACGAAAAATAACGTTTTTACCATGTGGTCAAATTTTGTGAAAAATCGAATTTACAGTTTTTTATAAGAAATAAAAACCTAAAAACAAACAAAACTAAAAGTTGGTAAAAATTGATTTTTGGCTCAAATATCTTTTTCCAAATAATTTTATCTTATAAGAAATATTATTTTTAACATTCAGAAAAAATTTGAGAAAAATCGAATTGAATTTAAAAAAATTACTGAATGTCAAAAACAATTTTTTCTGTGAGATAAAATAAGTTTAGAGCCTTTTAAACATTCTTTTTAAACATTAAAAAAAATGGCTTTAAACTTATTTTATCTCACAGAAAAAATTGTTTTTGACATTCAGTAATTTTTTTTAAATTCAATTCGATTTTTCTCAAATTTTTTCTGAATGTTGAAAATAATATTTCTTATAAGATAAAATTATTTGGAAGCCATAATCTCAAATTTTTAAAAAGATATTTGAGCCAAAAATCAATTTTTACCAACTTTTAGTTTTGTTTGTTTTTAGGTTTTTATTTCTTATAAAAAACTGTAACTTCGATTTTTCACAAAATTTTACCACATGGTTAAAACGTTATTTTTCGTTGCACAAAATTGTTTTGGAGATAAAATAATTTTTTGTTCGTAAAATATTTGAGGTGACAAATATTTTTTTTCAGTTTTTTTTATTTATAAAAAAAACTGTTAATTGGATGTTTTCCCAAAAATGTACCTGTTTTGTATCACATTACAATTTATAATATAAAATTTAATTCAAGTCCCTAGCGTCATTGGTTCATGAGATATTTAGAGTTAACCAAAATGTTCACCTTTTTTTTAAACTGCTATGGTAAAAAACCACCCACGCAATTTTCCTGAGAGCCCTTTCTGCATCTTTCTGCATTATTATCTGTATAACAAAATTTATTTGAAGTCGATTATGTCTGCTGTTTTTTGAGCTATGGACGACGAAAAAACTTCACGAACTTACGGACGTACGAACGTACACACGCACGCACACACATCTCTCTAAAAATCTTTTATTTTGACTCTAGGGACCTTGAAACGTTGAGAAATGTCAAAATATTCAATTCGACAAACCGGACCGATTACAATAACTACCTATGGGAAGATAATGAAATATCAAAGCATGTAACAAGATTTTTCTGTTAACACTTTTTCAGCTTAAAATCTTCATTTTTGAAAGAACCTTTGGACCAATTTGATTTGAATGATCTCGGATGGGGAAAAAGTTTTAGATTTTCGTTTTTTGACAAAGGGGGGACGGTTGACGGGGGAGCAGTTTTTGTAAATTGTTCCTACTAAAAATCAATTTTAAGAAACGAATCTCTGGAACAATTTAGAAGAGCCCCGGAACAATTGGGAACAAGTTTTGGAATTTTGAATTTCGGAAAAGGGGGGACAGAACAAATATAACATGATTTTTCGACTTAAAGTGTTTTTTTGGCTTAAAATCTTCATTTTTGAATACTTTTGAATGAATCTTTGGAAAAATTTGATTTGAGTGATTTTGGATAGGGAACAAGTTTTAGATTTTCGATTTTGGCAAAGGGGGGCGGGGGAGCATTTTTTGTAAATTTTTCCTATTAAAAATCAATTTTAAGAAACGAATCTCTGGAACAATTTAGAAGAGCCCCGGAACAATTGGGAACAAGTTTTGGAATTTTGAATTTCGGAAAAGGGGGGCCAGAACAAATATAACATGATTTTTCGACTTAAAGTGTTTTTTTGGCTTAAAATCTTCATTTTTGAATATTTTTGAATGAATCTTTGGAACAATTTGATTTGAGTCATTTTGGATAGGGAACAAGTTTTAGATTTTCGATTTTGGCAAAGGGGCGGCGGCGGAGCATTTTTTGTAAATTTTTCCTACTAAAAATCAATTTTAAGAAACGAATCTTTGGAACAATTTAGAAGAGCCCCGGAACAATTGGGAACAAGTTTTGGAATTTTGAATTTCGAAAAAGGGGGGCCAGAACACATATAACATGATTTTTCGACTTAGTGTTTTTTTGGCTTAAAATCTTCATTTTTGAATATTTTTGAATGAATCTTTGGAACAATTTGATTTGAGTGATTTTGGATAGGGAACAAGTTTTAGATTTTCGATTTTGGCAAAGGTGGGGTGGGGGAGCATTTTTTGTAAATTTTTCCTACTAAAAATCAATTTTAAGAAACGAATCTTTGGAACAATTTAGAAGAGCCCCGGAACAATTGGGAACAAGTTTTGGAATTTTGAATTTCGGAAAAGGGGGGCCAGAACAAATATAACATGATTTTTCGACTTAAAGTTTTTTGTAAATTTTTCCTACTAAAAATCAATTTTGAGAAACGAATCTCTGGAACAATTTAGAAGAGCCACGGAACAATGGGGAACAAGTTTTGGAATTTTGAATTTCGGAAAAGGGGGGCCAGAATATGGTTAACAGAATGGTACGCTGTTAAGTTTTATTTGGACTTAATATCTTTATTTTTGAACATATTTGAATGAAACTTTGGAACAATTTGATCTGAGTGATTATGTATATAAAAATATTTTTTAAATGTGGGTGTTTGTGAAGGGGGGGTGTTGCGACGCAACATGCATCATCTTCATCTGAAAACCTAAAATTTACATTTATACATTTCGCAAATCAAAGATGCAAATCGCCGACGGCATTCTCATTACAAAAGTTGAATGCAATTACCGACGGCAAAACATGCATACACTTTTTTCATCGTTTCGTCCATACATAATCGTACCTATTGCCAAAATTGGGAGCGCATGAAAGATGACACCAATTATCATAATCAATCATAATCAATTCGTGGGAGTTAACTCCGAAAATAGGTTTCGCCCTATGAATAAGTAGCCCCTCCCACTATGCGATGTTTTTTTGTGTATGTATGCAGTGGATGGTCAAGCAGCTGTTGTCGATCTATCGTGGTTTCTAAGCTAAACGAAGAGGATGTGAAGTGCGAGGAGAAGCTTTGTGTGTGCATTTGCATGTGCATTACATGGTCATGGTCAAGCAACGGTGGAGAATAGATCGATGATATTGACAGTTCAATGATCTATAGCTGGACCAAAAGCGGAATCAGCTGTAAGACCGAGGTTTTATAATAATTGTAACGTACATGAAAATTTATTCCAAATTCGAAAGTTAAATAAAGAAGTTCTACCTCAGAAAGTATAACCTAAATAAAATACAAAATTTGAATTAACATAGTAGAATAAAAACTGTTTTATTTTATTTCAAATGGTTAAATTCGTTTTAAATTCTTTTGTCTACTTTTGGGCACTTGCAATCGTTGATTGACTTTGTGCGATTCTTTTTTTGAATTACCGACGGCAATTTGTGTTTGTGACTTCGCGACAGTTGGACTGCGGAGAATAATTTTTAACAATTTGTATGCTAATGTCCTTGCGGCAAACATTGGTCCTTCGAGCCGGATTTAAATGATTTAAAAAGATTCAAAAAAGGATCATTAAAAACAATCAAAAGGTGCGTGAAAAAAAAAGATACAATAGTTTCGTGTGCGTATAGGTTAAAATAAACCTCAAAGACAATCGCGTTCGTGTGTATTTCAAAGACAATCGTGTTCGTGTGTCGGATAAACAAAAAAAAAAAAATTTGAAGTTCGTGTGGTCGAGTTTTTAAATTATCCTGTGAAGATCTGGACTATAAGAAGCTGATTCAACGAGGGAGCAACGCATAACTACAAGTGTGTGGCTTTTTAATTAAACATTATTTTATATTTTTTAATTTATTGATCACATTGATCTTAATTAAAACGTGTGTTGTGTGTTCTCTGGGTAATTAAATTGAATATCTTTGACTTCAATATGAGTAAGAGCAAACTTCCTGGTTTGATAGATGCGGTTCACACCACTTTACAAGATCTAGATGCTGACTATAAAGCATAAAAAAAATTAGATTCATCAAAAAATACGATACACATGAACGAAGTGCGTTTAACTAATTTAGAAACATCTTTTGATGAGGCTAGAGTCCTTCATCAGAAAATCGTTGAAGCTCCTACTGAAGAAGCTAAGGTTAAGTATATGGATGCACTTACTTTTCATAATTTAAAAGAAATTTACTTTAATTATTCGTGCGAGTTAAAAGAGCAGATTTCCAAAATTGAAAGCCAACGTTTTCAGAATAAGTCTCTGATCGGATCAAATGCACCATCACCGTCGGTCGAACTTAAACTCCCTCCAATTAAAATTCCCACTTTTGATGGTTCGCTTAAAATGTGGCAAGAATTTAAGGGGTTGTTTGAAGCAATGGTGAATAAGAATACTTCGATATCTGATGCTCGTAAACTCCAATATTTGAAAGGTAATTTATCCGGTGAGGCGGCTCGAATTCTTCAAAATACAGACACAAATTTTGAATCTGCGTGGGCGTTGTTAGTGAAAAGATTTCAAAATATCAGATTATTGAAAGATAATCAATTCAAACTTCTTTTCGATCAGCCCGAAATAACACAAGAGTCATCAGAAGATCTCAAACTCTTATTAGATACGACAAACGAAGCGAAGCAATCATTAAAAAATCTTGGGGTAGCTGTAGAATCGTGGGAAGATGTTCTCATATTTCATACAGTACAAAAACTTCCTTATACAACTCGTGGGCTTTGGGAATCGCATATTTCGACGCATGTTGATTATCCTCAATACAGCGTCTTAGAAGATTTCATTTTGATGAGATCGAGGACATTAGATGTCATTGGACAGTCCTCCTCAGGTTTAAATCACCAAAAATCTAAAAAGACATCGTCAAATACGGTTCGTGTTCACAACTCTAAAAATGTCAATAAATGTTCGCTGTGTCAGGGCTTACATTCTATTCGAAATTGCTTTAAATTTAAAGCACATAATGCAAAAAAAAGGCATGAATTTGTTAAAAAGAATAATCTCTGCTTTAACTGCCTTTCAAATTTACATTTTACTCAAACTTGCACAAGCACATTCACGTGTTCCATTTGCCATCAAAAACATCACACGTTACTGCATTTAAATGATGCAGCTAATGCAACACAGGTCACCGAAAACATTCCTGTACCACAATCAAACAAAGCGACTTCCTCTTTCGCTCATACTTCCCAATCGGGATCAGAAAGCACTGCACCTTCAACTGCAATTACTTCAGCAAATAACGCGTGTCTAGCCGAAAACGAAATTGCACCTGTTCTTCTGGCTACGCCCCTCATCAAGGTTTTGACACCTGCTGGCCAACCGTTGCTGCTGCGAGCATTATTAGATCAAGGGTCAGAATCGTCTTTCATTACTGAGTCTGCCGCTCAACTTCTCAATTTGAAAAAGGAAAAGAATTGCGTTAAAGTAATTGGCGTTGGAGAGAGCAATGTAAGTACCTCAAATTGGAAGGTCACTTTAACGATTTTGTCTAACGTGAACAAAGACTTTACTCTTCAGTTAAATGCCTTGGTCCTTCCAAAACTTTCAGCTATTCTTCCCACGCGTAAGATACCTATGTCTAATTGGAATCATCTTAAGAATATAGAACTTGCAGATCCTAAATTCAACAAACCAAGTAAAATCGACATCTTGTTAGGCAGCGATGCGTACTCTTCCATTATCCTTGAAGGATTAATAAAAGGACCACAAGGTACCCCTATAGCCCAAAGAACAGAGCTTGGCTGGGTTCTTTCTGGAGGCATTTCACTCGATAGCCACTCACAAGTACAAGCCTTTCACATCAAAACTGAATCTGAATCCCTAGACCAAATGCTAAGAAAGTTCTGGGACCTTGAAGAAATTCAAGATCGAAAGTTTCTATCACCAGATGAAGAAAAATGTGAAAAGCATTTTTGCAGAACACATTAGAGACAATTAGATGGAAAATAAGTTGTCCAACTTCCTTTTAAAGAAGGAACATATCCCTCGATAGGGTTATCTCAAAGGTCAGCGCTTGTACGATTCTTACAATTAGAAGGAAAATTCAAAACAAATTCGTTGTTCAAAGAAGAGTACACAAAAGTATTCAATGAATATAAAGAGCTTGGACATATGACTGAGGTACCACTTGCTGCGCTTAATTCTCTTCACTACTTCTTACCTCACCATGCCGTGGTAAAAGAAGCTAGCTCGACTACAAAACTGCGGATTGTTTTTGATGCGTCTTGTAAAACATCCGATGGCACGTCGCTCAATGATCATCTTTATATTGGTCCTAGATTACAAGATGACGTCTTTGACCATATCGCAAGGTTTAGGAGATTCAAAGTAGCATTTGCAGCCGACATAACTAAAATGTATAGGCAAATTTGGGTCACTCCAGGTGATTCAATGTATCAACTTGTGCTATGGCGAGATGTAGAAGGAGGAGAAGTGAAGGCATACCGCCTTAATACAGTCACTTTTGGTACTGCCTCTGCACCTTATTTAGCCATCCGAACGCTCCAACAATTGGCATCTGATGAACGTGATGATTTTCCTCTTGCATCGAAAATAGCCTTAAAGAACTTCTACGTCGATGATGTAATTCACGGGACAGGTTCGGTGATAGAGGCGGTGGAGATGCAGACACAGCTCATAAAGATGTTGAAGAAAGGAGGGTTTCCATTACGAAAATGGGCAAGTAACTGCGAGGAGCTGTTGATGTCTGTACCAGAGGAAGAAAGGGAGGTACAAATCCCATTATCGTTTGATAAACAAAATGCAATAAAAGCTCTTGGCATTCAGTGGCATCCTGCAAAGGATATTTTTGCATTCAAAATCTCGCTTCCAGAACATACAAAAATTACAAAGAGAACTATACTATCAGATCTTGCTCGCCTGTACGATCCAATGGGTTGGATAGCACCTTGCGTCATCGTCGGAAAAATAATAATGCAAGAAACTTGGAAAGATAAACAAACATGGGATTCTGAGCTCCCATCATCAATCATCTCTGCGTGGCAAAGTTTGAAAGCTGGACTGAGCCTTTTAGATGCCATTGAGATCCCTCGCTGGTTAAATCTCACCACTGAATCACAGGTCGAGGTCCACGGATTTTGCGATGCATCTGAAAAGGCATATGCGGCAGCAATATATCTTAGGGTTACCACCGGAAATGAAACGTTCATTAATCTCATCGTGTCAAAAACTAGAGTGTCACCTCTTAAAACTAAATCTTTAGCTCGGTTGGAGCTTTGTGGAGCTCTGTTGCTGGCACAGTTGTTGGTACACACTGTGGATACGATGGAACTTCAATCTGCAAAACTGTTCACTTGGTGCGACTCTCAAATTACTCTAGCTTGGATTAAAAGCGCACCCTACCTGAGAACAACGTTCGTTGCCAACAGAGTGGCAGAAATCCAAGAACTGACTGATGCTGGCCATTGGAATTACGTTCCATCTAAGGAGAACCCCGCTGACATTGCATCTCGAGGAGTCTCTCCTAATGATCTCATTCAGAATCGACAGTGGTGGCATGGTCCTGAATTCCTAAAATCGTTTGATGAAACTCTTCATACGCCTGTTGAACTCAAACCTACAGAACTGGAAATGAAAGGGTTGCAGAGTTCAAAAACCAAAAGTAAATTGCTAACATCTGGGTACCCCATAATTAATGTTTTTCAGCTCTGTGTTCACTTCACTACTTTTGAATCGAATCAATCTTTTTTCAATCGTTTTTCATCTCTTAATCGGTTATATCGAGCTGCAGCATACTGGCGTCGATTCTTAACAAATTTTCAATTTAAGGCAAAAAAACTAGAAACTCGTGTGCGTGGACCACTTTCAGTCGATGAAGTATCTTCAGCACGATTACGTTTGATTGTCTTTATACAACAGGAGCATTTTAATGACGAAATCTCCAAACTAAGTAGGGGAGAAATCGTCTCTAAAAAAAGCAAGATAGCGAAACTTTCACCATTCTTGGATGAAAAGGGTATATTACGAGTTGGCGGTCGTTTAGAAAATGCTAATCTGCCTTATTCTCAAAAGCATCCTATAATACTCCCATCAAGTAACTTTCTTACGTCACTCATCGTCCATGACACCCACATGAAAACTCTCCATGGTGGACAGCAATTAATGATGGCTACACTTCAATCGGAATATTGGATTCTGCACTTGAAATCTACAGTCGAACACTGTATCCACAAATGTCTTAAATGCTACAGATTCAACGCAACAGAGATGCAGCAGAAAATGGGCAACTTGCCAACGTTGCTAGTGAGTCAAGCGCGCCCATTTCAAACATCGGGAGTCGATTATGCTGGTCCTGTTCAACTCAAAGCTTGGAAAGGTCGATGTAGCAAAATTACTAAAGCGTATATCGCGATTTTTGTATGTTTTTGCACAAAAGCAGTTCACCTTGAGCTTGTTAGCGACTACACCACATCCGCATTTATCGCAGCTTTTAGACGTTTCACTGCTCGCCGTGGAATATGTTCAAATTTGTACAGCGATTGTGGTACGAATTTCAAAGGGGCTGCAAATATCATGGATGCAAAGAAAAACTTCATGCCAAAGCAGTGGACAAAAGACATCGCAAAAATTCTTCAAGAGAATGGTACACAATGGCATTTCAACCCCCCTGCTGCTCCACATTTTGGTGGTCTTTGGGAGGCAGGTGTGAAGTCCATGAAGTACCACTTAAAGCGCGTAATCGGGCATTACACCCTTACCTTTGAGGAATACGCCACCATACTCACTCAAGTGGAAGCTTGCTTAAATTCCCGCCCACTTTGTCCTGTAAATGAAGATCCTGATGATCTCTCAATCTTGACACCAGGACACTTTTTGATTGGGTCAGCACTTAATACAGCACCAGAAAAGGATTTCACACAACTTAAAGAATCTCATTTAGATAGATGGCAACTTATGCAAAAAATCCACCAAGATATTTGGAAAAAGTGGAAAACTGAATATTTGGTTCGATTACAAAAGCGTCCAAAGTGGCTAACGCCAAATAATGATCTCAAAGTGGGTCATCTGGTACTTTTGCCTGAGGAACAAACACCCCCCACTCTTTGGCGGCTCGGAAAAATTACGGACATGCACCCTGGAACGGATGGAAAAGTTCGTGTCGTCACAATAAAAACTGCAACCGCTTCATTAAAGCGCCCTATAGCTAAACTTTGTTTCCTGCCGATGGTAAATGAATCAAGCACACAAAGCCACACACACACACTTTAATCATTATTTGCATCTGTCATATATATTTCTTTAAACTAACAAACTAATTAAAACTGAATTTAATACATTTCAAAACTAATAATCCATAACTTACAACCCAATATAGCCACACACCATACCTACCTTTTCTTTTCTTCTTTTCATGTACACTACATACCCGTCACACGTCGAGGATCCATGATCAAACATCTCACAACAATACCACATCGAAAATCAACTCAAGTTTACCCAACCATTCCCTTGATGTCATCGTTTCCTGTCCCGGGGGGCCCGGCAGGATGTTGCGACGCAACATGCATCATCTTCATCTGAAAACCTAAAATTTACATTTATACATTTCGCAAATCAAAGATGCAAATCGCCGACGGCATTCTCATTACAAAAGTTGAATGCAATTACCGACGGCAAAACATGCATACACTTTTTTCATCGTTTCGTCCATACATAATCGTACCTATTGCCAAAATTGGGAGCGCATGAAAGATGACACCAATTATCATAATCAATCATAATCAATTCGTGGGAGTTAACTCCGAAAATAGGTTTCGCCCTATGAATAAGTAGCCCCTCCCACTATGCGATGTTTTTTTGTGTATGTATGCAGTGGATGGTCAAGCAGCTGTTGTCGATCTATCGTGGTTTCTAAGCTAAACGAAGAGGATGTGAAGTGCGAGGAGAAGCTTTGTGTGTGCATTTGCATATGCATTACATGGTCATGGTCAAGCAACGGTGGAGAATAGATCGATGATATTGACAGTTCAATGATCTATAGCTGGACCAAAAGCGGAATCAGCTGTAAGACCGAGGTTTTATAATAATTGTAACGTACATGAAAATTTATTCCAAATTCGAAAGTTAAATAAAGAAGTTCTACCTCAGAAAGTATAACCTAAATAAAATACAAAATTTGAATTAACATAGTAGAATAAAAACTGTTTTATTTTATTTCAAATGGTTAAATTCGTTTTAAATTCTTTTGTCTACTTTTGGGCACTTGCAATCGTTGATTGACTTTGTGCGATTCTTTTTTTGAATTACCGACGGCAATTTGTGTTTGTGACTTCGCGACAGTTGGACTGCGGAGAATAATTTTTAACAATTTGTATGCTAATGTCCTTGCGGCAAACAGGGGGGTTGGGGGTGTTTTTTTGAATGTAGGTATAATCATTGTTAATTTCATAAAGTCGGAATCTTAAAGACCTTTTGGTCTTTGCTGAAAGAATACAACTTTGGCTTAAAATTTTTAAAGGGGGGCACTTGGGAGGGGAAATTTTATTTTTTTCGTTTATGTGCGCCTTAAGCTATATTTGCTTATGGTTTTGGATGAAATTTGGACACGAACTGGGGGAAGTATGGTTAGACTTGGAACACTTTTTGAATTTTTGATTTTTGAAAAGGGGGAGCTAAAATAATTTTTACAATTCAATTCAATTCAATTCAATTTATTAAATACAAATGTACAGTAAGACTTTGTCTTTTATAGTACTTAACAGTTAGATAAGAAACAATTATTTTGCTATGTTATATAAAAAAAAACCTAAATATTGTGTGTATAAAGTACGCAAATTGTAATGTATGGGTATAAATAAATTCACTTAAATTTTATTTAAATTATGTATATGTATTATGTAGAAAAGAACCTGTTTAATTTTCCTTCGTTTACCTATAATTTATTTAAAAAAGCATTGAAGAGTTTAGCGAAATTCAGAAGTAATTGCATTTCTGAAATTAGAAACACTTATAATTTTCTTAATAGCCACTGGGAGAGAGTTCCATAGCTTCGCTGCATAGATCATGAAGAGCCGCGAGGAGTTCAAATAGTTATAATACGGTACCAAAATCTTTAAAGTTCTGAGGGATTGAGCAAATGTAAGTTTTTCATAAATGTATTAAGGTGTTTTACTTTGAATAATTTTGTGTAAGAATATACAGCACCTAGCATCAAGATATTGCTGAAGGGAACATCCAAGGACAAGTCGATGATAATGCGATATGTGCTCGTGTCTCCGAAGTCCATATACATATCTAATCATGTCATTAAATGCGACAAGGAGCTTGTGTTGGGAATGCGAATCAGGTTTACAATACACGGTATAACCATAGGTAAAGGTAAAGGCAAAAGCAAAGTTTTTATGAGCCTGAGTTTAGTATTAACAGGGGTTAGGGAAGAAAATAACCAGAGCTTTCGGAGTCCAGCGTAAATTCTACTGACTATATAATTTGTGTGGTTTTCAGCTGAAAGCGATTTATTCACCTTAATACCAAGACTGGTTACACTGTCAAAAAAGTCAAGCTGAGATTGAAGTAGAAAAATTGGGGGCAGAAGTGACGTATCAAACTGCTTTTTGGATATCGCGATGAGTTGGGTCTTTTTTGGATTAAGCGTAAGACCATTTTTGAGTGACCAATTGGATATTGCAGTGAGATCCTCATTTAATCTACATATCAAATCTTCTTGCAAGCCAAGTGGACGGGATATATACATTTGTACATCATCTGCGTATAGATGTAGCAGTACATTCGAACAAGCTTTTGGAAGGTCATTTATGTAAATACAGAACAATACTGGTCCTAAAATAGAACCTTGCGGTACACCCATTAGCAAGTTCAAAGACTCTGATTGTAATTGTCCAAAATGCACTCTTTGGCTTCGGTTACAAAGATAATCTTTAATAAGACGGACAGCTCTATCGTGAAACCCAAAGTAGTGCTTCAGTTTTTTAAATAAATTTACAAATTCGAGATTTTTTTTAAAGATCGATCATCAGCGTAAATAATAGGTTATAAGCCAAGTTTTGGTTGCTGTACATTTGTTTAATCACGTTTTATTAAAATGTAGGCTTAAAAAAAAAATGGGGAGACGTATTTTGCATTTTTAAAAAAAAAATCGGGGGCAATATCTTTTAAAATATACATTTCACGACTCTTATTTTTTGGAACAATGGTTAGAACACTTTTTAGAATCTAAAAAAAAATATAAATAAAAATAAATAAGAATTTTTTCAAATTTTGCCCATATCTTTTAAAATTTTGATCATAGAGGTCCAAAAATTTGGAACAATCTTCAGAACAACTAAAACAACCTGGAACAATTTTCAAAAAATCAATTTTCGAAAAAGGGGGGGCTAGGTCAAAAACTGTTTTTGGGGTCTGAAACCCCCATTTTTGGGTATTTTTCAAAAAAAACTTTGGAACAATGCGGAACAAACCGGGAACAACCTGGAAAATCGAAAAAAAGGGGGGCTAACTTCACGCACTCGTTGTCCTATGCAAAACGTAAGTTGCGTATTTTGTGAACTTAAACAGGTGTAGGTAGGTACTCATGTAAATAATTTCGATACAAAAAAGAGGCTCGGATGTGACCCACACTGATAACTTACTATTGATGCCCACTTAAATTTTTCAAAATTTATTTTTTTTATTTGGAAAAATTGTATTAGCAAGTAAGTATGAAAAAATATAAATTTAAGCTGTTTTCTGTGGAAATGATGTAGGTACCTATCGAAAAGTTAAATTAATACATTTTGAAAGAAGTTTGGTTTCTCTAAAATAAACATTGTCTTAAATTGTTACAAAACATTAACAACAATATTTCTATGGGATGAAACAACTTTAAAGTCAATATCTTTCTTTATTCAATTTAATTTATAAATTCAATTAAGTTAATCATTTTTTTTTTTTTTTTGCTTAAGGTTTTTAGTTTTCTGTAAAATAAAAAATTGTTGTTAATAACAACAATTTGTACGAGATTAAAACAATTCTTTCTTTCTTTTTTCTTTCTCCTTTACCCGATATTTCAGTTTAAGATTCAATTTCACGTTTTTTTAGTACTTTTTTTACCAGTTTTTAGTAGTTTTCTGTTTTTCTAAAAAAAAGTAAATTGGGATGTTAAAATATGTCTGTTAAGTTTTGTTTAGAAGTTTGTAGCTATATGTTTAATATATCACTGCTCTTAGCCTATTTAAAAATTTAAGTGGGCATCAATAGTAAGTTATCAGTGTGGGTCACATCCGAGCCTCTTTTTTGTATCGAAATTATTTACATGAGTATCTACCTACACCTGTTTAAGTTCACAAAATACGCAACTTACGTTTTGCATAGGACAACAAAGAAATAATCAACAAACAACAAAAAGACCGAAATTGAAACTTACCCTTTTGTCATATATATCTATGGATACATGACATACACACATGCGTTCAATATATGTATCAAAAAAAATCAAAATAAGGAAGGCAACCAAAACTAAGCCTCATACGCGCACCAGCGTATGTCTTGCACCTAACTCATCTTCTCTTC
Source organism: Eupeodes latifasciatus (assembly GCA_920104205.1). Lineage (NCBI taxonomy): Eukaryota > Metazoa > Arthropoda > Insecta > Diptera > Syrphidae > Eupeodes > Eupeodes latifasciatus. The sequence goes on along the minus strand of OV049924.1, from coordinate 272,526,095 downwards.
CTTTCTTAAATGTATTTTCAACATATGTATATTGTTTTATTTGATATAGTAAAATATAAGATGGAAAAATTAATAACTATGGTTTTTATTTTCATATTCAATAATAAATAGCATAAATAGCATAAAATACCTACATCGCTTGAACAATAGCAACTGAAATATGGTAACATCGGGACCAAAACATCATCGAAACCAAAACAGTTTCTGTTCTTCTTTGTCTCTATGGTCCAAATCACACAGACTACACCATCCCCCAACTGCAATTCGACAGAAATTTCCAGATATCTATACCTCCCAGATCTTTTTGGGAGGACAGGACATTCCTGGAAGATGAGTCAATCCATTTCTATACAGATGGGTCGAAAACAAAAGAAGGGGTTGGTGGAGGTGTGTACTCCGAACGACTGAAATTAAGTCTTTCTTTCCGCCTTCCCAATCATTGTAGCGTGTTCCAGGCGGAACTTTTGGCGATAAAAGAAGTCTTGTCCTGGCTTAAAGAAAACGTGATATCAACATCTGATATCCGTATTTTCTCAGACAGTCAGGCCGCTATCAAATCTCTGGACTCTGTCTCTACAAACTCTATAACAGTCCATAACTGTCGATCATCTCTAAGGGAGATGGCACAACAGTTTAATATTCACCTTTGCTGGGTGCCGGGCCATAGAGACATTCCAGGTAACTGTAAGGCCGATGAACTCGCCAGGAACGGTACAGTACAGCCCATCCTACCACGTTTGGCACGTACTGGCATACCAATCGCTACTTGTAAACTGTTGCTAATGCAAGACGCTGTGAGGAGGGCAGGCACCAGGTGGAACAACATCACCACGTGTCAAGTCAAAAAAAACATCTGGCCAACACTGGATTTAAAACGTTCAAGGTGCTTGCTCTCTCTAAGCAGATCGCATATAAGTTCGATAATAGGTGTCATAACCGGACACTGTCTAATAGGAAAGCCTGCCACGAGATTAGGCGTATTCTCAAATGACTTTTGCAGAAGCTGTATGGACAAGGAAGAGGAAGAAACAGTTCTTCATCTTCTCTGCACATGCCCTGCTCTGGCTCGAAAACGCAATAATTACCTAGGGGAATTCTTCTTTAACGATCTAAACCACATCAGCATAATCAGCCTCTCACGTTTCGTAAGGGACTCAAACTGGTTCCATTGAGCTTAGGAGGAAGCCTCAAGATTCATGTGGTACCACAATGGGCCAGAAAACTGGCCTAAGTGTGTCCGTTTCCATCTAGTACAGCCACTATAACCTAACCTAACCTAACCTTGTCTCCATGGACATTGAATTGAGAGAAAAAACAACTTTAGAATTTTGTATAGTTAGACACATAGCTTTGACCAGGCATACTGGCAAGCCAATATGTGAAATCAAAAACAGCTTTTTGTGCTTGACGATCAACCGACAAAAAGCTTTTTGTCGGTTGATAGCCAAGGAGTAGTGAAAAAAATATGGGACATTTTCTTCTATGGGGATGAGACATCTGTATAGTTTCTTATCTGTGGTAGCAGTGCTTTCAGAGTTGTATGTTTCTAGGTCCTAATTCTCATTGGACTGTTGCACCACCTTATTTATTTTACGTACTTAATGATTAAAACTGGCTTAAAATAACTAACTAATATTTCTCTAAATGCGTAATTTAGAATTGTTTCTAAATCTTCATTGTTCTGGCACCTAACAAGAGTAATTAATTTCACTCCATATTCGAATGATATTACTCCCAAACGAACACAATGAGAGTACCAAAAAGTTGTTCATACACAATTTTTAATTTTCTTTGAACACCTCTGAACAGCTGACTACATCCGCCATTTTTCAAAGGGTGTCGCCATTTTTCAAAGGTGGTGAGCAGAGAGAAAAGTTTTTTCTGGTGGTGAGTATGCACACCAACTTGCATAAGTATTTGTTCCCCACATGTTTTTTATATGGAGTTAATACATATGCAAGTTGGTGTGCAAATCACAGCTTGTAGGCAAAAAGAGAGCAACCGTCGTTGGTTCTCTCTATTAGTTCTTTTCTCTCTGGTACTACTGCAAAAATTATGCTAAAACAGAAGCCAACATGGAATCCAGCTGCGAAGAAGACTTACTCCGTAACAAACCAATAAATTGCAGAACTTCAATTGAAAACCGAAAACACGAAATCCTACAGCCAGAACAAGGCTGTAGGAGCACCAACAATTTCAAAGTTGCAAGTTACCATTAGTGTTATGCTTTAATTGTAAATATAAAATGATCGAGTCCTGAACAACAACAAAATTTAACTGGATAAAATTATTATTTCGCATAGTATGTTGATAACCAGCAGTGAACAGTGCATGCAGTGGCTATGCGCAGCATTTGTGAGCGAAGTCGGGACAGAGTAGGAAGGGAGCTCAAGGGAGATTCGCTGTTTTATATTATTTGTTCGTTGTGACACTGCACTGAACATTTGTTTAAATTTTTTGTGGGTACTTTGTAAATATTATTGTAAAATTGAAGAATTGAATTTTATTGAACTACTTTTTATTTTTGATTTTGGAGGGGTATTGAATGAATGTATTTATTTGTTTGTACGTTATTTATTTTAAAGTTCTTTTGACATAAACAGCTCAACAGCAACTAAATTTCAAACGCGTATGCTGACATTAGTATGCCAACATTTTAGTTTTAAGTACTATTTCCCATAATCGCGAGGTGGCAGATTTTATCCCGTGGAAAAACAAGCAGATGAGGAAGGGAAAGAAGGAGGGGGCATCGAAAGATGTCCCAAAAACAACTACTACAATAGTAAACCAACTAACAACAACAACTACTAACACATCAACAACAACAGCAACAGCTTTAGCAAGCACAAAAACAACAGCTAAATCAACTACAGCAGCTGGTAAACAGCCGACAACGGCAACAACAACGGTGGTGGCAACAGGCGCTGTAGCCAGGCCAACCAAAGACTTGAAGGTGGAGCAATGAAGGGGGAAATTGCTAGCATGCAAGCACAATTGGCCCCTGTTACAGGCGCTTAAGGCCAAACAAGAGGCCCGGCGTAAAGAAAAGCAGGAACTGGCGCAGAAAATGGATTTGCAGGCTGTTAAAGCAGGGCCACATCCAACAAATAGAGATGGAGGGCTCCAAAAGGCAAAAAACACCCCCATCAAGAGCAGCAGCCAAAACAACAGCAGGAAAAAAAGCACCAGTCAAAGCAACAGCAGCAGTCACAGGCGAAGCCAACAAAAGAAAGGGTGCCACCAATCAATGTCTACAAAATTGATTTAAAGGAAACCATAGACCTGTGTAAGTCGGCCATAGGTCAAAATTTTACGATTAAACGTTTAAGTGATATTAGACATGCTATTCACTGTAACACACTATTGGATCAGCATAAATTAGTTAAAAGCTTACTTAAGCAGTCTACCACTGAGTTTTTCAGCTTCACCCCTAAGGTGGAGAAACTACAAAAGGTACTCTTGAAGGGCATAGATTATTACACGGAACCGCAGACGTTCTTGGATGAGCTCCGCCAAAAAGCGGGCGACGATCTCGATTTTATCTGATGACGCGTGCTCCAACAACAATGCCCGTCAACCTCCAAATGGCGTCAGGAAAGGTAGCTACGGTACAGCATGCGCCAAAGGCAGCCCAACCGGTCCTAGTGCCGAGAGCTCCGGATGCGCAGGATGAGATTAGAAGCCTGTTGCTGGCCATTCAGGGCCAGTTATCAGGTCTTCAAAACCAGATCAGGGAGCAGGCGAAGGGGGCAGATCTTATCAACACCATTTTGCCAAGCTTTACGTAATTTTTAGGTTAAGGGCGCGCTGCCGGAGAGGCCCTTAAGGATCCTTGCTGTGAATGTAAATTCACTGATTAGGGTCGAACGTAGAGCTAACTTATATCAATTGCTGAAAGACCAAAGTCCTGGGGTGGAATCGGCTAAGGTGATAATTGACTATCATATTTTTGATAGTCAAATTTGATCATCATTTTCATTCCGTCTGTGTAAAATGATTCAACTCAATTCAATTCGATTGAACAATTTCGGATTATAATTGTCACAATTCATTGTTGCTATGGTGAAATTTTAAAATGATTCATATAAAATATCAAATTAAAAGTATCAAATTGGCTGTGTTTAAATACAATTCTTACTTTTCTTATGTTTTTTCGAATGTCGTAAGCTTTGCCGGTCACAAGAATGTGTTTTTGTACCGAATAATGGTAACTGAAAAAAATTTCCATTCGTTTTTTGTAAGCATCTGGTAGCTCTATTCAGAAACGGCATATTTGTAGGAAAATGACAATCACATTTTTGTTGTGACAGCTTTTTAGGTATCAATTTGACTATCACCTTACATAGATGAAATTCGATTATTTTGACTGTCATTTATCAACAATCACCTTAGCCGATTCCACCCCTGATGTAATTTTGGCCAGCGAAACTAAGCTGAACCAGAAACATTAATTGACGCACAACAATTACAATATCGTACGAAGGGACCGGCCGAACTCCACACAAGGGGGTGGTGTCGCTATTTTCGTGCGAAAAGGAAATAGTTATTAAGTTATATAGTATACATTAGTGCTTGGGGCATGTATCGTGTAGATTCCTCTACACCAGGGAAAGCGTTTGTATGCGATCGCGTCTATGCACCGGAATCATCTCCGCCAGCTCAATTTATAACAGAGGTCGGAAAACTTTTTTAGTGCTTGCAACTGAGCTCGACCTGTTGGCTACTGATAGACCATCAATCCCAAGGAGAGTTACCTATCTGGATCTTTTGCTAATGGACTCAATAATGACAATAACTGACACTGTGGGTCAAAGACCAAGAAACTGTTTACGGACGATCGAGTACGACAGTGACCACAGCGGACTCGCACCGTAATACGGCTTCCAAAAGAGCTTGTGGAGTTGGAGGAGTACGTGCCGGTGCACTCGTACAATTATAGTAAGACTCACTGGCCGCGCTTCACCAACGCCTTAGCGAGAGAACTTTGGTCTAGAAACATATCCCCATCAATCAACAGGAATTTGACAAATACCGATATTAAAGGATATTTACAACAAATGGACGAGACAATCCAACGAACCATCGAAAGAACTATACCGAAATACAAGGAACGAGACACTACGAACTGCATTGCATAGACACAAAAGGAGACTTCTGACAAGGCTTAAACCCAAACAATTTGGAGATTAGGACATTGAAGTCGTCGATAAAAACGTAAGCAAATTGATCAAAGAAAACTATCGATTAAACAAACCCGAGTATGTTTTCGCAAATTAACAAGATCTTTAGGAGGAACGATCAAAACGACCTTCCTTGTCTTAAGCTTCAGAGGACGACAGAGAACAGAGACGTACTTCTGACAGCAGGAATAGATCCAGGAGAAGCCATCTAGGACGATGAGCAAAGGGACTAATACCCTATTAGTTACGAAGATAGAGCCCCAGCTCATCTTCGATTCACTAAGGAAAAAGAAGTCAGCAATCACCAATCCGGCAAATCTCCGGTCGATAAGTCTTCTGCCGAGTATCAGTAAGGTGTTCGAGATCGTTGTAAATAGAGCTCGGCTTTAAGGCGAGACATGACACTATGCATGCTGCGACTAAGCTTGTTTCTGATATCCAGTGGAACAAATCTAAAAGGCAATTTACGGGTGCTTGTCTGGTTAACTTGGAGAAAGCCTTCGACATCGTATGGTTAGAGGGCCTGTATCTTAAGCTGACCAGACTTGGCATAAGTAAACCACTATTGTATATGCTTTATGACATGCTTAATGGTAGACGGTTTATTGTCAAAATTGGCAATGTAACATCTACCAAAATCTTTGATATTAAAGATGGTCTTCAACAAAGAGCGGTTAACTCGCCAATCTTGTTCAGCATTTACACCAGTGATTTACAGAGTGATAGCAAGTCTGACTCAGGCAATAGCGTACGCCGACGACCTAACTGCGTACAGAACAGCCTCAAAAATTGAGGTTATCAAGACACTTTTGCAGTGTGACTTCGACAAGATTCAGCAATATTGCGATGACTGGAAGTTAAAAATTAACTTTCAGAAATGCGAAACTATTCTGTCCAGGACTCCGTTGTATGGAGCTTCAAGAGATACTAGAAAGAATTGGAAAAATCTAGTGATCGTTGGACTAAATCGACAGCCACTGGCGAATAAAAGTGAAGTAAATAACCTTGGCATCTGGTTGCATCAGTACTTGTATTTCGACAGATATATGAGTGCTGCTCTGGCCAGAGCTAGGGGAGCCTTTGCCCTGACAAAACAGTTGTTTTTTAGCAGCCGTCTTAACAGAAGGGTGAAGGTGATTTGCTAAATGGCCCTTATCCGGTCATTGATTGCCTATGGGTGCCCGGTAGGGTTCAACGTTACCCCATCTCAAAATAGATAATTTCTTGCTGAAGCTTGTGAAATCGATGTCGTCGACTAACAGCTTAATTTTTGGGGCTTACTACCACAACAATGAGTACTACGAAAGTGCACATTTAAGCGGTAACATTCCGCCCGAAGCTTTCCTCTATTTAGACAATCGAGGGCTAATTCAGGATAGAGAAGCGGTTCCGATAATCTACCACGTCAGCCGTAAAACTGTAGATAGGTGACTCCTTTACAGTCGAGACGTAAAGAATGTCATAGGGCGTTTGTTCTTGGCCGGTTTACATAGATTTAAGGATTAGGTTAGCGACAGTCAGGGTGGCACCAAAAAAAAAAAGATCATAAAAATCCATTAAAAAAAAACACCTAAAAAGCTTACTGTGGCTGTTCTAATTTTTAAGTAGTTTTAAGTAATTTGAAGTAGTAAGTAGTTTTAAGTAATTTGAAGTAGTATTATTGGTTGTGGTTAGTTTTTAGTAGCTTAAGTGTTATAGTTCATCGGGCCGTATTTTTCCAAAATGAGGCCGATCAGTGAATAGTGTTCGCTTTCTTGAGATAATAACGACATTTGTATGGCCCAAATTGGAATATATGGATCTAGAATATGTGGTTTCAACAAGAAGGTGCTACTTGCCACACAGCTAACAAAAAAATGGGTCTTTTGGTGGAAAAATTTAAAGGCCGTGTTATCTCAAGTGCTGGCGATGGCAATTGTCCTTCAAGTTCATTTGATTTGATACCGTTGGACTTCATTCTTTTTGTCTTGCATAAAAATGTTCTTAGCAGAAAAGAACTATCGCGTGATCAAACAAATCCATCATATTTTTCCATACGATGAGCTGTCCTTGAGTTATTTTAAAAGGTATGATAGTTATATCAATCAAAATATTTTATATGTAGTCATAAAGTCGTATGTATTTTCTGTTCTTTTAACAAATTTTGTTTGAATGGCGATGAAATAATTAAATTATGAAGAAAGAATGATTGATCTTATTTACTCAAAAATCATTATGTGAAACTAATACCTGACCGATATCATGTTGACCTGCTGTTTCATCTTCAACACTGATACGGGCCGAAAGCTGCACCCAAGTAGTCCAGTCATTTAAGCTTAGATTAGGTAAGAATCTCGGAATTCGAAAAACCCAGCTGTAAGTCTGTAAATACTTGTATGTATATTGACATTTTGCTATCTGTCAAAGTGGTTCGCCTTAGAAAAGCTCTGTACAAAAACTAAGAAAAAGTCGATATTTTCAAAAAGAAATTCAAAAAGTGCTTGTGAAAACCTAACATTAACACACATTACGTCTGCGGATTGAAATATCTGTAAGTCATAGCATTTAAGACACTAAAATCAAAATTTAAAGATCCGCCAAATATAACCCTACTTATGAAAAAAAGATGACGTGACAAAACTTCCCCTGTTCATTTTTATAATCCAAAAAGAGGTCCATCTAAAGTTCCAGTGGAAATGTCAGGAATCAGTGTAGACCAAACGAAGGAAATCCTAGCGGAAAACAATTTAAAACTTGTCTCAGAACTTGTTTCGAAAGCCGACTTTCAAATGCTCTATGCCGACTTGTCTGCCCTAAAAACAAAACAAGACGAGTTATCTGCAAAAGTTGTCTTCCTGGAAAGTCGGAATAAGATACTCGAGACAGAAATTGACCGACTTATGCAAAAAAGCGTCGAAGACAACGTTGTAGTACATTTGCCTACTGATCTTCACATCGACCCAGTTGAAAAAGCCAAAACCGTATGCGCAGGACTACTCGACGGAAATGAAAACAACACTGAAATTGAATCCGCGCACAGAGTAAACCACCAAAATGCACCCACTGCAGTAATTGTTGTTAAATTGAAGTCCCGAGCAACAGCTTTAAAAGTTTTACGAAACGCGAAGAAACTTAAAGGAACAAAAATAAGTATCAACAAAGATTTAACACATAATGCCCGCCAAAGAAGAAGTAAGATGGTATCCATAATGAAGGTACTCCGCGAGTCAAAACCTAGAATGAAAATCTTCGTAAGAGACGATAGGCTGCATGTGGAAGACGCTGTTTTTACATGGGGTGAATCGCTTGGGCTCAAGAATGGGAGCAATAAAGACAGTTTGGCTGTAATAAAACACTTCATGGGGGAGATTCCTCATTCTTTAACAATATTATTAAACAAATTGCAATCTGAAAATATAAACAACAATAATGAAGTGTCCATCCCTTCCATCCCTGACAACAGTACTCGCACACAGGAATGGTTGAGAGTTGTAAGTCACTAGGCCCTAGTTCTCAAACGGACTGTTGCGCCACCCAATTTATTTATTTTAATAATGAAGTGTCAATGTCAGCTACTGATAGAAACGTCAAACTGCAAAATGCAAGAGGTGCAACCACAATGGAACCTAGAACCGCTGTACAAATTGTGAGTTTATGTTCACACAGTACTTCATCCAACTGAGAAGAATCCGTCTGCCAGGCGAACTTTAATGTTTCAGCACTTAAAATCATAAGCTATAATGTCGCCGGGCTTAAAAACAAAAGTTTATTTACTGAGTTTTTTAATTATATTAAGCAATTTGATGTATTTATATTATTAGAAACACATATTATTGATTTGGATGAAACTAGTTTTAAGAATATTTTTATGAGCTACGAAATTGAATTCATTCTAGCTGTTAAAAGTAACATATTTGGTAGAGGAAGTGGTGGTGAATTGTTCGGGTATAAAAAGGGACTTAAAGACGATGCAATCAATTTTTAAAATATTGCGCAATCACGATTTTTTGAAATCAAAATAGAAGAGAGTATTCTTTACGTTGTTCCAATCTACTTGAACTGCAGCCATTGGCAGCGCGATTTGGACAAATTACGAGACTTTATAAATGTGCTGGGACCAGCAAATCTCATGTTAATTGGTGATTTTAACGGAAGAATAGGCATATCGCAAAATATTTTTAGCAGTGGAGTACACGTAAATCAAAGGACGAGGTGTGCGATTCAAAAGGGACCAAAATTTTTGAGCTGGCAGATGCTGTGGACTGTCGAGTTCTAAATGGAAGCTGTGAAGGTGATCGCGAACTTACTTTCATCCGCGGAACAGCTGGTTCAGTGATCGATTATTGTTTTCTGTCTGGAGATTGGTTCCTCCTTTTTGATGATTTTAGAGTAGGAGTAAAGACATTTTCGGATCACATGCCGCTAGAGGTATCCTTTAGAATGAAAACATTTCGTATGGAGACAACTGAACCTGCCCTTACTCTTCTTCCAAAGCTTCAATGGAAAGACAGCTATAGAGAGCTATTCCAAAGAAACCTAAACAGACAGCTCGAAACTCAAATAACTTTGAATGCTAATCTAGACATGAACATGTTAACGAGCATTATCAAGAATGCAGCGCCCCAAAAAACATCGGCAAAAAAGGAGGTTTTGGCAAATAAGCAAAAGTGGTTTGACAGTGATTGCATGAGAGCTAGGAACCTATCTTTTGCGTACTTGAAATTATTCAGAACGACCAATAACCTCAATTTAAGAATCCTCTATGCAACAGCGAACAAAAAATTCAAAAATCTTTGTAAAGCAAAAAAGGGAAATTTTGACGAAAAAAACATCGAAATGGTAAACGGCGCGAAAAACTCAATGGAGTTCTGGAAAGCAATTAGGGCTTGTGAGTGGAAAAAGATTCCAACGGCTACAGTACTGCACATTGAACAATTGAAAATCCATTTTACAAGTTTGCTCAACACTTCACACATAGCACCATCGTTTCAATATGCACCACCTTTAATAATTGATGAATTTCTGGATGTGCCTATATCCCAAAATGAAGTAAAAATAGTTATTGAAAAAGCAAAAAAAAGATAAAGCACCAGGGGAAGATAGAATACCGTTTGAATATTTTAAAAATATTACACCAGATTTCTTACGGCTTCTAACTTTGGAGTACAACTAATTTTCGACACCGCTGACGTCCCCGAAAGTTTTCGAAAGGCAAACATTTTTCCGCTACATAAAGAAGGTAATTTTGAAGATCCATCAAATTATAGAGGCATCTCATATTTATATACAGCAGTAAAGATCCTTGGCTCGGTATTATATAATAGACTCAACGAGTGGCTCGAATCTGAGCAAATATTAAACGAATTCCAAGCTGGCTTTAGGAAAACCTACTAGATAATTGACCAAATTTTTTCATTAATAAATATTGCTGATATTTATAAAAGTAAACGAAAAAAGCTTTACGCTTTTTTGTGGACTTTCGAGCAGCCTTCGATTCAATTCCCCGGGAAGCACTTTTTTACAAGCTTTATAAATATGGAATCTCAACTAAACTTATATCTGTCATTAGAGCCATGTACGAAGAAAATGTCGCACGAGTTTGGGATGGAAATTCTCTTTCAGATGAGTTTGGTACGTCAATGGGCGTTAAGCAAGGATGCGTTTTAAGTACTCTTCTCTTTATCTTATACATAAATGAAATAACTGATTCGGTGAAAGGTGGTATAGATATAAGAGGAAAGAATATTCCAGGACTGATGTTCGCGGACGATATAGTTTTCCTAGCTGAAACTATAGACGGGATGCAGCTAATGATAAATAGGCTTCAAATTTATTGCAAAACATGGAATCTGGAAGTAAATCTTTCTAAATCAAAAAAGATGATATTCAGAAACGGTGGTGGGAGATATTCCAGGAGGGAGAAGTGGACGTTTGACGAGGAACCGATAGAAATAGTAAAGGAATACAAGTATCTGGGAGTTTTGATTGCATCTAACTTGAATCTAGAAAAACATTTACAATCCAAATTATCGGAAGCAAAACGTGCTATGTGTTCTGTGTGGAGAAGTTGCATTTTAAGAAATAGCGTTTCGCACATAGCTAAACACAAAGTATTTCGAGCTACCGCAATTGCAATACTGTTTCACGGAGCGCAAGTATGGGGGTATCGATCGTTGGAAGCTGTGGAAAAGTTCCTCCGTTTTTTTATTAAAAGTACTTTCAAGTTGCCAAGTACGACGCACGCCCAACTATATGTTACATCTTGAAACAGGAATAGGACCCCTCTTTTTAGACACACTTAAATTACATTTCAACTACGTGTCAAGAGTTTTGGCGATGGGTGACGAAAGAATTCCGCGAATAGTACTCACACAAGCTATCAATTCTGAAGTTTCGTGTGTTAAAGAGTGGAAGAAACTGACAATTGAATGCTCAACTACTTTTTCAATATCAGCAGACGAAAGTATCAAGGTGCTTAACCCTTAACTAAAGTCGTGAATATTTCCTACGGTCCTAAAGTCGTGGGTCCACTGGACCCAGGCCTTCTAAAAGGTCAATAAAAATAAAGGTATAATATATTTTATGTATTTTTTTTTACTAAACGTAATACTTAAACAATAGAAAACAAGTTTTAAAAAAATCAAACACAGCAAGTTTCATTTGCACTTAAAATTTGCACTTTCGTCAGGCAGTCTCAATTTGTAAAGTTGATATATAACATTTTTAATAAATATATAATTAAATACTAAATCAAAAGTTAAAAATCCTAAAATAAATTTTTTTGGAATTTTAAAAACAGCTCTTCAAAACTGTAAAAACAAAAACTTAAAATCTTTTTCTGAAAAAATTCTGACATGGTCAAAGTCAACCAATCTATAAACATGAAAAACATACTTGTTTTGAACAACTCATACAAATGGGCAGCTTGGACTTAGCACCCAAATGTACCGTTTTCGATTTTTTATTTGCCGGACACAAAGAGCATCTTTTTCTTTTGTGTCTATCAAATTTTAGATATTCTTCGTTATTTGGAACTACTTTTATGGGTTGAAGTTTAGGAACCGTAGGAATGCCCGTTTTCACTTGCACGGGAAGTCTATGGGTATAATATCTTTCCCTCATGTATGTAAAAGTATCAGAAAATAAGTAACGTAAATAAAGTTGTGGGTACAGCAGACCCATGCACTGCACATGCCAAAAAGACACCTAAGGAGAAGCGAGCGAAATGCGTCCTTCTCACTACACAAACATTGGATTATTACAGGAAGGTACTGAGAAATTGAGAGATCTGCGGTGACTGTGTCGTTTTCTGCAAACATTTGAAGATTGTGTGTGGGTATGCGTGACAGGCATGCGCTCTAACCAACTGAGCTACACCCCCCTAATTTCTTTTTAGCGTTTTCGGGCTACTGGACCCACGACTTTAGTTAAGGGTTAAGTTAAATTTTGATGACTTGCTGAAAAAGTCGGCAACATGATGTACGATAAGTTTATGAGTGAAGCTGAAGCATCTATTTACACATCTTACCACAGTAAAGTTAACCATTTCTTGAACCACAACACCTACTTCTTGGCCAAAAACAGTACACAAAAAATCAGCTTTTTACTTAAAGTAAGAGGTGAACTCATCAATTTGAACTCCATTCCTCACCGTCCAGAATTTATTTATTTATTTATTTATTAATTTCATCTACGAGCTTTAACGCTTAACAGATTACATTTCGGTAAAAAATAAATATTATAAGTGTACTTAAAAATAAATAACAAATACTTAATATCTTAAAAATAAATAGTATAATACATTCTTAAATTTTTCTCTGGAGAGATATAAGTCAACATAATCATAAATTTTATTGAACTCTCTAATTGACCTTGAAATTGGTTCGTTACTTCCGTATTTCGTTCTATGTCTGGACTCAAAAAGTAGAGATCTTTCCCTCAATGGCCTCGTTGGAGCCTATATACATATAAAGGAGAGTAACTCTGGACATCTTATGTGGCAGCAAAGAATATCCCGCACAAAAACAATATCGTGAGTTGTTCTTCTGGCTCTCAAAGATTGCAATCCTAAAAAGCTTTGCCTGGCTTGGGAACAAGGATAGAAATTCCAGCGCATTTTGTGAAGCGATTCTGAACTCCCTGTATTCTATCTAATAAATATTGTTGACAAGGATTCCAGATAACATCCGCGTATTCAAGATTTGGCCTGACCAGAGAAGTATATAATGATACAAGGGTGTATGGGTCGGATTGTGCGATTTATGCAATCGCAAAGAACGTGAAGATGTATTTAATTTCCTTGGAGTTTGTCCAATACTCAAGGAGTTCCGAAAGCGCTATTTTGGGACAGATATACTCGGTTTAGAAGAAACGATCAACATCTTGAATGGAGAAATAGGTTGGGACCTTCTGTATGAATATTCATTTCATTTTTAAGGTTTTAAAGTTTGAAAATTATAAAGATTATTTTATTGAATTGTATCTAATTAGCCTTTTTTCGTATATATAAATTAAAAAAAAAAGTCAGTCTGGTAGACGGCCTTCGGCCAAACCATTTAAAGACTTGTGTAATCTTACAATTAAGAATATAATGTTTTGTTCTTGTATCTTTTGAAGTCAATAAAACTAACTAACTAACTAACTATATTGACACTCTAAAAGTTGTCTCAAAACCAACACATGATAGGGTGAACGCAACTATTAAATTTCAAGATCAAAGGTCACAAAAATCGCACTAACCATCATGCCACGGGTACTATATTTACTATTATATTATTAACCATTTTCTTCATGCATTAAATCTATATATATACACTGCCGCTCATCTGAATAGGTTCACACATATTTTCACCTCACTTTTATCCTCCCTTCATATGTATTGCAATGACTTATCTTTTTTATATTTGTAATAAAAGAGCATCATTATGTGCTTGTTTTGGGAGAAAAAAATTTGTCTTAAAGCTTACCGTTATTCTCCCACGGGTGCTAGACTAAATGTATTCATAAAAACAAGCATTTTTTTGGCTCATCTGAATAGGTTCAACGGATGAAATGGAATAAAACAATAAAAATTATTTGAATTCAAAGAATTATTTTACCTTTTTCCATTGTATGATTTATTTAACAGACGTTAATAATGAGTGTTGCCACCTCTTTTTAATATAGTCTCGTAAATTCGATTTGGAATGGAACTATACAATTTTTCCAGGTATTGATGCGAAATTTCTGACCAGGCTTTTTTAATGGCTGCGATTAATGACTTTTTGTCTTCGAATTGCCTCCCTGACTCGTATACTTTACGTGAGAGAAGTCCCCACACATTATCTATTATGTTAAGGTCAGGGGAGTATGGGAGCCACACCAGCATCTCCACATTTTGACTCTAAGTCCACTGCCTTACTGTCCTCGATGTATGGATAGGGGCATTATCATGTTGAAATGTCCACACTATTGGTCCAAACAGGTCAGAAATCTGTGGGAAGGCCTTTTCTAGCACACCTTTAAAAGAATTTGCATTCATTCTCGATGTAACAAATTGGAGCTCCAAGGCTCCGTAGAAGGAAATAGCTCCCCACACCATAACACTGCCTTCACAACTATGCAGCCGACTTAAATAATGCTCCTCTTTTCGAAGGTCATGAAAGTAATAATTATAGCCGTCAGGGCCCTCTAAATTGGACTTTTTAGCATCTGAAAAAATCACTTTGCCACTCTGACTTCCACGACATGTATTTCTTACAGAATTGGAGACGAATTTCTTTCCTAGATTCGTTAAGTGGTGGTAATTTCTGATTTTTTTTTCTTTTCAAATGAGAAGCACTTTTAATTACGCGTTTTACCGTAGCTAAACTGCAATTGACACCGGTTTTTATATTTATTTATTTTATTTATTTTATTTTATTTATTTATTTATTAGAAGCTGCTCTGATGCTAGCACGTCTATCAGCCATTGATGTGGCCGTATAAGTTCCTCCTTTCATGTTTTTTCCATAATATTGGATATTTCGCAAATAACTGCCTACCAAATTTTGACCTGTTTTAATTTTCTTCGCTATAAGTTGTTGGCTTAGGCCTGATTCCGGAAATACTTCTATTTTGCCTTTTTCTTCCTCGCTTAAAGATTTTTCGCAACCCATTTCACCGTTAATATAGGAAAAACAAACTAATTTTATTGACAGATAAAATTTCGATTACAATTAACACGCAACTCAACGCAAATTGCAATTTTTGCTGTTGAACCTAATCAGATGAGCCAAAAAAATGCTTGTTTTTTTGAATACATTTAGTCTAACTACCGTGGGAGAATAACGGTAAGCTTAAAGAACATTTTTTCTCCCAAAACAAGCACATAATGATTCTCTTTTATTACATATATAAAAAAGATAAGTCATTGCAATACATATAAATGGAGGCCAACAGTGAGGTGAAAATATGTTTGAACCTATTCAGATGAGCGGCAGTGTATATATTTAATAATAATAACCATTTCCTAAAATTAAAAAATAATTAAGCGAAAAACTTAAATCATATTCCCATTTACACTAATGACATTTTAAAAGAAAATAATTAAGTGTTAAGACTATGTACATATGTTAATACGTAAACTTTTAAGAACTATGGCTGATTTGTGTTTTCTATGTAACAAGTCAGATTCGGGAGGTGAATTGCTTATTGAAGTAGTGCGCTGTATGAAATCTCTACGAATTGCAAGTGGCGAACGAAACGACACGGAAAATTGATTATTTAAAATTTCTTATAGTGCATGAAAAGTGCGAAAGTGTTTACATTAGTAAAATCTGTATCCAAGTAGCATAACGGAAACAAGAAGAAGGAGAGACTATCAGCCCTATTATGGCTATCAACTATCAATTATTTGATAACTGATAACTTCTATCAATTTATTGATAATTTGGTATTATGAGTATCAAATGATAGTTTTTCACCCATTGTGAATACTAATCTATATACGATTGTGAATAGGTTTTGTTTGGTGTTTGACGTTTGTCATTTGTGTTGAGTTCTTGTATTTTGGTCTATAAATAATTTCGGCGGAATAATGTAAGTTGTTTTCATTAAATAAATTTATCTTTTTTCTTAATAATATTTTGTTTATTTAGGAGTAAAATAGTTAGCAACAGAAAACAAATAGAAAGGTTTGTGGAACTAATGGAGGAAAATCCTGAGGTTGCAAAAGGCATTTGTGCTTAGCCAGTCCTAACCAAAAAATGGGAAGACATCGCTCTGGAACTGAATAGCTTGGGGCCTCCAGAACGGGACTCAACTAATTTATAATTTGTCCATTGGGTTTGAAGCATCTCGTAATACTGTTTATTTTAGCTTGCACGATAAACCTTCGTTCCTCAGTACAATTGCCTTCAAACAACAATTCTAGTGAAGGAATTTCGTTCTTCAATTTGTATATGCAATAAAAACTACAAAAAAAACTTTTATAAATCGTATTTAAATTACAATCCTTTACCATTTACGAATATTTGATACATTTGTCAACGAAGATTTTGTAGCTGATAGAATATTTGATGGGTATCAATATGTTTGATAGCCGTAATACCGACTTTATCAATAAAGCAATTCACAAAAGATCTTTTAATTCACTATTTATCAAAAATATTGATAATTGATCACCATAATACCGATTCATTAATTTTATTGATAAATTATCAACTATTATCAAATATCGTGTTGATATTTGATAACCATAATAGGGCTGTATAATTTTCCATTAGTACTCCGTAAAAAACGAGGTGAAGTGTTTGATTTTAAGAATCTATGTGGCGAAGTTGCTGATGAGGGGATGAATTCGGAGAATTGGTGAAAAGTCGTATATTTTTACAGTATGATTTGATAGTTGATGAAGCGAAGTACGCAGCACTTTACAAATTTTTCAAATAAATCATCATCATCATCGCCTCTTGAGAAACCTCGTCAGGATAATCAATTTACAGAAGCCAAGTTAGAGATTTTCAAGAATGTACATCGAAAATAATAATATTCTCAATTCACACTAAAAGAGCTTAAAGATGTCTTGACAGCGTATGTGCCAGATGATAAAACTATCATTACAAGACTACAATAGAAGTACTTAACCGATATCGTAATTACGAAGAAAGGTGGAGCTTTCACAATCATTTCTTTTTGTGATACACAAGCTAATATTCTATCAAAAGCTTGGTACGAAAGTAAAAAAATAGATTCTGAAGCAGAAAGGGTCAAGAATTGTTGATTTGGAACCCCAGGTACCGGGTTGGGCAATGCGAAACGATTTTCTGGAGCCTATCATGACAATTTTATAACCTGTTCCAGAAGATTTGCTCAATACAATTCTCTGCAACTGCAAGAATGGTTGTGGTTTGCGATGCGGATGCAGGAATGCGGGCTTGCAATGCTCTTTAGTAGCTTGTGGCCAATGTAATAGACATGCTTGTCTCAATGCTCTACCATATCAGAGCGACATTAAAGAAGATGGAACCTTTGACCCCGAAATCATGGAAGAACTTGAGTCAAATGTCGTTGAAGACAATAATGAAGACCAGTTTGAAATTTACCAGCAGCCGGAAGATGACAATGAAGAGGAAGAAGATGATTACAATTAAAAATTCTAGTTTTTGTAGCCTTTATTTCATTTGTTTACTTTTAATAAAAATTATTGAATGACATTTTTTAATAAAACGATTAATTCATAATTTATTTGTTATTTTTCTTTATCATATAAGAAGTTGTTAATATCAATTAGGTTAAAATTCAAATATAGGGTTTTTCAATAAGGGCGAATAGATGTTGTTGTGTAGATGTCGTAGAGTTTACTGTGTGGCCCGTAGCGCCATCCTGCTGGAACCACATGTCGTCTAGGTCCATATGGTTCAATTTGGGCCAAAAGAAATTAGTTATCATAGTTATGTAGCGCTCGCTGTTGACGGTTACCGCCACACTAACGTCGTTTTCAAAAAAATACGGACCAATTACGCCGCAGGCTCAAAACCGACGCCAAACTGTTACTTTTTGAGGATGCATTATCACCTGGTGAATCTCGCGTGGGTTAGTGTCGTCCCATATTCGTCAATTTTGCTTGTTAACACAGCCATTCATCCGCCTCGTCACTAAAGATGATTTTTCGACCAAAATTGAGGTCCTCTTCCAAAACCCAGTAATTACAGATCCCATCACAAATAAAGTGCTTATTTCGTGCATGATAACTCTTTTCACAGATAATTAGTTTTATCCTTCCGCTGAACGATTATGGTTGTGTATACGCTTGAAAAACGCTGGGAGCACCGCTTAGAGAAGATGCCAATTTTGCCAAAAAAATCATCTTTTCAGGTGAAGCTCATTTTTATCTTGGCGGGTATGTAAACAAGCAAAATTGTAGCATTTGGGGCACAGAAAACGCGTACGCATACATTGAAAAGCCGATGCACTCAAACGAGTTACTGTTTGGTGCGGATTTTGGTCCAGAGGCAAAATTTGGCAATTGAGTGGCCGTTACAGTCAATTGCGATCGTTATCGATCCTGTTGAACGAATTTTTTCGCAAAAATTGTAGAGGAGGATATTGGCAACATTTAGTTTAAACAGGACAGGCGCTACGTGCCACACAGCCGAAGCTACACTCGATGTTTTTATAGCTTTTGAAAAAAAAATTTATTTGGCGGACCCTTTATATGGCTCGCAGAGACTTTGGGTCAAAGAATTTAGATAAGTAGATAGATAGATAAGTTCTTTATTTTTTCAATTTTCTTATAAGTACAATATTTCATAATAAAAGATATACAAAGCATGGCTTTATAAGCCAAACTAATTAAATAAAAAAAAAACAAAAAAAATACAATATTTGAGTAAAAAGAGAGAATATTTCACAAAATAAATTTCATAGTTAAAAAATATGTAAATATAAATATAAAAGAAGACATTTTTTTTTTTTAATTATTATTTTCATAATGTGACTTTTAGTTTAGTCAAAACAAAAAAATTAAAGAAAAAAGAACAATATTGGTAATGGGCTTTTAGTTTAGCTAAAACAGATAATGATTTGTAAGTGAGAAAAAAAAAGCAAAAAAAAAATAGGAAAAAGAACCGCATATTTCTCAAGTTTTTTTTTTGTTTTTTTAATTTTAAGGGCTTTTAGTTTGGTTAAAACGATAAAAAAGGAGAAGATTGTTACGGATGCGCTGAAGCGAAATAATAGTGTAAATAACAAATACTCGAAAAATATAAAAACACAAGAGTATACGTCTAGCCGGAGGCAACTCCTGTTTCAAAGTAACCATAATGGGAACCAAAACTGCATCCGAGTACCTGGAAGAGAAAAGGGAAATTTAGTTAGCGGAGCTCAAGGAAGGGTAGAAACGGAGAATCATGAGCTTCACGATAAACATTATGCAGGGAAGCTCCTGATTCCCATAACAATATGGTCTACTTAGCTGGGCACCGATCCTTGGCTGGTAGGGGCATCCATTGGGGTGTTGAGGTGCTGGATCTCTGGGAGGCCATTGTAATTGGGTTCCAATTGAGAGACACCCATAAACTGAAAATAGAGAAGCATTAGCTATTATGAAAATACTCACCTGTAATTCCTGATGCACTGCTGACGAACGGACTCCATCTCGGTAAAATCCCTAGATGCGAATTGTTGTTTGTTTTGTTTTTTTTGCCGTAGTGTTTTCCATTCCGTGTTGCTTATGGTTATGGCGTTTGCTTTTTTATGTTATTTATATGGTTTTTTTTAATTAATTTTTGGGAACTTTTGTTGAAGAAGAAAAAAAACTCCACACGAAAGTAAAAATTTGTTTTGGCGTCTGACAGTTCTTAGAAATATAAAATTGGAGAAGAAGGCGGAGTGGGATAGCCCAATGGTTGAAGAACGGGAGGACTATATATATATTTTAGGCTAGTCGTTGTTAGTAGTTATCTGTGTTAGTGTTTTGTGTTGTTATTTAGAGTGAGTTGCGTTTGGGTAGTCTGTGTGAGCATGGATATTTGTATTGGGTATGTAAATAGTAAGATTTCAAAGGCGCGAAAAATAATTTGAATTTTGGTACATAACTAAGGGGTTTCCCAATAGACAAAAAAGATGGCCGGAATTTTTGCGAATACCAAAAGAAAGGGACAGGTAGAGATGTACGTCACTCGATATAATTCCTTATGGTTAAGATTTTTCTTAGGGAATTCCGTCGATCATTTGATCAAACAAAGTCGAGCCGGTCAGGTGCCACAATATATCCAGTGGCGTAGGTACAAAGAAAAAGTTTTTTTTTTGGAACCTCAAAGTGACCTTGTGCACTTATAAATTATAGACTGAAAACGTAGTTTAATTGTGAATAAGCATTGAGGTGAGATTTAATCTTCATTAAAAATTGTTTTAGACAAAGTAGTAATTAAAGTGAAAATTTATAGTGAGCACACGTGGCCGTTGTCGTCGTGGTACGAGTCGCCTTACGTTCTGGCAAGACCAAGGCAGGACGTCTTTACAAGGATTTAGGTATGAGCCGTACCCAGACCAAACAAGTAATACATTTTTTCTTATCATTTGGGGTAATTTGGGCCGACAAGAAAGCAGGGCACCAAGGGCCGCCCATCTTGCAAAGCACTAAGAAAATAGCCTGTTTTCCTGTCTAACTCCGCCGTTGGCAAAGCGAACCGGATAGAAGGAGTGCGCTGACAACCGAAAAAGTAGTTTTTGTGGAGTGTTCCAAAAACGAAATTAGATACATACAACATACCTACGTGCTTAAATTTCAAAAAAAAAAATATTATAAAATTTTGGCGTGAACCATTCTATTTGTTTTATATCCTTTTGTAACTGTTAGTATATCTTTGTTTAAATAATTTAAGATCGAAATCAATTCAAGTGACTTTGGAGTCAGTTCGCGTTGTAAAAAAAAAAGGGCACAAACCGCCGGTCTTTTTGTGTGGGTCTGGGCTTGCCGGAACTACTCGGATCCAGGCAAGATTTTGCCGATCCCTTCAGACTTACATAGAGCTCTTTGTAGGCAGGCAAAGGGGTTCGGGATACGAGAGGTGCTCCCGGTAGTTGAATTTTTATTACGGGAAAGCAATGCCAAACCTATATACAAGGGCTTTTAAGGGCGAACAAAAGTGTGTGATTTTTTTTGCGAGCAGGATAGATGCCGGGGTATAATTGTCTTCAATATCACCACAGGTTGACAGTTAAATTATTAATTTTAAGTAACTTTTTTTGATTTTTTCTCTTTTTTGTTCATTATCTTTGTTTAATTACTTAATGTTTTTTTTTGATTTATCGCAAAATTTCAATTTTCAATTTTTGTTTTCTTGATCTAATAAAACTTTTGTGAGTTTCACGTCGATTTCGATGAATACGGATCTTTTCTTGGGTTTCAAAATGAGCCCGATGGAACTTTGAGCTGTTCAACAGGGGGTGCGGTAAGACGGACTAAGGTACTGGTTATGGGGTGAGTATGGGATAGGACGGGATCATATTAGATAGGGGAATCCATACACGGTAGATGGCAACGGATTCCAGGTTGGGAGGGACAAAGGCCAACAGTTGCAACACCAGCAGCAACTATTCGAAAAAGGTCTATTGAAAGTGTGACGTGTTCGTATTCTTTGCTGGCATGATACAGTTTTTTTTGAAATAGGTGAGGTCCTCCTGCGGGGGCAAAAACACCCCTCTTTTCCGACGAGCTGAGCCGAGTGCAGCTAGCATGCCAGTGCCCTCGCAGTGGACATCGTTGGTTGTCTTTATTAACTCTTTTATCGAACCTTCTTTCTTTTAATACGGTAAACCTCTACTTGTCTACTTTCCTTTTTTCTAAAGCTTTCAACGGTTAGTCCCCCCTTCTTGACTTCCCGTCTCTTTTTCTTCAATTTTCAATTCTTAAAGAAAACCCAACGCGACCAACAACAAGAAGCTTATTTCAAAATGGCGCCCAACGTTTTTGTTTGTCCTTGTCAAGTCCTTAATATACAAATTTTAGTTTTTTCAGTGATGACGTAGCGTATGTCTTAATAGGGATCGCTGTGGAGCATGCCCTCTTAATTGCGACGATGCGTTAGGTAGCTGGAAGGTAATTGCTAAAATTTGCTTTGTGTTTTAGTATATCGGTGTTCCAGTGAGTGAAAGTTTCGTAAGTCATCGTTCATAAGGTGTTAATGTAATGAAAGGATCGCGACGAAATTTTGGCTCACATACTAAAGCGAGAGAATTCTGTTTTTTTTTTGTGTTTTTTTATCCGGATGGCCAGTGGTTCAAGACCAGGACAATTCGTATGACTTTATCAGAACGGCTATAGACAAGGTTCGATAGATTGCTACGAATTGTCCTTACACTGGGGAGAAAAAGCAGAAAAACAATATTTATCTTTTGTTTCGTCTTTAAATGTTTGTTATTCATCAATCCACCCTCCGACAGCAGCAAGAGGAAATATAAGTTCTATTCCATACCAAACCGTCAAGAGAAAGCCCTAAATATAACCAGAAAAGTCGTCTGAAACACCCCCAAATGACCAATGAAATTCAGCAAAACAAAAAAAAATACATATACATATACAGATTATTTAAGTTTATAATTTCACTTATTACTTACTTATTACACTTATTCATATTACTAAATTTATTTTATTATTATTTATTATTATTTTTTTTGGTGATTGGGTATTTATTTATATTAAAATTTTGATTTCTTTAATTATATTATATCGTTTATATTCTTATTTATGTTTATAGTTATATATTTAATATCTATATTTATTATTTTAATTTTTTTTTGTGTTTTTTTACTAGGTTTGTTTGTCTGTAGTGGTTTCAGATCAGAAAAACAAAGCAAAACAACAAAACGAAAAAGTGAATCGAAGTTGTTTTACAAAGCAAAAAGTTAAATTAGTAAAGGCTAATGTCAAGAGAATTCTCGGACAGAGAAAAAGCCATAGTCGAAGAATTACAAAAATCATCTCAAGCTAGAGTAATAACTAGGTCGTTCTTAAAATCAACAGCGCAACATATCATGATAGGGCGATCCCCAACTAAATCTAGTGAAAGCGGATCGAAGGCGGGACAGTCGTGGACAATAGGTTTCGACAACGCTGGTGGAGCCGTTACGAGGCAAATTCCTCAGGAAGAGGGTCATATTCAAGCGGACTCTCAACGAGGTTCGGCTGAAGAAAGAGCGGGTGGATCCCAGGAAGAACAAAGGGTCCAATTGGATAAACCCACTACAATGGAAACTCAAGAGAACCCTCCTGGCAACTCAGGCAATGTTGACCCACCAACCAGTCAGGAATTAGTAGACCTAGGTAGGAGCGAAGATTTAGAGTCCGACAGGTATAGGGAACAGGTTCCCGACGAAATGCGAGTGGTTATTAACTTGGCTATAGTCAATGCCTACGAATCTTACACAAATTCAATGCGTGAGGACATTTCAGACAGGGTGAAGTCCGAAGTCCAACGCGGGTTTCTGAGTTTCATGCAAGACATAAATCGTGTCACGAGGAAAACACCCCCGTTGGAAGAAAGGGTGCCTCCTTCGGGACCAAACATCACCCCGGCGGCGGGTTCAAGCCAACCACCACTTGCGAGAAACAATCTAGCAAATCCAAATTTTTCTCAACCTCCTCCGCCTATCCCTCCGGGTGCTTTCTATGCGAATCCAGTTGCGGGACCTAGGGCTCCGCTAGATGGTTTCCGTGAAGGTGGAAATATAAACCATAATCGGTTTGTCGGCTACGGCATCGGAAACTCATTCCAGAATTCAGGTTATCCAAGAGAGTCGGACTGGGACCGGAGACAAAGTGGTTACGGCCAGCACGGTTATTCTCCCCCTGGTAATCACTTCCAGCTCAGAAGTGCTCGTCAACTAGTACGTATTGACAAATGGGGAGTCTTATTTGAAGGTAAACAAGATCAACTGTCAGTAGAAGAATTTATTTTCATGGTAGAGATGTTACAAAGCCAATACGGGTGTTCATGGGGGGAAGTTCTCCGGGACTTCCATTTGTTACTCGCGGATGAACCATACAAGTGGTATTGGCGTCATCTGAGGGCGAATAGGGGTCAATATGATTGGCCAGGCTTGAGGGACGCGCTGATGAGAGAGTACCGAAACTCTAAAACCGACTTTGAAGTGATGCGCGATATAATGGACCGCAGACAGGGGGCTTGGGAATCAAGTGATGCATTTTTCGCGGCAATCAACAAAATCCGCTCTCAATTGAGAATACCGATTCCCGAAGCAGATCTTGTGAGGATCCTTAAGAAAAATTTAAATGAACGTTTAGGAAGGTTAGTTTATCCGCAACCCATTTTCACCTTAGAGCAATTGAGAAGAGCTTGCAAAGACGCGGAATACGCTTTTCCTAACAAGGAACGTGATCGAGAGGGGATGAAGCCATCTCGGCCTCCAAATCGTTATATGGCCAACGAGTTAGAGTTGGAACCACAGGATTGTGATTTCCAACAAGCGAACCTCGAAGCATTACATTACACTGACGGCTCGCGTCCGGTTTAATAAAAGAGTTTCACCGGAAGCCGACAGCTAACCTGTTGGAATTGCCGAGTGATTGGACATTCATTTGTAGATTGCCCATCGGCAACGAGAAATATATTTTGTTACAAGTGCGGGCACGAAGGAGTTATTACTCCGAAATGTCCACATTGTAACCCGGGAAACTCGAACAGGAGCGTGAAGCCTCTGGGGGACTCACGTTCGACCGAGAATGCCCCAGACAACTCGAATCAGTAACCCCGAAACAAGATAATCTCCCTGTTAAAATAAAAATATTAGAAAGGGAACCTAGTTCGAAAGAAATCAGTAAGGCTAATAGCGAGCGAGTAAACAAATTAAATATCAAACCTTTGCATGCCAGATTAAAAGAATATTACGAAACGAGAAATAGAATTTTTGGAAAGCAGATAGGAGCAGTATCGAAAATAATATTAAAAGCAAGAATTAGATTTGAAAAGAGGAAATCATTGAGAAAGAGTGTTTTGTCAACAATCAATAATTTAAGAACTGACCCTAGACCCTACGCCCAGCTAAAAATAAATGGAGTTGAGTGTTCTGGTTTATTGGATAGTGGGGCAAGTGTCAGCATATTGGGAAAAGACTGCATAAAATTCTTGAAAAAAATAGGGATTAAGTTTCAACCATACAAGTCAGGAGTAAAAACAGCCGATGGGAGCAACCAAGACATTATTGGGAAATGCCTTTTAGAAGTAGAGTACAACGAAAAGAAGCATAATGTTATGTTTTTCCTAGTTCCTAACCTGGACCAGGAAGTATATTTAGGAGTAGATTTTTGGAAGCGTTTCGAAATCGCACCTAATATAATTAGCGCAGACAATGCCGAGGTTATCAATGCCCATGAATTAACAGCCGAACAACAACGTAGACTGACTATAAGTAAAGATAAGTTCTTGGATTGTGACCGCCACGGTTTAGGAAAAACAACATTAATGGAACACGTTATCGATACCGGGGACGCGACCCCGATCAAGCAGAGACACTACCCTGTCTCTCCAGCTATACAGGAAATTTTGTATCAAGAAGTAGATAGGATGTTGAAATTAGGAGTAATAGAAGAGAGTGAGAGTCCTTGGTGCTCACCCGTTGTACTGATCAAGAAACCAGTCCCAGGAGGAGCGATCAAGTATCGGTTCTGCCTGGATTCACGAAAAGTCAACGCGGTGAGTAAAAAGGACGCTAACCCTCTTCCACACGTTGAAGGACTCCTAAGTCGGTTAGAAGATACACATTTCATTAGCAGCATCGATTTAAAAGAAACCTTTTGGCAAATTCCTTTGGAGAAACAGAGTAGGGAAAAAACTGAGTTTGCGGTACCGGGGAGACCCTTGTACCAGTTCACGGTCATGCCCTTTGGGTTGTGTAATGCTGCCCAAAGATTGTGCCGTTTAATGGACAAGGTGATCCCTGCACGACTTCGGGATCGCGTGTTCGTGTATCTGGATGATTTGTTAGTAGTGTCCCCTGATTTTGAGACACACGTCTGCTTGTTAGATGAGGTAGCCGAATGTCTAAGAAAAGCTAACCTTACCATTAACGTCATGAAATCAAAATTTTGTTTCCGAGAGCTCAAATATTTGGGGTTCATTGTTGGTCTAGGTAAGCTTAAAACGGATCCGGCCAAAGTCGAGGCCGTGAGAGATTTCCCTATGCCGAAAAATCCCCGACAAGTCCGGAGGTTATTGGGACTAGCGGGATGGTATAGAAGATTCATCAAAGACTTCTCTAATTTAACAGCTCCCCTAACAGACACTCTAAAAAAGAAAAACAGTAAATTTGTGATGACCGAGGAAGCGAAAGTGGCGTTTGAAGCACTTAAGGTAGCTTTGACTTCAACCCCGGTGTTAATACGCCCAGAATTTAAAAGAATATTTTGTATACAATGCAATGCTTTAGCCAGATGGAGCCTGGAATTACAATCTTATGCCTTCGACATAGAGCACAGGAAGGGTTCCCTTAATGTCGTGCCGGACACTCTTTCTCGGGCACATTTGGAAGTCTTATCGATAGTGGGAGTTGAGCCGTTGATAGACTTAGATTCAGAAGCATTCAAATCTGAGGAATATTCAAACCTTTTTGACACTGTGTCCAAACACTCCGAAGAGTTACCTGACTTAAAAGTAGAGGAAGGGTACTTATACAAGCGAACCTTAGCGGCAGGACTTGAAAAAGAGGTAACCGAGTATTCGTGGTGCATGTGGGTTCCGTCGGTTTTGACGAAAGATATAATTGCTTAAATTCATGACCCTCCCAATGTAGCTCATGGGGGGATTGCAAAAACTTTGCATCGATTAAAACAATTCTTCTATTGGCCAAATATGTCTATACAAGTGAGAGAATATATTTCTAACTGTGCTGTGTGTAAACAATCGAAATCGTCCAATCAAATATCTCGTCCTCCAATACAGTCCAGTTACATGTCCGACCGTCCATTCCAAAAGTTGTATACTGACTTCATAGGACCCTATCCAAGGTCGAAAACCGAAATGCTTATGTCTTCGTAGTTCTTGACCACTTATCAAAATTCGTGTTTCTTAAAACCCATGAGAGCTGCGGTATCCAGTGGCGTCATTAGATTCTTACGAGACGACATATTTAACACTTTCGGAGTGCCTCAAATTATCCATTCGGATAACGGAAAGCAATTCCTTGCGAAGGAATTCCAAAGCTTGATGACAACCTATGGCATTAGACATTTTAAGACAGCTAATTATTCGCCACAGTCGAATGCCTCTGAGCGCGTCAACAGGACTCTCATTACCGCAATACGCTCGTATTTAAAAACGGATCAACGTGAGTGGGATCTTCACTTGAGTGAAATCGCTGGAGCGTTAAGGAGCTCGGTGCATTCGGCAACGGGAGTTACTCCGTATTTTGCCCTATTCGGCATGAACATGATTAATCATGGAAGCAGCTATGAGCTGACACGAAGGCTAAACGCCGTAGAAGACGGAGAGCTACTAACCATACCCAAACAAAACCGACTCCAGATTATAAGGAGCAAAATAAAAGAAAACATCGAGAAAGCCGAAGTTAAAAGCGCAAATACTTATAATCTTAGAACTCGACACATCACATATAAGCCAGGTCAGGAAATATACAAAAGAAACTTTACTCTTAGCGATTCATCAAAACGTATATCGGCAAAACTCTGTCAGAAGTATATCAAATGTCGTATTACCAAAGCGATCGGAAAGAATATGTACGAGTTAGAGAACCTTGCGGGTAAATCTATAGGAGTGTTTCATGCAAAAGACTTGAAACCATAAAGTGTTCGAAAGACAAATGATAACAAGGCTTAAAAAAAAAAAAAAAAAAACAATCTTGATAATATTTCAGTTACTGACGGTGGCAACACAGATAAGGGAAATTTACAAATTCGGCTGCCTAATGCAAGACTGAATTCCAGTATTTGAGCATTATTTATTTCAATTTGGCAAATAAGTTATGGGCAACGTGCAATAAAAAAAAAAAAAATGTCATATGAAAAACAATGGTCTAGCTTCGAACTATACCCAAGCTTTTGCTTGGCTAGTTATAACATCTCTCATATAGCTGCTAGCATTTAGTCCTAAGCAATATTTTAGTTGCATTCCCATAATGTTTAAGCTCTACTGTGATATTTAACTACATAATATTGTAATTAAATTACACCTATACTCTGTGATGATCTTTGATCCACCTTTGCAATTTCCATCTGTGATATTTTTTTTGTTTGCATGTTATTTATTCTGTTTTGTCCAAGCGAACAAACTCCACTTTCAACTCCATCTGAGAATTTAACTCCGCAAGAAAACCCTAATTCAGTTTTTTTGTCGTACTCAAAGGCACTAGCAAAATTATATGGCCATCGACAATTAATGAAGAAAGGGGTTATCAATAGTTCTACAAAGCGGTTTATTCATAAACACCCACAAAAACAAATAAGCTGATCTTAAAACTAACGTCCTAGCATTCTTAAGTTGTTCTTAAAGTAGGGTTACTTATTGTCTGAAGGACATACCAATATACATATGTATACATATATCTTAAAATTACTTAAACTAGTTATAGATAACTTCCATATACCTGAGAGTAGGAGCACAGACAATACGTTTAACGTGACACTCTTGAAGGTTATTTTGACAAATGTTTGCAATTCCGGCAGCTGAGCGGCAGCAAATTAGTAGCCCGGCTTTTACTACATGGGTTCTTCCCCACCTCGTCTTAAAGAAGGCATAAGCTCATCCTTCCAACGTCCTCTTCATGTTTCGGGTTCATCTCAGAGACCGTTGTTTTGTTACGGATGCGCTGAAGCGAAATAATAGTGTAAATAACAAATACTCGAAAAATATAAAAACACAAGAGTATACGTCTAGCCGGAGGCAACTCCTGTTTCAAAGTAACCATAATGGGAACCAAAACTGCATCCGAGTACCTGGAAGAGAAAAGGGAAATTTAGTTAGCGGAGCTCAAGGAAGGGTAGAAACGGAGAATCATGAGCTTCACGATAAACATTATGCAGGGAAGCTCCTGATTCCCGTAACAATATGGTCTACTTAGCTGGGCACCGATCCTTGGCTGGTAGGGGCATCCATTGGGGTGTTGAGGTGCTGGATCTCTGGGAGGCCATTGTAATTGGGTTCCAATTGAGAGACACCCATAAACTGAAAATAGAGAAGCATTAGCTATTATGAAAATACTCACCTGTAATTCCTGATGCACTGCTGACGAACGGACTCCATCTCGGTAAAATCCCAAGATGCGAATTGTTGTTTGTTTTGTTTTTTTTTTTGCCGTAGTGTTTTCCATTCCGTGTTGCTTATGGTTATGGCATTTGCTTTTTTTATGTTATTTATATGATTTTTTTTTATTAATTTTTGGGAACTTTTGTTGAAGAAGAAAAAAAACTCCACACGAAAGTAAAAATTTGTTTTGGCGTCTGACAGTTCTTAGAAATATAAAATTGGAGGAGAAGACGGAATGGGATAGCCCAATGGTTGAAGAACGGGAGGACTATATATATATTTTAGACGAGTCGTTGTTAGTAGTTATCTGTGTTAGTGTTTTGTGTTGTTATTTAGAGTGAGTTGCGTTTGCATAGTCTGTGTGAGCATGGATATTTGTATTGGGTATGTAAATAGTAAGATTTCAAAGGCGCGAAAAATAATTTGAATTTTGGTACATAACTAAGGGGTTTCCCAATAGACAAAAAAGATGGCCGGAATTTTTGCGAATACCAAAAGAAAGGGACAGGTAGAGATGTACGTCACTCGATATAGTTCCTTATGGTTAAGATTTTTCTTAGGGAATTCCGTCGATCATTTGATCAAACAAAGTCGAGCCGGTCAGGTGCCACAATATATCCAGTGGCGTAGGTACAAAGAAAAAGTTTTTTTTTTGGAACCTCAAAGTGACCTTGTGCACTTATAAATTATAGACTGAAAACGTAGTTTAATTGTGAATAAGCATTGAGGTGAGATTTAATCTTCATTAAAAATTGTTTTAGACAAAGTAGTAATTAAAGTGAAAATTTATAGTGAGGCGGCCCATTATCGAATCTATATCGAACCCGGATAAGCACACGTGGCCGTTGTCGTCGTGGTACGAGTCGCCTTACGTTTTGGCAAGACCAAGGCAGGACGTCTTTACAAGGATTTAAGTCTGAGCCGTACCCAGACCAAACAAGTAACACATTTTTTCTTATCATTTGGGGTAATTTGGGCCGACAAGAAAGCAGGGCACGCAGGGCACCAAGGGCCGCCCATCTTGCAAAGCACTAAGAAAATAGCCTGTTTTCCTGTCTAACTCCGCCGTTGGCAAAGCGAACCGGATAGAAGGAGTGCGCTGACAACCGAAAAAGTAGTTTTTGTGGAGTGTTCCAAAAACGAAATTAGATACATACAACATACCTACGTGCTTAAATTTCAAAAAAAAAATATTATATGGTAAACCTCTACTTGTCTACTTTCCTTTTTTCTAAAGCTTTCAACGGTTAGTCCCCCCTTCTCGACTTCCCGTCTCCTTTTCTTCAATTTTCAATTCTTAAAGAAAACCCAACGCGACCAACAACAAGAAGCTTATTTCAAGATACAATCACTTTAACATCTTGTTACAACTCAAAACAAATTCATACACTCGTTTCGATATTTTCTTGCATGTGAGACATAGCGCATAAGAGGCTTCCAGCCACGATCTCCGTTTAGTACACCGACACATTCCTCTTGGGAAAGAAAACTAGAATAAAAGTAGAGCCTTCCGATTTCCTGTAATATTGGACAAAGTGCTAAAAATGCAAAACATCTTCGTTTTGACCAAGGTTGCAAAGGGAACACACAGGGTTTAAGTCTGTTCTATGTGGTCTATAATTCAAATCGAGCATTTCCGTTCTGATCTTGAAGATCAAGCTCATTTCCGAAACTGTAAACTCTTCTCTAAAATAGTTTCCTTCACCAAATTTCAGATTAAGTTGTCTGTATATATTCCTGGATGTTGATGCAGTCCCTCGCGCAACACAAAGCCTATACATCGAGTCATCTATAACAGAGATACATTCATATAATGCATTTTTTAATGCTTCCACATTGTCCACTGGCAATGATATTGAAAGGTTATGTGCTACAGCAAGATCATACCAGTTTTTGACTGGACTATATCCACAACTAAAACAAATTTTAAGGAGTCTTTTTTGCAAGTTTTGGTCGGACCGCTTCATAACTTTGATTATAAAATCGGCGTTAACCTTTAAGTTTTTCAAGAAAATTTGAGGTAAGCCTGACTCTAGGTGGATAGCATAATTAGGAGTGTTGATAGGTAACCTAAAAATTCGCTTGAAAAAATACCTCTGTATATTTTCCATTTCCTCCAGCTGTTCGAAACCATATACTTCATTACCATAGCAAAAACAAGTATTCACGGTGGCATTGAAAACTTTGAATTTTGAAATTGGATCTACTAGTTTATTTGCGAAGAACTGGGACCACATTGTATTTATTGCAATTTTTGCAGCGGTTGTTTTTTCTTTTATAAAGGTTTGAATGTTAAGATTATATGTCATTGTATACCCAAGATACTTAAATTCATTTACGACCTCAATGATCTCACCATCTAAAGTCCAATTCCGCCCATAGCCAATTGATCTATTTCGAGATCTGAAAACCATTATTTTGGATTTGGTGGTATTTATTCTAAGATCCCATAGATCACAAAACTGTTTTAGCTTGTTAATCTGGAGCTGTAGAGTAAGCGGACTGTCTGATAAAATCACTAGATCGTCAGCATAAAGCAAGACTTTAAGAGTAATATCCCCGAACTGAACTCCCCCAGGTATACTGTTTTCGACATCGTTCATATACAGTGCAAACATGATAGGGCTTAGAACACATCCTTGAGGGACACCTGCTTCACAACTAAATTCTCTAGATACTTTTCTACCATTCTGAACAGATGCCATCATGTTTTCGAGAATTTTTTCGTAGACTCTGATAAATTTAGTAGATAGGCCAATTGCTGAGAGCTTATAGAGTAAAGACCTCCTATTAATAGTGTCAAAAGCCGCTTTTAAATCAACGAAAAAGGCATATAAGTTCTTTTTTTTTTATCAATAAAACGCCTAGCAGTGGTGCTGAGTACAAAAATTTGATCAATAGCTGAAAGGTTGGCTCGAAAACCAGCTTGAAAACAACTAATCATATTATTATCTTCTACCCAGGTCGAAAGTCTAGTATAGAGTATTTGTGTAAACACTTTTCTTAATGAGTTAAGCACAGCAATTCCTCTATAGTTCTCTGGCAAATCACGGTTACCTATTTTAAAAATGGCTGTAATTCGAGACAGACGAACATTTTCAGGCACTACCTCTTCAATGAATATTCTATTTAAAAGTTCTAACAGATATTCCAAAAACTCAGGAGTAGCATGTTTATAAAACTCTACTGGGATCCCATCAGATCCAGATGCTTTGTTATTTTTCATTTTTTTAAAACAGCTACTAGTTCAACCATTGTGAGATTGGAATCCAGTTCAGGAATAATGACATTGGGGAATGCAAAGCTCATTGTGTTTAGATTAGGGTCAGGCAGAAGTAGAGTTTCAAAATAATTTGCAAGTAGATTTTCATCAACTGTGAACAATACCCTCCTATTCCGCCCATTCAACACTTGTACTGTCTTTCAAAAAGATTTCGAGTCCTTGCATTCAACGAGCTTTTTTAAATAAAGTCTTTTTTTGAGATTGCATAACCTTTTGTATTCTTGGTTTGATTGTAAATACAGTGATTTAAAAACTGCGCTATTTGTTTTTCTATATAGTTTTAAGAAAGCAAAAGATTTTCTCCTACTTTTTTTGCATTCTTCATCGTACCATACAGACTGAAAGGTATTTCTACGTTGGGAAGAAAGTTCTGCAGACTGTCTAATCACTGAAGAAACTATGTTAGTTATAGAATCTATAGAGTCAGATGTCACACTTGGCATCGTAACTAGCTGATGATTAAGTTTAATTTTATATCTATTTGCATGTCTTTCATTCCATTTTAATTTATCATTGCCGGTTGTTTGTAGATTTACTAATAGATTTTCTAATTTGCAAAAGACAATTATAGGGAGATGAGACGAATAATTAGCTGGATAGGTCTCAAAGTCATCAATTATACTTAGCCATTCACCTTTAATAAGACAGTAGTCTATTACAGACAGTGACGGATTTAGGCTTGCTGCCGCCCTAGGCCCCGTTCGATGCGCCTCCCTTATTGTTAAATTTTATTTCATAAATTTGTATCCAATATTTTTTTTTTCAAAATAACTTTATTTTATTGAAGTATAATTTATAAATATAATTAATTTACATGAAAGATTAATAAGTTATAATCCTTAGATAGACAAATAATAAATATTTTTTTTTATATTAATCAATTCAAAAATTTTCAAATTTGGATAAACATCTAGAAGACTCCGGGAATGCAATACATGGCATCTTCTATTTTTGCTAAGGAATCTTTGAATTGATAATGGAAATTAATACATTCATTGTCTAACGTCTCTTCCAAATAGTCAGGATACTTATTGACTAGTTTATTGGCAAGATTTTTCAACTCGTTTGTATCTATTTTACATTAATTGTCGAAAAAATTGAAGTGTTGGTAAAGTGTATCAGATGCACTTTTACTCCCGGCTAATTGAAGACTAAGAGTGTCTAAAATAGAGTAATAAACATTTGTGCGAATATTTTCTGGTCCAGAAAAAGGTGGTCTTTCATTTACCCGTGAGTCATCTGGCTGCATTTTTCTGGTGGCGACGAGTATCATAACGATAATAATCCTGAACTCCAGACAGTGCTTAAGCTTTTTCTTCATATTCAGAAAATTTTCTGTCTCTCATGTCTATAGATCTGCACAACGGATGATAAATCAGCTTGAGATTCTTGAAGCTTCTTACTAGCAGCATTAAAACGACCTAAAATTACATTCCAGACAACGACTAGGATTGCTCTTTCTAAATGTTGTGATTTTCGCTGCAATCTCGTAGCTTCAGATCGCGTAGTCGGTTTCTCATCTCTGCTTTCGGCAATAAATTCCAGTGCATCAATTATTGCAGCCACTCTTTTTCTAATGCGTAACATTAACATGCATCATGTGGAGCAAACCAACGAGTTTGAGAAAGACTTTATTCTTAAATTTGTACGCTGCACCAAGATTTCCCAAAGATAAGCAGATATAGTAAAGAAATTGTATAGTTCTTGTAAAGTATTTCTAGAGATTTTAACAATACATCCTTAATATCTTTAGCTTTATGGCCGATATTTGGTAGAAATTCTAGAAACCTTTTAACAATTTCACCGTTATCACGTACACGCATATGGTATAATTATAGTAAGCTGATCGACATGTGCTAAATCAGGCTTAGAATCTACAATTATACCAAAATACTTAGCAGATTGCACTTCACTAGAAATTTGTTGTAGTACTTCATTTTGAATCAACAGTATAATTTCTTCATAGATTGTTTTAGATAAACACGATGTATTCCCACTACCAGGGTGTGCATACAATTTTAAATGTTCAGATAAAAATGGAATAAATTCAGCAAGGAGTCATACTGTTCCTAAAAAATTCCCATTATGAGGATCTCCTATTCGTTCTGAATTTCCTCGAAATGGCAGGCCTCTTATTCCTAGTGATTTAATAATTGCAATTGCTCGGTAAAAAATTTGTTTCCATTATATTATCTTCATCGAGTTGTTTTATTAGATTTTGATCAACACGCCCGTGAACTACTACTGAAGCTTTAAAATGACTAACTTTAGTTTTGTGAAAGTCAGAATTTTCATGTTCTTCGATGCGTGCTTTTGATTTTTTCCAGACACGGAATCCTTCGTCAGTAAAAGCATTCATTTCACCACTTCTACCAAATAATAAGCATGGAATACAAAATACAGAGCCTTTAGTTTCTAAATAAATCTACCACTCACGGCGTTAAATCTCTCCATTTCTGCGTACGTTGAAATAAACTTTTGAAACAATACCTTGTTTTATCACTATAAACATTTCTAGAATTTTTAAAGTCTGCATCATCAGTATTACTGATCCCTGCAGATACAAAAACAAAGAGATGAGGTGAGATTTTTCTATCTTACAGTTCTGTTTTGTTTGTTTTTGCAATTTCAAATTTAACATAGATTTTCTAGATTGAATTTTTAAATTGGCAAACAGAAGTTAGAAGTTAGAAGTTAGGCCCTAGTTCACACAGGACTGTAGCGCCACCTTAAGTAAATAGAAGTTACGATTTTGGATGTGTTCCGAAACTTTAGACCGAAGAGATATTTGTGCCTTTCATTAAGGCATGTTTAAATGTAGAAAAGCTTTCAAGTGTTAAGCATTTCATAAATTTTGCCGCCCTTCAAATTATGCCGCCCTAGGCCTGGGCCTCACGGGCCTAGGCGTAAATCCATCACTGATTACAGAGCAACCCTGAGCAGACACGAAAGTAAAGTTTCCGTTAGAGTCATTTTGAGATGTTCCATTTAAAACGAAAAAACCAAAGTCTTCAATCAATTCTAAAAAAAGTTTCCCATTTAAGTCTCCAATAATCATCATATTTTCATGATTGTAGATATTTAAAAAGTTATAAAGCGCGTTATAGTTTATGCTCCATTCATTATAATTTAAATAAATAGGTAGAATTTGAAAATGTTTTGTATCATAACTGATGTCAATAACTATATAATTCTCGCAGATTTTATATTTAATAATATTATCAAAGCCAGTATTTTTTATGCCACACATTATACCACCACTAGCTCTACCAACTCTATTGTTTCTAATTGCTGGTATACTTTTTATATTATAATTTTTAAAATACTTCAAAAACTGCAGTTCTTTTCCTTCTTCTATAAAAGTTTCTAATAAAATAAAAATATCATACTTGTTAATTAATTCAAAAAATTCAGCCATTATAAGTTTGTTTTTAAACCAGTAATGTTGTAGCAAAAAATTTTTAATTTAAAATTATTAGAGAAAAAACTATTAGTTTGGCAGACGGCAACACTATCCTAACTATAGCTGGTACCAGCACCTCCTTCATTATAAACATTCTGACATCCAGGTGTTCCATGTGTCGCAAAGTTGCTAAATTGCTGTCTCGAGTTGACGTTTACGTTGTTTATGTCGTTTAGGTCAAAGAAACATACTGCATCATCTCCAAAATTAGTTTTAATATATTCGAGTTCTCCATTTGTTTTTATCTTTAAGCCGCGGAAAGTATTGTATGCAAAAGTGTAAAGAATATACACGTCACCATCGA
>OV049924.1:272352432-272486647 GCA_920104205.1 Eupeodes latifasciatus | reverse complement strand
AACTTAACTTAACTTAACTTAACTTAACTTAACTTAACTTAACTTAACTTAACTTAACTTAACTTAACTTAACTTAACTTAACTTAACTTAACTTAACTTAACTTAACTTAACTTAACTTAACTTAACTTAACTTAACTTAACTTAACTTAACTTAACTTAACTTAACTTAACTTAACTTAACTTAACTTAACTTAACTTAACTTAACTTAACTTAACTTAACTTAACTTAACTTAACTTAACTTAACTTAACTTAACTTAACTTAACTTAACTTAACTTAACTTAACTTAACTTAACTTAACTTAACTTAACTTAACTTAACTTAACTTAACTTAACTTAACTTAACTTAACTTAACTTAACTTAACTTAACTTAACTTAACTTAACTTAACTTAACTTAACTTAACTTAACTTAACTTAACTTAACTTAACTTAACTTAACTTAACTTAACTTAACTTAACTTAACTTAACTTAACTTAACTTAACTTAACTTAACTTAACTTAACTTAACTTAACTTAACTTAACTTAACTTAACTTAACTTAACTTAACTTAACTTAACTTAACTTAACTTAACTTAACTTAACTTAACTTAACTTAACTTAACTTAACTTAACTTAACTTAACTTAACTTAACTTAACTTAACTTAACTTAACTTAACTTAACTTAACTTAACTTAACTTAACTTAACTTAACTTAACTTAACTTAACTTAACTTAACTTAACTTAACTTAACTTAACTTAACTTAACTTAACTTAACTTAACTTAACTTAACTTAACTTAACTTAACTTAACTTAACTTAACTTAACTTAACTTAACTTAACTTAACTTAACTTAACTTAACTTAACTTAACTTAACTTAACTTAACTTAACTTAACTTAACTTAACTTAACTTAACTTAACTTAACTTAACTTAACTTAACTTAACTTAACTTAACTTAACTTAACTTAACTTAACTTAACTTAACTTAACTTAACTTAACTTAACTTAACTTAACTTAACTTAACTTAACTTAACTTAACACTATATATTTTTTTTTTTTTTTGTTCTTGTTCTTGTTATCAGTTTTCAACATTAATTCATGTGGGCCCTAAGGCCCACATAAAAGCTCTTTAATGTACAAGAACTAACAATTTTGATTTTATTAGACTTAAAATTAAAAGGGACGAGGAATTCGGACTCAAAATGGGAAAAAGTAAAGGGTATCTCTCAGATGGGATTTGGAAATGTTAAAGTCGAAGACTAGCATAGCAGCGTTGCAGTGACGAAGAATTCTGGACATTGGTTCAAAGTGCCCGTAATTAGTGGGGTGATGGGGGATATAGAAAAGGGAGACAGATCGCAGATTTCGAGGGTTGGTGTTAAGATGAATATTACTCAGGAGTGCCGGGGAATCTATATTGCCCATTAACAATTGGTGAGCAAATAATATATCAGCGTTTTTGCGTCTAATATATAAGGGTTGCAAACCTATCAGTTTTAGTCGATCGGCATAAGGAGGCAAGTTGGATGTATCATCCCAGGGGAGGCCACGCACAGTGGGGCATCTTGTATGGGGGAGCGGACAAAACTCTATAAAATCTAAACTAATGAACCGATTTGAATGAAATTTTCAGGAATGATAGCCAATAGCAAGACAAATCTACACCAGAAAATTCCGCCCATTTCCACGCCCACTAAAAGAGAAAATGGCTTTTTTCGGAAAACATATCTGAAAACAAAGATTTGTTTACCGAATTTAAGGTATATTGCGAATATAATAATAAATAGCGAAAAAAGAATTTTAAAAGCATTGTAAATTATTAAAAATTCAGTTTTAATATGCTTAAAGGTGAATG
This sequence comes from Eupeodes latifasciatus, assembly GCA_920104205.1. Taxonomy (NCBI): domain Eukaryota; kingdom Metazoa; phylum Arthropoda; class Insecta; order Diptera; family Syrphidae; genus Eupeodes; species Eupeodes latifasciatus. The sequence continues at coordinate 272,484,803 of OV049924.1, read as the reverse complement.
GTTGTGAGTAAAAAACATGTTTAGGTTTATTTTGTTTGCAGTTGTAAGGATAAAACATTGGATTTATAATGACATAGATAGTTGTTGTTTTCAAAGCTTACCGTTTGATTTGTTTTATAAAATAAATTTAAATAAAAAATAAAAAAATAATTCAAGTAGGTAAATAAAAAAAAAATAATTCAAGTAAATAAAAAAAAAATCATTTAATCTTAATAAGCTTATTCAAAATAATTCAAATAAACTTAATTTGATATATGCAAATCTATGAAGTTTCAATTTAAGGCATTTCTGATGGACATTTAATTCTTACATCCCTGGTATTATTAAAACTTGTTCAACGAGAAAATGAAGAAAAATCTTCGACCATCCTCAACCCATCATTCACCAGCTCTTCAATTTTTCTTTTCGAAAGAAACTGCAAGAAGTTAGAAAAGAAAAAGACCGTGTAGAAGCTCAAATTTTGAATCTCCGAGATACTGAAATTGAGTTCAATGGATTCTTTATTAAAATAAAACATGCAATGTATTTCACAATGATAGATGGAAAAACGGCACAAATTGTTACAAATACAACTTCTAGTAGTAATTGTACCATTTGCGGGGCAAAGCCATCGGAAATGAATGACATTGCAAAACTCCAGTGTAAACCAACAGATGAAAATGCTCTAAAGTTGGGAATGTCATCATCATCGTCAGAACTGGTGGGGAGAGTACGATAACTTTGGCGACAAAGTTTAATGACGGATTTGTATAGAACAGTTAAGAACAAGCATTTTTTACTATGGGAGAGGGGGTCTATCTCCCCCCATTTAGGCGGTAGGGGCAATTTAAAAAATTAGTATTTAAATTAGTTTTCTCAAAAACTAAAAGACATAAAATCATCTAGTTTTCAGTTTTTGATCAAAAACAAATAAGAGAAATAAATTCTGAACTAAAAACAATGGTAGATAATCTTGAAGTATTGAAAAATTACACTTTAAACCTTTTTTTAACTTTTTTTACTCAAATTTTGAGTTTAAAATTATTTTTTTCAAAAACTACGCATAGTTTTGACTTGAATTAAAAACTGGCTAATAAAACAGAATGTTGGCTTAAAAAAAATGTATAAAACTTAATTGTAAGTATCACCGTTATTTTTTAATTATTTTTTTCCATTTTAAATACTAATTTTTTTAAATTGCCCCTACCGCCTAAACGGGGGGAGATAGACCCCCCCTGCCATAGTAAAAAATGCTTGTATTAAGCCCCTCTACCAAAAACCGTTATTATATCTTGGCGCCAAAGTTATCGTACTCGTGCCGAACTGGTTAAAAGGCATAAATATCGATTTTTTTATATGACTTCCCAACTTAAAATTGCTCTAAAAACCGCATCCGGACGTATCCGGATGAGATTTTTACTGAAAAATGTTGCTGAGACCCTACACTATCTATTGGGAATAGTTTGCTAACAGAGGCAAACAGAAGCAGTAGTTAAAACCTTATGCGAACTAAAAAAATCACATAAATAGAGTGTTTCTTCGTCAAAAAATACCTTATCCAATTTTTTTTCAATAAAATAACATACTGTATTGTTTATCTATTTATTTCAATCATGCAAGCAGACAAAATTGTTTAAAACTTTCAAATTTCACAATATACTGATCATTTAAGGAATACCAATATTTTATCAGTTTTCACGATATTTGAACTTTGAGCGAAAATCTACTGGTCTACAATTTTTTTTTTGAAAAACGGTTTTCATTTTCTGATTCTACAACCAATTAACTATAAGAAACACTTACTGTTTAAAATAAAATCCTACTTTCAGAAAAATAGGTTTTGTCCGCATTTTCCCCACTGTGCCACGTAAGGCAAATCGAACGAAACGTCTTTGAACATTTTCAATTCTGAGGGAATGGTTTTCATAAAAGGGAGACCATACTTGGCATGCATATTCAAGATGAGGACGGACTAGGGAAATGTAAAGCGCTTTAGTTACATAGGGGTTGGAAAATTCTTTTGACCATCTCTTAATAAAACCGAGAGATCTATTAGCTTTATTAATAATTTGGTCAAAATGGAAATGGAAATTGAGGTGTTTGTCACACATAATACCAAGATCTCTAATAGAATCGACTCCGTTGACGGCGTCATTAAGGAAGAAGTATACTCTATGAGATGGGATTTGTTTGCGCGAAAAGGTCATTTGTTTACATTTACCTACATTTAACTCTAGGAAATTATGCATGCACCAAACAAAAAAGATATTAAGATCATTTTGTAAAAGTAAGGAATCAGATGGAGTTGAGATAATCTTAAAAATTTTCTTATCATCCGCAAACATTAGGATATCTGAGTTTTTTAATTTAAGACAGACATCGTTAACAGATAAGACGAAGAGAAGGGGGCCAAGGTGACTACCTTGTGGGACGCCAGAAGTTGCATGTATGGGACTGGAAACTGAGTTACGGAAGAGGACTCTATAAGTTCTATTGGCAAGGTAGGAGCCTATCCAGTTTATAAACATAGATGGAAAGCCTATGGCTCTAAGTTTGAGATAAATTATTTTATGGGATATTTTATCAAAGGCTTTACTGTAATCAGTGTATACAACATCAACTTCATTACCATTCTCAAGGGCTGACAAAACTTTTGATATAAACTCAATTAAGTTAGTCGTAGTGGATCTACATTTAAGAAAACCATGTTGAGCGGGGGAGAATAAGGACTTGCAATGGAAATAAACGGAATCATAAACTAGGCTTTCAAAAAGTTTTGGGATGCATGAAAGTTTCGCAATAGGTCTATAATTGTTAATTTCAGTTTTATTGCCTTGTTTATGAATGGGAAATATAAATGAATCTTTCCATATATGAGGAAACACACCTTGGGAAAGAGAAAGTTCAAAGAGTGCAGTTAGAGGCTTTGACAAAGAATGCATACATTTTTTTAGAACAACTGATGGGACGCCATCGGGACCAGGGCTAAAGTTTTCTTTGAGGCTTACGATTTTGGCAAGTACCATTTCTTCAGTTATTGTAAAAGATGAAAGAGAGGTTTGAGTGCAGCCATCTAAATAACTAAAGTAGTGTGGATCAGGATCATGAAGATGTTCAGTATACGATTTGCTAAAGTATTTAGCAAATAGATTTGATATCGTTGTTGGATCTGAGGAGATTATGTTGGAGAAACTAATTGAAGGTGGAAACCCATCAGATTTTCGTTTGACATTTATAAACTTGAAAAACGTCCTTGCATCAGAAAGAAGGTTATTTTCCATTTGGTTAAGATATTGGTTAAAAAGGGATTCCCTTAATTCAGAGAAAGAATTATAGGCGAGAAGATAGTTGTTGTGGTCGGTATCAGATTTGGACTGTAAAAAGATCTTCCAAAGCTTATTACGGGTATTTCTTAGGCTACGGAGCTCTCTGTTGTACCAAGGGGGTGAAATCTTTTTTACGAGAGAACGGTACTGATTCTTCAATACAGTATGAGAGAATCAAATAAAACCAATTTGTAAGGGACTCTACTGTTAAGTGGAGGGAACTTAATTCAAAGTCGGCTGAGCTAAGAAGATTGTTGAGTTTGGAGAAATCAGCCCTGCGAAAATCATAACAGTAATTCTCCATTTCAAAAAAGTTGTTTTCAAATTCAATGGCGAAGGAGAGATGAAGGGGAGGATGATAGCGATCCAAGGTTGAGAGAAGGTGGGGGCTCGCGGAGACAACACAGTTATCACAATCAGATGAGAATATGAGATCGAGGTGTCTCCCCATGAAGTTTGCAACTCCATTTAGTTGAAAAAGACCACAATCAGACAGACGATCAATGAACAGCGATTCAGATTCAGAGGAGATGTTAGTTGGAATGAAGGATGTCTGATCATCTGAGGTGGACCAATTGAGATGGGGAAGATTGAAGTCGCCAAGAACGATGATCAAATCATTAGGTTGCACTTGTTCAAGCAGATAATCAATGGCATTAACAGCAGCTTGATATGCTTTAATTTGTTGGGCTGGTCGAATATAACAACAAAGGACAAAAAGACAAAACTTAGGGAGTGTAACCTTAGCTGATACACCTTCAAATTCGATTGAAGTAGGAATATGGAGTAGTGAACTTTCAAAATTACTATTGATATCTAAAAGCACACCACGGTCATGTGTATTACTCGCACATTCCACGACATCCATTCGATAGATGGAATAGTCGTTAGTAAAGAGTTCGGTACTAAGGATATCGGGTGTGAGGTTGGTTTCGGTAAGGGCAAAGATGTCATAAGGAAGGTTTTGGGAGCTATTAAAGACGGCAGACGTTTTAGACCTTAAGCCTCTTACATTTTGATAGTAAAGGCTAAGACATTTAGGTTTAGTGGTCTTTAGGTTAGGAGCGATAGTATTTCTTCATATCTGCACGGGATTTTTGGATATGAGATAATCGTTTTGAAGAGATAAAGGACGCAAAAGAGGTTAGGTCTTCTCTAACTTTTTGAGGAGAAATTTCAAGACCATCATGAAATTTCAAGAATATTTCCAAAAGTGCATCACATTTGGTAGGGAGGCCTTCTTGGGAGATTAAAACCTTTATGCTTGTATTTGTTTTACCCTCAAAACAAACAGAATCTGGTTTGTCGTGGAGAAAAGCTAGGTAAAGACGAACATTATTGTAAATTTTGTGGTCTCTAAGACGGGACATAACATACCGATCATTAGTATTGGCCTCTGATAAATGTTTAGTTAACTTAACATTTGGAGGGATCATTGGGTTAAGGAATCCTTGTGGTTCTTGGGAAACTGATGAAGAAGAAGCAGGGTTAAGGGTGTGAGAATGGATGAAATTTGGATACTCGGGTGTTTTGGCAGGAGGATCAACCATCGGAGGGCGAAAACCAAGACCCGGATGAGAAGGGTTAAAAGAAACTCGTTTGGATGGAGGCTTTATAGAGGTAGGAGAAGTTTTCCGTTTAAGGGACGAAAGTTGGTTAGAGAGAGAAAAGTTTGGAAAGATTTGTGTTTTAAGAGTCCAGTTGGTTTCAATATTTTTTTTGGGATTAGGTTTGGGATTATGTTTGGGATTAGATTTGGGATTAGGTTTGGGATTAGGTTTGGGATTAGGTTTGGGAATAGGTTTGGGATTAGGCTTGGGTTTGTTGGACTTAATTATATTATTATTGCTACTCATTCTGGAAAGCCGCATTCGACCAAGTCGTATATATCCTCTTTGGTGACAAAACATCCAGTTATATTTGCAGGGAATCAGGAACTTGAATCTTCTTTCAGACAATTGAAGACATTCGCATATATTAACACAGAATTCTCGTTTAAAATAGGAGCGAATCCATGTAGCATCAGCATATCCGGGACAATTATTCAGCACGAACCATGTGTTGTTAGCGGATTCAAGCCTGCTGAGCCTCAAATTCCAATCGGATAACTTCCAGGAATGGCCACATTTGTTGATAACTTCTTCATCCGCAATGGTATTTAATAAGGTGGATTGTTGCAGAGGGTCAGCAACCAGGTTTGCCGCATGGATTTCATCACGGATTGATACGTTCCCGATATCACACGACGACGGTATTCCGGGTTGTTTAATGACGTCGTAGAGAAGCGATTCAATTTTCTGCGACTGGACATTAAGGCTTTCAAGTTCACGTTGCACACTCATATATTTTTGTTCTTGATTGCTTAGATCGTAAGCAATAGATATGAATGCAGATTTAAGATAGGTTAGCCCGCAACAGTAACACCTAGCGGTAAGCCCTTATTCACTGGCAAGCTTACTTTTTCATTAACTTGCTGTCCCTTGACATTGCTTTTTCGCTTAGTTTTTGAAACTTACCAAAAGTGGTTTCATAAGAGTACCCTCGCTCTATAATCAAATCGCTTTGAGTGAGTTCCTCTTTCTAAGCTTCCAAGACCTAACAAATGCCGCCCCATTTGTTAACCTTTGGTCATGGTTTTTTCTATCATAATTTGATTTTTCTAGGGTACGAAGAAACCAAACCCTATGCATTCTAGGATAAACCACAGCCACCACGAAACTCCCACTACGGGGGCCGTCCCATATATGATCATGACGCCTTGCATCATGGGGCTGTATCGTATCCCGTGGTGCCGTTTATAGCCCGGTCCGGCTCACCATCTTTCGAATCTTTGATAGGACGGATCTAGGGAAGATAACCCTAGGGTGACCGCTCGGCTTCATGATTGGGACCTCAATCCACCAGCTTTATCTACATTTAACATCATTCTTTTTAAAAAATGATTTTTACTGGAGTCACTCCGAACTTTTAACTTATCTTAAACATCGACTTTCACAGAAGAGGTCGATTTTCGTTTTTACTGACTTGTATGTGTGGTTTTTTATAAATTTTGTCAGTAAGTCAGCCTCAGAACCCATTGAGGCAGGACGACGGTCCCTCGTTCCGCCGACCTTAAGATTTTTCATGATTACTTACATCGTAAGCAATAGATATGAGTGCAGTTGAAACCCGAGAAAGCATACAATTAATGTTTTCAAATTCGTTAACAAGTCTAACATCACTCAATTGATTGGAAGAGGGGGAGAGCCGGGATGTCGAACTTTGAAAACAGCAATCAATATCCGATTTCATTAAGTTTAACTGGTCAGACAGGTTTTTTTTTAGATCATTTGCCGAACAAGTCAACACCTTTAATTTATCGTCATTGTCTAAACGAAGAGAATTCAATCCACCGATTACGTCACAGTATTGTTTTTCCAGAGAACGTATCGTGGAAAGGCACTGGGTGGACGATTGTTGACATTGGATGTTTGAGTCTTCAACACTATTGCAGACGTGATCAAATTTCTTAGAGAGATTAGAAATTTGATCTTGGCAAACGGAATGTTCATTGCACAGGGATTCCTTTAGACATTGAATTGCAATCATAATATCCGACACGGATATTTTATTGCATTCATCGCAATAAAACGCAAAATTGCGTAGATAGTCTTTCAGGTATACACTCGCCTTTCTGGCCAAGCCAGCACAGGAGGGGTGAAGGTATTTCCCACAAAGGCCACTGCACTTCAACAGTTCCGCGTTTGAGTCAACGATGACACACATTTTATTCGCGCACGACATAATTAATATGAATCAGAAAAAAAAGAAAAAGATATGGTGTTTTGTTTAGGTTTATTGTTTTTGTTTTTTTTTTTAGTTGTTTTTAATTTTTTCAATACTTGTTAATACACAAGAAGAGAGAAAAAAAATGCTGGTGTAATGGGAAACGGCGATGGGCAGTAAAGTGGGTCGGGTAAGTATGTATATCACACGATAAAGGAAACAATAATAAGTGATTTGCCTATTTACGGAAAATTTAATCCACATATAATTAAAAAAGGAATTGGTGCAAAGATGATATTGTGGTAAGAGCTGATAAGCAACATCACCCCTAATGTAGATGGCGAGGCCATGGTGGGAAAAGAATAAAGGCACCAAGCTATACCCATGAATAAAAAATTCAGCAGGATCGGAATCCTCACCTACTTGGGTTTCACTTAGTGCAAATACAGCTAGCCTGTTTAAAACAGTGTACAGGGAGTACGCCGAAAGAAAATTCGCTCTAAGCCCACGAATATTACAACAATCTACCCTGAAATTTACAGCCATTACAAATTAAAAAATAACAAAAACCAAAACAGACAAAGACAATTCAAAAATATCACTGAGTTGAACCACAGTATGCTATTCGATATACGCCACTACTAGTGTTATGCCTTAGTAGTGACAAAAATCGAATCCGCCCCCTGTTAATGCAAAACAGTAAAATTTTGTCTATCCATAATCTGTACTCAAGCGACGACGACACACGTAGCCTGTGTATCAATTGCATTAGCTATAAAACCCAATGCAATTTGATGCACATGCTAAGCCGTGCAACTGTAGGAGAAAGGGGAAAGTGAAGGATGGTACTCACTGTGCTATGCTTTGCTTGGCTTATCATATTTATGTTGGTTGTTTTTTGTTGTTATTGTTTTATTGGATTGCTCCAGGGTGGCTTGATTTAGTGTTTTTTTTTTGTTGTTATATTTTTTTTCACTTGTACACTTAATAAATAAATATGTGAGGCTATTGATTTTGTTTTTGTTATTGATATTGTTGTTATTTGTTATTCGTAATATGTATGTATGTATGAATGAGTTTTGTCACATATACATATGTATTCAAAAATAATTAACACGACAAGACTCAAACGAAAACGATCACAGGTAACGGACGACCGACCAACGCACAACACAGAGGGGACCTTCCCAACGAAAGTTCACTGACAAGATGTTTTATATTTTATTGTTGAATATTATATTTCAAGTGTTTCAGTTGTCCTTCTACTTTTCTTGTTACATCTAGTGGTATCCATTCCGTAGACAGCTTAGTCCAACGGTCACCAGAGAAGCGAATGATGTGTCCCGCCCATTCCCTTTAATGTTTTCGAATTAGTTATCCTAAATCTTCAAAATTAGTTTGCATTCACAAGGATGTGTAGTTGATTTGTTGATGAATGCGAACGTTTAAAATTACTCTTTCCATTTCTTTTTGAGACGATCTGAGCTTTTTAATAATTTTGTATGTTTGGTATACGTAGGTTAAAACTGGGAGCACTGTTGAATCTCATATATTCCTTTTTTGTTTTTTTTTTTTTTAAATCGAGAAGATTTTGACATTTCAGAACTGTTTCCATGCGTTTGCCATTCAATGTTCTACCTCTTTTATTTCTCTGTAATTGAACGAAATAATTTTACCAACGTAAACGTAGCGTATTGAAATGGTTTGTTGTATTGAAAGCGCCGTTTTTTTGTTTTTTTTTTGTTTCTTTATTGATTTATTGATAAGCCAATATTTTGCTTTTAGAACATAGTCCATTGATCATGCTTTGAAGGTCTTCACTAGTGTTTGATATAATTATAATATCATCAGCAAATCGAAGGTTTGAAAGATATTTCCCATTTTCTTTCTCCTCCCAATTCAGCTGCATAAAGATCTTTTCGAGGGCTGTGGAAAAGAGCGCTGGTCAGAGAAGATCTACTTGTCTTACACCTGTGGTATTTTAAATTCTGATCCGTTAGATTTCGTTTTTATGTCGGACTATTTGTTCGTCTGTGCCTTGGTTTATAGGTGCCTTCGTTTTTCGATTTCAGTTTAAAGAAATGGTTAAAATACTTCTTTATTGTTTTGTTGTTTGTTAGCACCCTTTGAGAAAACCTTAAGTACAACCCTGTGTTGTACTTACACTTGACGTACAACTTAACTTATTCTTCATATTCATTTTCTCATTAACCTATCATTCTTGTTTTTCATCGCATAGTGAATTAACCTAAAAATTATCTTCTAAAGTTGTAACCTTTTTGCTTTCCATTTTTGAATTAATTAATATTACCTTATATTTGATAAATTGTAAACTATCTTTTTATTAAATTGAAACCACAAAAGTGGCGACGAGGATTCTCCAAAAAAAAAACGAACTGACAGAACATGAGTTATGAAAGTAATAACAACTTGCCGCGACAGGCTCAGCAGCAACAGCTTTCACCACTTCAACAGCCTCCTTTGCAACAACGCCTTCAGCAGCAGCCACCACCACTTCAAATGCAGCAAATTCTACATCCAAACCAAATTCCGCCACCGCCTCCTCTTCAACCAAACCTCCAATTTCCGCCACCACCTGCTCAGATGCCACCAGATCTCATTTCTTTTTTCCAAGCGATGATGACTAATCAATCTGCCCTCATGGAAAAAAGAAAAAGCAACTGCAGAATATACGATGGAGGTACTAGCGAAAAACATTCAAGATTTTCACTACGATTAAGAAAATGGAGTCACATTTTCACAGTGGTTCGAGCGTTTCGCGTCCACATTCAGAGAAGACGCAAAGGCATTAACAGAAGACTCTTAAGTTCGGCTTCTTTTAAGGAAGTTGCGTGCAGCAGAGTACTCCAGATATGTAAATCTAATTTTACCCAGTACACCTGCTAGTTTCGATTTTAACACTACAATCGAAACACTTAGCAGAGTATTTGTGCAATCGGAGTCTATTTTCAACATGCGCTTCCACTGCTTACAAACCACCAAAAGCAATTGTGAAGACCACACAGCATACGCAAGTAGAGTCAACAAGAATTTTGAGCAATTTCAACTTAGGAAGCTTATTATTATTATTATTATTATAAGCTTTTATTTGCTATTATTGATATTTTGTACAATATTTATTTACATTTTTGTTTACATTTTCTGTTTCTTTTTACTATATAAAATTCATTTTTTTTTTATCAACTTTAATATGTTAGCAAAGTTTTAATAAATAAATGGATGCGTGTCAAAATTCTATGATCTGGCATAAGCCTCCCCCAATGTTGCCCAAAGATCTCTATCTTTTGCGTCATTGTACCAACTTTGTCTTTCTTTAAGCGAATCGTCTGCCATCTTTTCTTCGGTCGTCCAATTGGTCTTCTGCTTTCTGGTGGTGTCCATTTTGTAATGATTTTTGTCCATCTTTGGTCCTGTATTCTAGATATATGTCCTGCCCAATTCCATTTAAGGAGTTTTGCTCGTTCAACCACGTCCGTTAAACCAGTTCTTCGTCTTATTTCTCTATTTCTCACTCTCTGGCTAATTCGTAGGTTAAGTAGTTTTCTTTCCATCTTGGTTTGGCATATTCTTATTTTGTCAAGTAAACTTGAAGTCAAGGATATAGTCTGTAACCCATACGTCATAACAGGTAGAATAGCAGAGTCTAGTATATATTTTCGTGTTTCGTCCCTTAGATTTGATTGTAATATTTGTTTTAGACTCCAAAATTGTTTTCAACTATTGGTAATGCGTCTAGAAACTTCTTTTTTCTCTTGGTTAATGAATGACTTAGTCTGTCCTAGATAAGTATAGTCTTCTACATATTCTATGTGTTCGTTATCCAGCATTATGTCATCTTTAATATGGTTAGTCATTATCTTAGTTTTTGACTTATTGATATGAAGTCCAACTTTCTTGCATTCATTTGTCAATTCTATGAGCATATTTTGTATTTGTCCGGAAGTTGATGAAATGAGAACTTTATCATCAGCGAATCTAAGGTTGCTCAAATATTGTCCCCAAATATTAATTCCATATCTATTGTCCCAGTTTAGTTTCTTGAACATTTCTTCCAGTACGGCAGAGAATAATGGTGGTGACATTGGATCCCCCTGTCTTACGCCTCTTTATTTTTATTTCTCTTCCTATTCTTTCGGTTTTTATTTTCGCCACGAGTTATATTATAAATAACATAATGTACACATGTACAACTTTACCTGCTGGACTGTAGAACAGAAGATTTATTGAGAGTACTACAATGATTACGTTTCGGTGTTATCAGCTGTGTATCCACTGTTAATCACCCAAGCCAAGCTTTGGTACAGTAGGTACATATTTGTTAAATTAAGTTAGTTATAATAAGGGAGTGAAATAAAAAGGTCAAAACGAAATTAATTCTTGTTGTTTTTCTTTCCTTCCTTGCTAAAAGCATAAGTAAGCTTAACTCTGTAACTGGCGCAGTAGTCGGTGCAAATTTGAATCGGATTTAAAAGTGAAAGCTCTAAGCAAAAGAAGCTTCCAAAAAAAAATCTAAGATTTAAAGGCATTAAAGAAGTTTTAATTTCTTGATGCCAAGAACCTCAAGCCTAGAAAAAAAGCGCGAAATAATTTGATTTGATTGATGAAATTAAAACAAATAAAGATTCATAGTTCTTTTTATCAAAAACCAAATTTGATTCATACTATAATACAAGTAGAAAAATTTAATATAAAAAACAATAAGCAAATACGGAAATTTCCGATGCATACCTTAGTACCTTAATAATAAAAACTTATTAAAAGTGTAAATTACCTATATACGAATAGTAAAAATAAAATATAAAAAACATACAAAAAAATATAAAAAACATACAAACAAAAATATAATAGTCAAAACATTACATACATACTTTCATTTAATTTACAAAAAAAAAACTAATAATAATATAATAATAATAATATCTAATAATGACTTAATGAATTAATGAATTACATAAGATATATGAAACAAAAATAACTAATTCAAATTTTCAATCTCAATTATAAATTAGAATAAGTGCTTTGTAATTAAATAGTGTAAAATAGAAGAAGAACACAAAATAGAAGAAGTAAAATCATATACTCAAATACATACATATATACATATTTGTAAGGTAAGTCCGTGTTTTAAGCGTTTTTACTGGGTTATGTTAAATAAAATAAAGACTCGAAACGAGAAGAATAAATCCTCCAAAGTAGAGAATATACCCTTTAAATTAGATCTTGAAAAAATCAAACATGAAATTTATATCATTTCGATACTTGTACGAGAAATAACGAGAGTGATAGCGACCACAGTCAAAGTGGCAACAGTCATAGCAAAGAAAAGCCTTCTGCAAAAGTAAAAGAACAAAATCAAGCTTCAGTTATGTCAAATCCTGCTTTAGAAGTCTTTAATTCACTGCGAATTCCAGATGCAGTGAAAGATATCCCACCTTTCGATGGCAATCCGCGTTTGTTATTCGACTTCATTAACAATGTTGAAGAGATTTTAAGTTTAATGCCACAAATTAACGGTACAAATTACGCCAACGTTATTCTTAGAGCAATTCGCAATAAAATAACTGGTCCAGCGAATGAAGTACTAAATATGTACGGTATTTCCACTGATTGGACTGATATAAAGAACAATTTAGTAGTTCATTACGCTGACAAAAGAAATGAAACAAGTCTAATCCGGGATCTACACCAAATAAGGCAAGGAGTTGACAGTGTGGAAACATTCTGTGCCAAAATTGTTGAAATCTTATCAACTATTATGAATCATGTCAGGTTGCATGAAAAAGAAGCAACTGTAGTCGTAGCAAAAAAGACACTCTATGAAGAAATGTATCTAAATTCATTTTTGTCAGGGCTAAGGGAATCTTTTGGTTCGACAATACGTGCAATGAGACCATCTAAGTTGACAGAAGCTCTCTCTTTTTGCCTAGAAGAACAGAATCGATTTTATTTTCAGGGTCAACTAAATTTTCAAAGAAATCCTCAGACAAAATCGTATTAATGATTCTTTTCCAAATCCACGACCAACCGTTATCGCTCCATATCAACAGGTCCCACATAAAGCTGACTATAAATATTCTCATCCAACACCAATCAGACCAACACCGACTTTTTCAAACACAAACCTTACACCATCTAAACAAAATTACAATAGACAAAACACTCCGGGTACTCAAAACTTTAACACTCTCCAGAATCTCAACAATCACTCTTATACTCCTTACGTTAATAAGCTAAGTACAAGTTCCAAATCTTACCCGCCACCTGAACCTATGTCAGTTTCTAATGCTTACACTAAGCAGTCCTCTGCAAACCACCCTCAATCTAAATCCCAACAGTTACATAATATCGAAGCAAATTACTATACAGGAGAAAACCGTCCGCTACAACAGCAAAATTATTCAGAATCAAGTCATTATCCAAATCAAAACACACTTTTAGCTGCTGAGCAACAACAAAATTTGTATTACCAAAACTATTACCAGTGTCTAAATGATCCTTTTGGTTCAAATCTCTCAAATGAAGCTGTAGTTGATGACACAAATTTTCACTTACCTGCCTCGGACAATCTATAGGTTATATAGACATTAACAACTATAATTCAACTCTTTTACCATATTTGAGTATAAATAGCATCAACAACAAGCCATTAAAATTTTTAATAGACACTGGCAGCAATAGGTCATTTATATCCCCTAATATAGCTCAATTTCTGAAATCAAAAACCATAAAAGCAATTGAAATAAAAACTATTTTCGACACCAAATTTGTGAATAAAGAAATCGTTTTAAAAGGGTTGCCTGAGCTCTATACACACAATCATTTAACTTTCCTGATTTTTAAATTTCATAATTATTTCGATGGTTTAATCGGCATCGATATCATGAGGGATCTTGGGTTAACAATCGATATGAGAAACTCAACTCTAAAAATTAGAAACATAAGCATTCCTTTACATTTCAAACCAAACCTCATTTCAAAACCTTATACTGTCTCAGAACTAAGTAAATCCATTTGTTTATTGCCAGTCGATATTGAATCTGGAAGTGTTTATATAGAACCAACTTATATTGCATCTGATTTAATGATTTCAGAGGGGTTGTATGAGGCTGCAAATTGGTACTGCTTAATTGAGGTTGTAAATAAATCGAATTCTCAACAGACCTTTGTAGTTGAGCAGCCAATTCGTACACAGCCAGTAAACGATTTTATAGAAGTTCATAGCTATACAATAGAAAATTCACAAAATATTGAACCTACAAATGTAACACCAATTATAAGAACAGACCATCTCAATGAAGAAGAAGAAAAGGCAATTAAGCATCTTTGTTATAAATATAAAGACATTTTCTTCCAGGAGGGCGAAAACTTAACGTTTTCCAATTCCATTAAACATGAAATTAAGACCACCGATGATGTTCCGATTTATTCAAAATCTTATCGATATCCTTATGTTCATAAGGAAGAAGTGCAAAGACAGATAAATGATTTGCTCAGTCAAGGTATTATTCGTCCTAGCTTTTCACCTCGGTCCTCTCCAATTTGGATTGTTCCGAAAAAAAGAGATGCAAGTGGGAAGAATAAATGGAGATTGGTAATCGATTACCGAAAACTAAACGAAAAAACCATTGACGACCGTTATCCTATTCCCAAGATAGCAGACATACTCGATAAGCTGGGTAGAAGTATATACTTTACGACACTTGATCTTGCCTCAGGATTTCATCAGATAGAAATCAAAAAAGAAGACATTCCTAAAACAGCGTTCTCGGTTGAAAACGGTCATTATGAGTTTGTACGGATGCCCTTTGGCCTAAAAAATGCACCTTCAACTTTTCAGCGCGTTATGGACAATGTTTTAAAGGAACTTCAAGGCAAAATCTGTTTAGTATATATGGATGACATTATAGTGTATTCCACCTCATTACAGGAACATCTAGAGAATCTAAATGCCGTTTTCGAAAAACTTAAAGAAGCTAACTTAAAGATTCAAATTAATACATCGGAGTTTTTATGCAAGGAGGTATCATTTTTAGGACATTTGGTTACGCCTGATGGAATTAAACCAAATCCGCAAAAAATAAGTGCAGTCCGAAAGTTTCCGCTTCCGACCACACAAAAACAAATAAAATCTTTTCTTGGCCTCCTGGGCTATTATAGAAAATTCATAAAGGATTTTGCTAATTTGACAAAACCTTTATCAGAATGCCTCCGAAAAGGAAATAAAATTTGTACAGACTCTAAGTTTATAAGTTGTTTTGAACACTGCAAAAATCTTCTTTGTAACGATCCAATCCTTCAATATCCAGACTTCCAAAAACCTTTCATCATTACTACAGACGCTAGTAATGTTGCCTTAGGTGCGGTGCTTTCTCAAGGACCTTTGGGTTCTGATAGGCCAATTTGTTATGCAAGTCGGACGCTATCAAAAAGCGAACAAAATTATAGCACAATAGAGAGGGAACTTTTGGGTATCGTTTGGGCACTAAAGTACTTTCGGCCCTATGTGTATGGGAGAAAATTTAAGGTAGTTACTGACCACAAACCTCTGACCTGACTTTTTCCAATTAAAGACCCTTGTTCAAAACTTATTCGGTGGAGATTGCGTCTCGAAGAATACGATTACGAGGTAGTGTATAAAAAGGGTTCACAAAACTCTAATGCCGATGCACTGTCACGTAGTGAGATTAATGTTAATGAAACAGAATTTGAAAATTTAGAAACTATGTCGATGCAAAATAATGTAGATGCTTCCTCAAATGCATCTACTATACACTCAGCGCAGGAAAATTTGGATACCGGTATTCCAATATCCGAACGTGCGATTAATGAGTTTTCACACCAAATTATTATCCGTCAGAACCCTTCAAAATCTGAAATATCTTCCAAATTTCAAATTCTATTCAAAAGGAAAAAGAGATACATTATCGAGCATCATAATCCAGCAAATGAAACTGTTGTAACCTCAATTTTAAAATACGAAAAGACAGACCTCCATTTTAACAGATGATGATACCTTTTCGGTAGTTCAAGCTGTTTTTACGAAATTCTTCCATCGATCTTGTACAAAGTTGGTTAGATCTACAATTTTTCTCAAGGACATTACAGAAAGGGATGAACAAGAAAAAATAATAAGAGACTACCACCAAAACTCTAATCATAGAGGCATGACGGAGTGCTTATTGCATCTAAAAAGGTATATTTATTTTCCTACTATGAAACATGTTATTTGTAAGGTGATAAACAGCTGCGATATTTGTCAAAGGTACAAATATGATCGAGAAAAACTAAAGTTTGAGATTACCGAAACTCCATCTAAACCACTCGAAGTAATCCACATTGACATCTACTCAGTACACAAAACAAATTTCCTTACTATAATTGATAAGTTTAGTAAATTTGCGAGTGCTTACGCATTAAATGCAAGAACAAGCATCAATCTAATAAATTGCATCCGACATTATTTTTCACACCACGGTATTCCTAAAAAGGTAGTACCTGATAACGGAAGAGAATTTGTGTGTACTTTATTTAGAGAATTCCTAGAACTCTATGACATTGACTTTCACAATACTTGCGCAAAAACTTCAACTGGCAATTCTCCAATTGAACGTTTTCATTCAACCTTGACCGAACTTGTTCGCATTATTAGGGCTCAAAAGAAAGATACGACCATTGAGGAAGTTGTTGACGATGCTGTATTAACATACAACAATTCCATACATTCGATAACGAAATTATCACCTTTTGAGCTTCTTTCGGGACATATACACACAAGGCAACCATTTCCATCTAAACCAAATTTTAGTACAGAGCAAGAATATCTAGACCAACATAAAAAGTATTACGAGCAGTTATATAAAATAGTTCATGATCAAAGTCTTAAACGTAAAGAAAGCTATATAAGCAAACTCAATCAGTCACGTAAAGATCCCCCTAGTTATGACCCTAATGAAAAAATGTTTGAAAAAGATGATCGACGTAATAAATTCGCACCAAGATTCAATGACCACATTGTCACTCAAAATAATAAAATTACAGTCGAAACAAATAAGAGAAGGGTTCACAAAAAAAAATAAAAAAAAAAAAAAAAAAACACAAATATGTAAAATGAAATAATTTGTATATGTATGCTACAAAAAAAAATAATATATGTATATATATATGTATATAGGTTATAACCACAGAAAGTACACAAAGAATTTTTTAAAGTCAATTTTTATTTGTAAACAAAAGAAATAGCATCAAATTCATATTCAACTATTGAACATTCATTTGATACCATTTCCTGTTATTGTCATTAAGAAAAATCATAAAGAGAAATAAAATGCTGACAAAGTGTTTGTCACGAAAAACAAAAGAATTAATAGATAAGACGATGACAAAGAGGTTGTCGCGAAACACACTGGCTATCTGCGATAGCTTAGTTAGTTCTTAAATTACTCAGTTCGAATAAAGACATAAAGAGCTCTGCTCTTTAAAATAATTTTTAAAAACGTCTTTTATTAAATTCAACATAAAATTGGCGCAGTCGGTAGGATACGCATAATATAATATGTGTATCCCTCGTAAATAAAAACCTACTAAAAGTTTATTAAATTACGGTCAACCCATGAAAGGGAATATAAGAATCGTATTTATAAAATTTTCTGAGATTATATTCGTATAAGACTCTACGCAAAAGAGCACACGAAATAAAATCTATACACGGTTATTCAAAGTGTATCCCTGCTACCTATCGTTCAAGTGTACTTAATAGTTAAATAAAAATCAATTTTCTACAAGAAGAAAGAAAATATTTTAAATTAACCTGTACCCGTGTGAAAGTGAAATTAATATCCAAAATTCTGTGAAAAAGAAAACTGGAATTAATAACTTAAAATCGGATTTAAACGATATTGCAAAATACTTCAGTGAATAATTTCAGTTAGTAGTTCACGTCAACGCAAATGACAATACTACGAATTCCATAGAGGAAACTGATTTTTAAATAAAAAACAAAAACAAAACAAATCCAACATTAAAACAACAATGCTGTAAAATCAATCGATGAGCTTCATCAACAAATTAAGAAAACCAAGGAAGAACAACCCCATGTATGCGGATGAATCATCAGAAGAAGAAGACTCACACCTCAAGAAAATAAGGAACACTCAAATACCCGAATATTGTAAGTCTAACTCAGAGTTAACAAACATACAAATAAATAAAAATATTATTGAACCAAATTTAAAATTTACAAGTGAAAATATTTCAAATAGTTTGTCAGAAAAACAAATTGCAAAATGTCCCTAACGCTAACTCTTGACCCATTAAAATATATAGAAAAGTTGAACACTTTTGACGGACGAAGAGAGGACTTATACACATTTATAGTAAACATAGACGGCATTCAACCGACATTAGAAAAATATGACGACCAGAGTCAACGAATGTGCATACATTTTTTAAAATCTAAACTAATTGGTAAAGCCAAAAGGTGCATAGAGATTCATGCCCACCTAACTAGATGGACGGACATAAAAGCACAATACGGAAACAGCCCTAAACATATTTAAAGAACGTTTACCTGTTCATATGAGAACAGTTTTATTTGCTTTAAAACCACAAAGTTTACAAGCAGCTTTACACGAGCTAACACAGGCAGGTTTTATAGACGATATATCCGAATTGACTCCTTAAAAATTATTACGACACTCCTAAACTTACAACTTATCCAAATCAAAGACCACAAAATAACTTTAAACATTACCAAAATCAAAACAATTCCATTCCCAAAATTCCAATACATATTAAACCCACATTTAATCATAATCTCAATCCAAATTACAAAGGTAACAATTATATCCCAAACTAAAAACCTCCCAGTAGACAATATAAACCTATGGAAGTTGACCCAACTTCTAGTCAATTAAAGAGGATTCAAAGTAATTATAATGAAAGTGATAAAAATAACACGGTTTTTCCGAATGTAGCCTCGGAAACTTATCAACACAACAAGACAACAAACTCCCCTTTATTAGGTTAGACAAAAATAATGAAACGTTAAGACTATTAATTGACACAGGAGCCACTAATAGTCTAATAAACAAAGAAAAAGCTCCAGAAATCTACATTCATACACAAAAATACCCATTAGAGATCAAAACAGTAGGTACATCTATATTTATAAACAAGGAATTAGTTATACCAACAAAAAAATTTGCACTCAAATCTCGCGTAGATTGCATTTTTCAAATCCACAACTTTAAAGTCAATTTCGATGGATTAATTGGAAACAATATATTATTTCCAAATAATGCCAGTATTGATTTTAAAAACAAAATACTAAAACTAAATGAACAAATTATTCCACTGTTCTTTTCTGTGGAAGATGAACAGGAATATCAAAAAGAAATAAATCATTTAAACAATTTGATTCCGCCAGACACATTTACTTTCGAAAATTTGGAAAGTCAAAGAATCTCACATCTAAACGATGAGGAACATAGAAGTTTATTTAATTTATTGAAAAAACATCAAAAGGTTTTTTACCAAAAAGGAGATGATTTAAGTTTTACCAATCATGTAAAACATAAAATTCCCACAAAAAATGAAGAACCAATCTTCACACGGATATATAGATATCCCGAAATCCACAAAAAAGAAGTGGACAAACAAATCAAAGATCTGTTAGATCAAAAAATTATTAAACCAAGTACTTCACCTTACAATGTTCCAATCTGGATTGTGCCCAAAAAAGAGGACAAGTTAGGAAACAAAGAATGGAGGATAGTCATCGACTATCGGAAATTAAATAATGTAACAAAAGAGGATAAATTCCCTATTCCTCTTATTGATGATATATTAGATAAATTAGGAAAAGCAAACTATTTTTCCACACTAGATTTAACAAAAGGCTTTCACCAAATCGAAATTAACCCCGAAGATAGAGAAAAAACAGCCTTTTCAACACTATCAGGACACTACGAATGGCTAAGAATGCCATTTGGTCTTAAAAATGCCCCCGCCACATTCCAACGAATGATGAACGAGGTCTTAAAGGAATATGTAGGAAAAATCTGTTATGTCTACCTCGACGACATAATAGTATTCTCAACTTCATTGGAAGAACATATAAATTCACTAAATAAAATCTTCACCAAATTACAGTCTGTAAATTTAAAGGTATCCCTAAATAAATGCGATTTTAAGAAAAAAGAAAGTGAATTCTTAGGTCATATAATTACCCCAGACGGAATTAAACCTAATAATCCTAATAAAATAAACACAATACAAAATTTTCCCATACCAAAAACCATTAAGGAAATCCAATCTTTTCTAGGCCTAACAGGATACTACAGAAAGTTCATCCATGATTACGCGAAAATCATAAAACCACTGACTCTGTTTAGGAAAGGATAAACAAATTAATATATAAACAATAAAGAATATAAAGAATTATTCGAAAAATTAAAATTAGCTATGTCAGACGACTTATTAAACAGACATCCTGACTTTAATAAAGAATTTATATTAACCACAGATGCATCCAATTTTGCAATTGGAGCTGTACTGAGTCAATCACATGGACCATTATGCTTCGCGTCCAGAACTTTAAATAAACATGAATCCAATTATTCAGTTATAGAAAAAGAACTTTTAGCCATTGTTTGGGCAACCAAACAATTCCGCCATTACCTATACGGTAGACACTTTAAAATACAAACTGATCATCGACCATTAGCATGGTTGCATAACTTAAAAGAACCCAACTCTAAACTTCAAAGATGGAAGATAAAATTGGAGGAATACGATTTTCAAATCGAACACATCGCAGGAAAAGAAAATAAAGTAGCTGACGAGCTATCAAGAATAAGAATATACAAAACAAGTTCACTAGAGAAAAACAGACCTAGTACTAAGATTAATAAAAATTTCGAAAATGTATTAAACATTTTAGAACTCGCTTCTACACAACACTCAAATGAGTCAGATAGTTCAAATCTAATTCCAATTACCGAACAAAGCTTGAATATATCTATTCGACAAATTGTCATAGAAACAGGAATACAAAATGAGGAAATCATAACCTTCCCTTTTAACAAAAGAAGAATAAAAATAATTAGGACAAAATTCAAAGAATCAGATTTTGAAAAAATCATA
Organism: Eupeodes latifasciatus; assembly: GCA_920104205.1. Classification (NCBI taxonomy): domain Eukaryota; kingdom Metazoa; phylum Arthropoda; class Insecta; order Diptera; family Syrphidae; genus Eupeodes; species Eupeodes latifasciatus. The sequence continues at coordinate 272,463,570 of OV049924.1, read as the reverse complement.
TCAGAAATTGATATAAATCATAAAAACTTTTTATATTGTGACAACGACAAATTATTTTTACAATTCCAAAGTTATTGGAAAACGCACCACAACAACCAAATTTTAATCAGAACTCATACATTCTTAGAAGATGTTTACGATTTAACTGCACTAGAAGAAATCATACATAAAAAACATAAGGAATTAAATCACGTAAGAATAGACAAATTATACCTAGATTTAAAAAGAAAATATTATTACCCAAACCTTAAAACACAAATAACTAAAATCATAAATAATTGTGATATCTGCAATTTGAAAATAGAAAGAAACCGTATTAAATTACCTTTTGAAAAAACAGAAACACCCTTAGAACCACACATTCACTACCATATGGACATATGGATCCTACCCAATAGCAACAAATATTTAAGTTGTATCGACAAGTTCAGCAAGTTTGCTTCAGTAGAAAAACTTAAATCAAAAAACCAAAAAGACATTTTAAATGCTATGGAAAAACTATTTTCATACATGCCTGAACCAAAGGAATTAACAATGGACAATGACCCCGCTTTCAAAACTTACTCAATAGAAAATTATCTAAGAGAAAAGAATATACTAACACATTTTACCACCCCCTATAGACCCACCGGAAATTCGGATGTGGAACGCCTGCACAGCACCCTAAATGAACATGTTAGAAAACTGAAAAACTCATCGATTTAGTAACAAAACAATTAATACGTACAATAAAACAATACATCTCACTACCAAGGAGAGACCCTTAGAGATACATCTAGGCAAAATAGATAGTAAAACAATATATGGTAGAATAGAAACAAATAAGAACAAAATTATAAACAAAATAAATAAAAATCGTGTAGACGTAGAAGTGAATCCAAACTTTACAAAAATAAACAACCCAGAACAATTTAATAAATTAAAAACCAAGCACAGGAAAGTAAAACCCCTTAAAACAATTGGTAAAAAATTACTAATCAAACCCCACATAAGAAAACATCTCTTACACAAAGACCAATTTAGAAAGAAAAAGAAATTTACCAAAACACAAAATGAAGACAACCAAGATATTAGCAATCATGATAATGATTCTCTTATTAGCAACGTCACTGAAAGCTAATGATATAAAAATAACTAAAATTGATAGAGAATTTTTAATCATACAAGAAGGACAAGTAAAACTTATAAATAACTACGACATCCTATTACATGTAATTAACCTTACAGAATATCAATTTTTAATAAACCAGTTAAAATCTCAATACCATTTACTTACAAATCCTGACGATTTACAAAAACAGAAGATAAACACATTAGAAATAAAACTTCAAACAATCATTCCACATCATATTATTCATAAGAGAGGATTATTAAATATTGTAGGTAAAGGAATGAAGTACATATATGGAACTATGGATGACGACGACAGACAAGCCATAGAAGAAAGATTACTAAATTTAGAAGATAGTAACAAAGAACTTTTAACAAACAATAACAAACAAGTTATCATTAACAAACAATTCAATGAACAATTCTTTCAATTACAAGACACACTTAAACAAAGTTCAAAAACACTAACTAAATACAAAGACATCAAATCAGAAATATATACTTTACGCATGGAATTAGAATTCAATGAAAACTTAGTAGAAGTACAACAAATAGTAGAAAAAATTGACAATATAATAATGAAATGACCAGTAGGACAGGAATATTAACGCAAGATATATTGACTGTAAAAGAAATGTACGACTTCGATATAAATTTAGAAAAACTTGAAGAGATTAAATTGACCTTAGCTATTTATAACGAAAATTTACTTATTGTATTAAGTATACCAAGTTTTAATGAAAAATTATATAACAAATTATGTATCCATACCCTTCCGGTAAAAGACAAAATCATTACATTACCTAATGATGAATTTATAGAACTTAATAAAACTATGTATTATGTAAGTAAAGAAATAAAAAATCTAACAAAAATTAAAGACAATTGTATTGAAAACATATTTAAAGACAATTCGAAACTAAACTGTAAAATTAAAGATTATAAAGACGAAAATGTTATAATCAATAAAGGAAAATATTTAATTGTAAAAAAACATAAAGAATGAAAAATTAGAACAAGATTGTAATAACTTAAATTTTATACTTTACAAGGAAACTATATTTTGGAATTTGAAAATTGTAAAATAAAAATAAAAAATGTAACATACAATAGAAAATTATATCAAAATACCTATAAAATAATACCATTGATTAATTACAACTTTTCAGATAATTATTTAAAAGAATTAAACTTCCAACCAATAAGTAATATTGAAATATTAGAATCAAAAATACATACAAAACATGTTACATATAACGTAATAACTATCGTAATAATAATTTCGATAATACTTTTTGCATTCATGTATTTAAAAATAAAATTAAAGCATAAAAAATCTATTACAAATATAAGCCTTCCAACGGTCACTTTTCAACCGTTAGAACACTCGAAAGAGGGAGGGGTTATAACCACAGAAAGCACACAAAGAATTTTTTAAAGTCAATTTTTATTTGTAAACAAAAGAAATAGTATCAAATTCATATTCAACTATTGAACATTCATTTGATACCATTTCCTGTTATTGTCATTAAGAAAAATCATAAAGAGAAATAAAATGCTGACAAAGTGTTTGTCACGAAAAACAAAAGAATTAATAGATAAGACGATGACAAAGAGGTTGTCGCGAAACACACTGGCTATCTGCGATAGCTTAGTTAGTTCTTAAATTACTCAGTTCGAATAAAGACATAAAGAGCTCTGCTCTTTAAAATAATTTTTAAAAACGTCTTTTATTAAATTCAAAATAAAATTTATATATATATACATATATATATATGTTATATCAGAGCCCACTTGTGCATCCCCACAAACACTTGACTTCAAGTTCCAATAATGTAAACATCTAACACTTCAAGTTCCAATAATGTAAACATCTAACAAAGAATATCAAACGATTTATAATTGAATGCCTTTCATAGCGGACGATCGTATCCGATCTTATAAACATAAAAATGCATATCAGCACTTTTTGCCTTAAGCAACTTGTGTGGAAGTATCCAATGGATACCAAAGATATTTCATCATATTATGAATCAGTTTCCATCCGCAGACAAAATGCTGCGTTAGCAATTTAGTAATATAAAAGGGATTACTTGAGCTCAATTCTGTTAGTTCTTACGACGTATAGCTGAAGATTTCCCCCCACCAGTGGTAAGGGATCTGAAGCTTTTAACTATACTCAAAAAAAGATTATTCGTTTAAAATTAAAATACATTGTTTTACTCGGTGGTGTTCTCTAACGAGAACACAAATTCAATTAATTTTTTTAATAAATTAAATAAACGTAAATAAAATTGGCACAGTCGGTAGAATTCCAGTCAGACTATAAGTGAAAATTATAAGAGACATGGTAATCCAGTGGTCGAACCGGAATTAAACATTTTTTTTTCGCGACCCAAAATTTTTTATTGTGAAAATTAATAAATACAAAAAGGTGTTTTAGTTGACAATAAAAAAAAGTTAAATGCAAAAAAATTTAATTCAGTGAAAATAAAAAGGCGAGCGAAAATCGGCGATTTCATTGAAAAAATTAAAATTGCATAACACTGGAAAAAGTGAAAGTTGTGTATCGAATGAAAATCGATTACAAGTATAAACTTAATAAGTGTTTAAAATTCGAATGAAAATCGAATAATAAAATTAATCAGTGACTCACCCCAATGCATATTGTAATGCCACAAAACTCCATAGAGGAGGATTAATTTTGAAGTGCAGAAGAAGTGGAAGAAATGAAAAGTAATTAAATAAAAACTCTACAAAAAAAATACAATAAAAAAAGTTTAAAGAAAATTAACTTCAAAAATAAAACAAAACAAAATAAAAATTATTTGTTTAAAACTTTTGTGTGAAGAAAAAACGCACATTAAAAAATTAAAATTTATGGTTCATATTATAAAGTAAAAACTTTTTGAATCCAACGGCAAGTGGCATGTAAACGAAAGCCCCAACGTGATCGAAAAATTAATGAAGGAAAATTTAAATCGAATCAGAAGAGATTCGCAACGGCAATAAAGACAACATAATTTTGATTACTATCGAAAAAACATCATGGCGATTAACCAGCAACAAGCAGCATTAGAAACAGCAGCAGCCGCAGCAGCAGCATATCAAGAACAACAACGAGTTGGTAATAATATTAATAATAATAACCATGTAGTATTAAGAAGCCTACAATTAAACCCTTTAAAATACATTGAAAGACTTTCTACTTTTGATGGAAGAACAGAAGATCTTCCAATCTTCATACAAAATGTCGATGACATTATTCCAACTTTATTAGAATATAATGAACAAGGTCAAAAAATGTGCATTAATTTGCTTAAATCTAAATTTATCGGTAGAGCTAGGCAAAGCATAGAAATCCACACCCATTTAACAAAATGGACGGATATTAAAGCAATGCTTATTGAAAATTTCGGTGGCTTTAAGAATAGCAACCAATTATATGAAGAATTGAGAAATTCTCAATATAGAGGTGATGTAATAAAATTTTACAATTATATTCAAAAAACTCTCTCTTTATTAAATCAAAAATGCCAACAAGAAAATAATTTCTTAGATATTCCTCGTAATAATGAAACAGCATTAAATATCTTTAAAGAAAGATTGCCTACCCATATGAGGACAATTCTCTATGCCCTTAAACCAAATACCATGGAGCTAGCACTTCATGAATTAAATAATGCAGGATTTGTCACAAGACAAAACATTGATGCAAATAGTTACAGTGAAAAACAAAAACAATAACTAATTATAATAAAAAATTTGAAAATAAGTATGAACAAAAAAATAATAATAATAATTTTAAAAACTCTAATAACCCCCTTCAGAAATAATAACAATAGGGAAAATAATAATTACAATAAAAATAACAATAATAATTGGCAACCAAAACCTTATGTACCAAACAATAAAAATAATTACCAAAGACAGAATAATAATAATTATAATAACAATTATAACAGAGGTAATAATCCTAACAATTATAGACAACAACCCCAAAATGTTGAGCCTATGGATGTAGATCCTACATCTTCGCAAATTAGGCGAACACCTAAAGCAAATTATGTAGATAAAAATATAATTCAAAATGATTCAGAAGGTAATGCAAATTTTCGGTATGCAGCCTCGGACCAAGAATGGGATTGCCCTTTGTTAAATTAAAAAAAGGACAAACAACTCTCAGAATGCTCATTGATACAGGAGCAACAAAGCCTTCTTAGAGAAGAAGATGCTCCAAAGAAATTAATTAAAATTAGGAAAAATCCTTTAGTTATAAAGACTTGTGGGGATCCAGTTACAATAAATAAAGAAATTATTATACCAAAAGACCAATTTATTTTTTCAGTCATCGAAGACTGTGAATTCCAAATTCACACATTCAGTTCCGAATATAACGGAATATTAGGGAATAATATTTTAATCCCAAATAATTGTGCTATCAATTATAAAAAGAAAATGTAAGAGTTGAACGGTAATAGCATACCATTCTTCCTCAGCAAAAATGAAGAAGAAGAATATGAAAGTACAATCAATTACTTTAATAATATTTCACAAATTGACACAATTATTAATGATTGTTTCACAAATGAACTAAGGACTGAGCATTTGAACGCAGAAGAAAAAAAATAAATTTATAAAATTATTAAAAACGCACGAAAATTCGTTTCATCATAAAGGTGACGATTTGAGTTTCACCAACCAAGTTAAGCACAACATACCAACGGAAAATACTTCCGCTATATATACAAGGATATACAGATATCCTGAGGTCCACAAAAAAGAAGTGGATAGGCAAATAAAAGAGATGCTTGAATCAAAAATAATTCAACATTCTACTTCGCCTTATAACGCCCCAATTTGAGTCGTTCCTAAAAAAGAAGACCACGCTGGTAATAAAGAGTGGCGAATAGTAATAGATTATAGAAAGTTAAACAATGTTACTAAAGAAGATAAATATCCTATTCCAAACATGGATTCGATATTAGATAAGCTAGGACAAGCAATATATTTTACAACGTTAGATCTTACAAAAGGATTTTATCAAATAGGAGTTGAAGCTAAAGATATGGAAAAAACAGCATTTAGTACATTAACAGGACATTATGAGTTCGTAAGAATGCCATTCGGTTTAAAGAATGCACCTGCAACTTTCCAAAGACTCATGAATGAAGTCTTGAAAGATTACATTGATTACATGTTACGTTTATTTAGATGACATCATAATATTCTCCTCTAGCCTACAAGAACATATGGATTCACTCCATAAAATCTTATTGACACTCAAGAATGCAAATCTTAAAGTATCATTAAATAAATCCGAGTTTCTACGAAAAGAGACAGAATTTTTAGGGCATGTAGTAACCCCAAATGGTGTAAAACCAAATCCAAAGAAAATTGAAACTATAAAGAATTTTCCTATCCCAAAAACAGTAAAAGAAATACAAAACTTTCTAGGATTAACAGGATACTATAGAAAATTTATAGATGACTATGCAAAAATAATTAAACCTTTAACTTTATGCCTAAAGAAAAACAACAAAATAAATATAAATGACCACGATTACAAAGAATCTTTTCATAAATTGAAAACGTTAATGACTAATGATTTAATAAATAGACACCCTGACTTCTCAAAAGAATTTACACTAACAACTGATGCCAGCAATTTTGCTATTGGAGCCGTGTTAAGTCAAACACATGGACCTCTCAGTTTTGCCTCAAGAACACTTAATAAACATGAGTGCAATTACAGTACAATTGAAAAGGAATTATTAGCAATAGTTTAGGCAACGAAACAATTTAGACATTACCTATACGGTAGACAATTCATTATTAAAACAGATCATAGACCTTTAGTATGGTTACACAATTTAAAAGAGCCAAATACCAGACTCCAACGATGGAAAATAAAATTAGAAGAATACGATTTTAAAATTGAATATATCCAAGGAAAAGAGATTAAAGTAGCAGATGCACTTTCCAGAATCAAAATAGAAGACAATAAAGTCATATTACATAACCAAGATGAGTTAGCAACACAGCATAGTGCTGAATCAGATAGTTCACATCTTATTCCTATTAGTGAAAAACCGGTTAATTTATTTAATCGACCAATAATTCTTGAAATCAATGAAAATGATCATCAAGAAATTTTGTACCCACATGTTGGAAAAAGAAGAATAATATTCAGTAGAAAAGAATATAAAGAAGAAGACTTTATAAATATAATAAAAGAAGTAGATACAACGACATTAAATTGTATGTATGTTAAAGATGATGCAATATTTAAAAAAACTCCAAGATATATGGAAAAAGGAAAATAAATTAAGTAATAAAATATTACAAAGAAGCATGATTATATTAAAAGATATAAAAGAGTTAGAAGCAAGAGAAATGATATTAAGTAATCATAAAAATCATAATCACACAGGAATCGAAAAAATATTCTTAGAAATAAAACGAGAATATTATATGCCAAACTTTAAAAATTTAATTAATAAAATAATAAACAATTGCTCAACATGTATGGCAAAAGCAGAAAGAAACCCAATTAAACTACCTTACGAAAAAACGGAGACTCCAAAGAGTCCTAACGAACACTATCATATCGATATATGGTTTGTTAATAAAAAGCAAAATATTTATCATGTATTGACAAATTCTCTTAATTTGCAGCAATTGAACCAATCAAAACAAAAACTTATGTAGACGTAATAAACGCTCTCACTAGAATATTTTCATACATGAAGAAACCAAATAAAATTACTCTCGACAATGAAAACGCATTTGTATCAGAAACATTTAAGAACTTTTTAGAAAATAACAACATAATCATACATTATTGCACAGCAAATAGACACACCGGAAATTCCGATGTAAAAAGACTTCATAGCAGTCTAAATGAACATATGAGAATCTTACTGCAATTACAACTATCCAATGAAGAAGATATACCAATAAAGCACGCTACAAAAGCACTTGAATCTTACAATAACGTAATCCTTTAATAAATTAGACAACGAGAAAATATATGAAAGAATAGAAAAAACTAAAATACAAATTTTAAATAAAATGAATACGGGTCGAATAGACAAAGAAGTCGATGAAAATTGTATCAAAATAACTGAGCCCGAGAAAATTAAAAATAAAATCACACCTAAACATAAAAAAGTAAAAGTTACAAAGAAACAAAATAAAAAATACACGTTAGACATAGGTAATAAATATAAAAAAATAAAAAATAGAATTGCTCATAAAGATCAATTTCCCGTACGTAAGAAATTTACAAAAAATACTATTGATTCCAGATCCAAAAAGGATAACACATCGAACATGGCAATATACAATCCCACTTCACATCCTGATGATATTAACGTTAACAATGATGACCACAATTAAAACAGAACTAGAAATAATTGATTTAAATAAAGGGAAAGGATTCACCATAATACAATTAAAAGAGTATCCATTAATTAAAAATTACGATACAATTGTCCGCATAATAAATCTAACAGAGTATGAACAAAATATAGAAATCATGGAAAGAAATGTTAAAAGAATGCCAGAAGAAAATGATAGTATAGTTAGGAAAATGACAAAAATACGTAATGAATTTGAAGTTCTTTTACCTCACTCAAAACAAAATAGACAAAAAAGAGGATTAATAAATATTGTAGGAACAGGTTTAAAATTTTTATACGGTACCATGGACGATAATGACCGTCAAGGCATTGAGGAACATTTAAAAATTATAGAAACAAATAACCATAATGAAATTAACAATTTAAATAAACAAATAATAATCAACGACAAATTTAATAACCAAATCCGAATATTAACCGAAACTTTAAAGAATGAAACAAATAGTATAATAAAAAGAATCGATACATTTATAGGGACCTATAGCTACGAACAAGATATAGCTAAAATACAGTATGAAATCAAATTATGAGAAAATCTTGATTACTTACATGAGGACATAGGAAAAATTAAAGAAATAATAATGACATCCAGACTAGGAATACTTAGTAGTGACATTTTAACGACAGAAGAAATTAACAAGTATGGCATTAATATAAATAACCTAGAAGAGTTAAATCTGAGTTTAGCATTATATAAAACCAATATTATATTCATTATTAAAGTACCCAAATTTACAGATGAATTATACAAAAAAATGTATGTTCTACCAATCCCAAATAAGGATAATAATTTACAATTAAAAATAAATAACAATCTGTATCTGACCAATAATCAAATTATATATGAAGATACAAAATACATACAAAATTTAAGTAAAGTAAATGATGATTGCATCGAAAATATACTTAAGAAATCAATGAATTGTAAACTAATAAAAAATACAAAAGAAGAAATATTAGAAATAGGAAACAATAATCTTGTATTAATTAATGTAAAATTACAAGAAATAAATCAAAATTGTAATAATCAAAAAATTATAATAGAAGGAAATTACCTTATCAAATTTGAAAATTGTAAAATAAAAATAAACAACAAAGTTTATGAAAGAAATAATTATAAGCATGAGCCAATAATTCCCAATACAATTTTAAATATTAATTATACTAAAGTTGAAAATTTAACTCTTGAAGAATTACAATATCAAAATATAAACAATTTAAAGGAAATTAAAGAACTTAAATATAATCACAAGAAGTCAAGTTTAACTATATACTTTATCATTTTAACAATAATAATCATTTTAATACTTTATGCTTATTTAAAAATAAAAGATAAAGATAGGAAGATAATAAATAATGTAAATCTTCCAACGGTTACTTTGCAACGATTAGAAGACTCTAAAGGGGGAGGTGTTATATCAGAGCCCACTTGTGCATCCCCACAAACACTTGACTTCAAGTTCCAATAATGTAAACATCTAACACTTCAAGTTCCAATAATGTAAACATCTAACAAAGAATATCAAACGATTTATAATTGAATGCCTTTCATAGCGGACGATCGTATCCGATCTTATAAACATAAAAATGCATATCAGCACTTTTTGCCTTAAGCAACTTGTGTGGAAGTATCCAATGGATACCAAAGATATTTCATCATATTATGAATCAGTTTCCATCCGCAGACAAAATGCTGCGTTAGCAATTTAGTAATATAAAAGGGATTACTTGAGCTCAATTCTGTTAGTTCTTACGACGTATAGCTGAAGATTTCCCCCCACCAGTGGTAAGGGATCTGAAGCTTTTAACTATACTCAAATAAAGATTATTCGTTTAAAATTAAAATACATTGTTTTACTCGGTGGTGTTCTCTAACGAGAACACAAATTCAATTTGTTTAATAAATTAAATAAACGTAAATAAAATGTATATATAAAACAAAAGAAACTATGAAATTTAACCCAGTAAACAAGCTTCAATCATTGGATTACTATTTTTTTTTATTTATTTATTTTTACGAAATTATGTAACCATTTCATTGTAAAACCATAAACTATAATTTATATTAATAATTAATAATTAAAAATCATGTTTCTTGCTTTAATTTTAAGTACATAATGTAATTAATTTTAAGTATACATACATAATGTTAAAAACATGCAAAAATTATGATGCTAACAAATGTTTGTAAATGAAATAAATGTTTCCTTAACATATAGAATGTATGTATATGTATCCACATAATTTTCAATATACATATCTACAAATATAGTTAAATGAACTTCATTCCTAAGTTCATACTTAGGGGGGAAGAGTTATATTATATATAACATAATGTACCCATGTACAACTTTACCTGCTGGACTGTAGAACAGAAGATTTATTGAGAGTACTACAATGATTACGTTTCGGTGTTATCAGCTGTGTATCCACTGTTAATCACCAAAGCCAAGCTTTGGTACAGTAGGTACATATTTGTTAAATTAAGTTAGTTATAATAAGGGAGTGAAATAAAAAGGTCAAAACGAAATTAACTCTTGTTGTTTGTCTTTCCTTCCTTGCTGAAAGCATAAGTAAGCTTAACTCTGTAACTCACGCTGCCCGTATATATATTTTTCAACGTCCTTATAAAGATAGGATGAATTCCTTGGTTTGTCAGCGCTGTCCATATTTCGTCATGTTCTACTGAGTCAAATGCTTTACTGAAGTCAATATACAGGGTGTCCCATAAGTAATGGTCCAAACTGTATATGCTGAATGGTCAAGTCATGACCTACCAGAATTTGGTAACTTGTCTATAGCACATCCTAACGGTTTTCGAGTAACGGTTGTTTTAATGAAATTTTCAAAAACACCTACTTTTAGACGGTTTTTCAATCACCCTGTCCACAAATGATTTTTGTTTTTAGCATATGTTAATATTATACAATTTTGAATAAACATTCAATATTTTGCATTTTTAGTTATTTTCTTAAATTATTTCTTCTTTATGAAATAAATAAAGTATATATATAGCTTAACAACTTTATTGGTTTAAAAACGGCGATAATACAAACATCCATAGTATTTCCGGTTAAAATAATAAAAGCGTTAGTACAAGTACTAGACGTAGTAGTAGTCCTTAAGAAGCGCTGCTTTAAGGAAAAAGATCGCCATTGCTGCTTGTACTAAACATGATGAGCCTAATTCAATGAATTGGAAACAAGATGTCTCTGGTGATGTAATAAAAAATTCTAACAGAAACACACAATCGTGACTTATTAAATTGAAATGCTCATAACTTTTGAACCAAAGCTAGCTTTGTGATGTTTTATACTTTTTTGAAAGGATACAAAATCAAGCAAGTTTTTAAAAACGATAACAAGTATTGTGTAATATGATTTTTTTTAATAACACTGTTTTAAAGTTCGATATAAAAAATTAAGCTTGATAAGAATATGATTTTAACAATCAATTTTTTAAATGCAAAAATATTGAATGATTATTCAAAATTGTAAAATATTAACATATGGTAAAAACAAAAATCATTTGTGGACAGGGTGATTGAAAAACCGTCTAAAAGTAGGTGTTTTTTAAAATTTCATTAAAACAACCGTTACTCGAAAACCGTTAGGATGCGGTACAGACAAGTTACCAAATTCTGGTAGGTCATGACTTGACCATTCAGCATATACAGTTTGGACCATTACTTATGGGACACCCTGTATAAAAGATACAAAGGTTTTTCAAATTCGTTAGTTTTTTCAATGAGTTGGTTCATTGTTTGTAGATGGTCTGTTGTTAAAAAACCTTCTCGGAATCCTGCTTGTTCTCTTGGCTGATTTCTGTTTAATGTGTCCTTAATTTTTGTATACATTACTTTGGAGAACAGTTTATATATCATAGAAATGTTGCTTATTGGTCTGTAGTTATTTATGTCATCTTTATTTCCTTTTTTGTGGATAAGCGTAATTGTAGCTTGTTTCCATTGTTTTGGAATCTGCTGTGTTATAAGTATGTCATTAAAAATCGTGGTCAAGACTGTAGAAATTGGTTGTTTTCCATATTTGAGCATTTCTGTTACAATACCGTCATTTCCTGTACACTTATCTGTCTTTAGATCGTCAATTGCTTGTTCAATATCTGTTTTTGTGAAAAGTGTAACAGTATTTAAGTTGTAGTAAATGTCCGCCATCGATATATTATCATCTTTTATTTCTTTTGTCGATTTGAAGAGTTCTTCGAAAAACTTGGTAGCCGACTCATTTATATCTCTCCTATTAATAGCGTTGTTATTTTTGTTCTTAATTGATGTTATCCACTCTTTTCCGTCGTCAAGAAATGATTTTGTCTTTTTAATAGATTTTGTGTTGCTTTATATATCTTTTATCATTGTTTCGTTATATGTTTGGATATCATTTTTCGCATCTTATTTTATGGTTTTCCGAAGGTAGCTTAGTTAATTTTTTTCCTGGTCTGATAAGTTGTTCTTGTTTCGTAGGTTATCTCTTGTGGTTATCAGCGCTTTAGTGTCATCCGTTAATTTATCAGGTTTTGGAGTAACAGCAATCATGATTGAAACTTTCGCCGAGTTCTTTATTATCTGTTCTAATGAATCATATGTATTTTGAAAGTTTTCGTTTATTCTATTTGTAGTTGTATATTAAGTCTTATTTCTTTCTTAAGCATGTCATTATATTTTTCAATATTTTCGTTGGTATCATTCTAGGAATACTGAGTGTTTGTTTGTTTCTCTTCAAGGTATTATGGTCCACTTTTATTTTTGCTCTTACTAGCCTATGGTCACTATCAAATTTAAAATTATTCAATACGGAGATGTCATTAATAGTTTTCAGTTTATTTGTTAGACCTAAGTCAATTTCCTTCTTTGTTATCCCATTCGGGTGAATGCAGGTCCATTTTCGTGTTTCTCTCTTTTTAAAGAAAGAATTTGCAAATCTGAGATTCGTCTCTTCCAGCCACTTTATAAGTAGGTCTCCTCTTTTGTTTCTTCGTCCGTATCCAAATGGTCCCATTACTTCTTCATCGTTGTCAATCTGTTTCCCTAACTTGGCGTTGAAATCTCCTATAACATACATTATCTCCGTTTTTGTTTCATTATATACTTTGTCCAATAGATTGTAGAAGTTCGAAATTTCTTCGTCAGTTGCTGTCGGGGCATAAACCTGAATTATCGTCATTTTTGTGTTTTGTATTTTTAAACATAGGCTACAAATCCTTTCACTAAAAAATCGTACATTTATTACTCTGTCCTTTAAACTCTTTTTGATGAGAAATCCAACTCCATGCAAGCCTTTGGTCTCACCAATGTAACAGAATATATCATTCTGGTTTTCAATTATGTTTTGTCCAAAAATTCTTAGCTCGGATAGTCCCAGTATATCCCAGTTGATAGTTGATAATGCTAGTCTTAGTTCTGATTGTTTTTCTTCTGTAGCTTATGTTCTTACATTGTATGTACAAATGTCTAGAGTGTTTTTGGATTGGTCTTGGTTTGATGGGTAGTTTGGAGGGAATTGGCCGTCATTCCCCACGATGGCTAATCGGCTTGGGGTAGAGTCCTTATTATTCAAAATTTGCTTCTTTTGTTGCTAGTTGTTGTGTTAATCACTGTTCATATTATTAATTTCTTTTTGGTTTGATTGTAGAAATCTATGAATGCTGTTGTTTCTTATTTTGTTATGTTTGTCATTTTGGACTTTTTCATTTTTGGTCTCTTCAATTTGGTGGAACACGTTGGTTCATTTTCATTTGCATTTGGATCGTTGTCATATTGCCGATTTCTTTTAGGCATTCGTTGTTGTTTCTTCTCAATGTCGTTTCCTGATGTCATTTTTTGATTATTTTGATGTTTGGAAAATGGTTTATTTTCTTGGACTGTCGTATTAAAATCTTCTTTTATGTAGTCTTCTTTTATGTATATAATGTCATCTTTATAATGTCTCAGTTTAGTTTTATTTTTCATTATAGTATCTTTTTTTATTTGTGTTGTCAATCCAAGTAAAATAGGTCTTATTTTGTCTCCTTTATTTCCTAGACGTCTTGCAAAATCGATTTCAAAATATTCAGTTTTTATTTCGAGAATAGTGCTTAAAAGGTGTAAAATGGTGTCTACTAATTCTTCGTTGCTTTTTTCGTTTTCTTTTATATTGTAAATAACAAGATTTTTTCTCTTTATACATCTCTCTAAATATTTTATTTTCTTTTCTAGGTGTTCCTGTTTCTCTTCAATTGTGTTGTTTCTGTCTATTATTGAGTTTAATTTTTGTTCTAAGGTTTCAGTTTGTTCTTTAATTTCTTTCTTTAAGTTTGTCCCAAGGTTTTCAATAGCAGTCAAAAGTTTGTCCAATTTATTGTCGACTTGACTGTCCTCCATACTGGTCTTTTTAATTAAGGACGCTAATGTTATTTCAGCTGTCAGTGTGGTGTCAGAAGTTTATGTCAAAGTGAAGATGAAGTGTGTTTGGATATTTGTTGTTGTTTATATATTTTGTATTTTTGTGTGCTAATTTCTAATATTATAAATAATAGTAGTATAGCAGTTTTTATTTTAATTAATTACTATATAATAATAAAGTGCAATTGTTTGCAGTTTTATATAAAACCGAGTTTATTTTTTTCTTTTTTGATTTTTGTTTTGTTTTTTACTCACCTCGGCTGTGCTTTCAAATACATGAGGGAATATTTTTTGTTAATTTAAGAGAGATAAAAACTCTCTTGATGTTCAAATGGTAGACATGTGCATTCAAGAGGACACAAGCGTCCACAGGTTTTTTTCTCAAAACCCACCTCTGTCTATCAACTCCTACTCTCACCTCCCCGTGAGGGAGGTGAACATCGGGTGCCTAGTACCTCAACTGAAGATTGGGTTCTAACCCCAGTGTAAAGTTGTTGGGGGCAGCAAACGAGAGAGGGGGGGAGAGGTGTTTCCACTAAGGCACCTCTCCTTATCCAGACGGCAGCGGACGAATTCTCGAGATGGAATCAACGGTGGCGTCTACAGTTCCAGTAAGGTTGAACTACTTAGTGAACACCTTATAGGGCTTCTACGACTTATTGGGAGCCCAAGCCTATAAGGAGCGGTTAAGTAATAGTGGCGAAGCACCAACAAGCCTCGGATACGGACGGATTCACTGTTGACAACCCAAGCAAACGAAATAAGGACAACGAACTTCGGATCTGTACGTGGAATGTTAAGTCCCTTAACAGACCACGTGCAGCCGAACAATTAGCGGAAGCCCTAAACTGCTGCAAGGCAGATATTACCGCCATCCAAGAATTGCGATGGGATGGACCGGGCAAACGCAAACTAAAAGACTGTGATATATACTACGGCGACTGCTACCGAGAACAAAGGCAGCGTCTATTTGGGTGTGGATTTGTTGTTGGAACTAGACTCAGGCAAAAAGTCTTGAGTTTCAACAGTGTGAGCGAGCGCATCACGACAATCCGCATCAAGGCTAAATTCGCCAACATAAGCCTAATATGCGCGCATGCCCCAACAGAGGAGAAAGATGAGGACACCAAAGACATATTCTTCGAGCTCTTGGACAAGACATATGAGCAGTGCCCTGGCTATGACATTAAAATTGTCTTAGGAGATTTTAGTGCCAAGCTAGGAAGAGAAGACATCTTTGGTGGCACAATCGGGAGATACAGCCTGCACGACACCACCTCCGACAACGGATTCAGGCTGATTGATTTCGCTGCGGGGCGCGACGTTCTGGTAGCTAGTACGCAGTTCACACATCTCAATATCCACAAGGGGACATGGAAATCTCTTGATCAATCAACCGTCAACCAGATTGACCACATTGCGATCGACGCACGACACTTCTCCAGTATACAGGATATCCGAACATTCCGAGGGGCCAACATTGACTCGGACCACTACCTCGTTGTAGCCAAGGTACGGCTACGGATATCCCGGTCCAAGCCAAAACAAGGAAGTACTGTGAGAAGTTTCGACGTTAGACGGCTACAATCGCAAGAGACTGCCATGTCCTTTTCCGATCGAGTCTCTAGTAACCTCTTAAGGAGTCCTATGCTGCATGCATTAAGCATTGAAAACCAGTGGCAACATTGCCTTGCAGCCATCAGAGATGCCGCCTCTGAAGTGCTAGGTTTCACACGTCCACAACAGCGAAACCCCTGGTTTGACGACGAATGCCGGCAAGCGCACGCAGCGAAGCAAGAGGCATACAAAACGGCCCTGCACAGAAGGACCAGAGCTGCTCGCGAGCTCTACGAGCAGAGGAGGAGAGAGGAACACCGGCTTCTTAGATGGAAAAAAAGAGAGCACGAGAAGCGCGCGATCGAGGAGATAGAGGGATGTTACAACAGGAATGAGGTTCGTAAATTTTACCAAAAGGTAAAAAAGAACTCCCAAGGGTACCAGCCACGAACCGAAGCCTGTAAAGACGATTAGGGGAACATCGTAGTAGAACCGCAGTCTATGTTGAGAATATGGAAAGACCACTTCTCCAAATTATATAACGGCGATGACGAACCGAATCCCGCTGTAAGGGAGATAGAACCACTCAACTTAGGCGACGCAGATCAACAATTCCGCCTACCCGACCTAGACGAAGTGAAGATAGCTATATCTAAACTGAAGTCAAACAAAGCTGCTGGAGCTGACGGCATAGCTGCCGAACTATTTAAAGCAGCAGGCGATGATTTGGTAGGGAGCATGCACCAACTCATCTGCAAAATATGGTCGGAAGAAAGCATGCCCGATGAGTGGAATCTCAGCATAGTTTGCCCGATACATAAAAAAGGAGACCCTTTAAATTGCGCCATCTACAGAGGGATCAGTCTCCTTAACATTGCATATAAGATCCTTTCTGCCGTACTATGTGAACGTCTGAAGCCGTTCGTCAACAACCTAATAGGTTCTTATCAGTGTGGCTTCAGACCAGGAAAGTCCACTATCGACCAAATATTCACACTACGGCAGATCTTGGAAAAAACCTAGGAGCTTTAAATCGATACCCACCATCTCTTTATCGATTTTAAAGCCGCGTATGACAGCATCCATAGGGAAGAGCTCTACAGAGCAATGTCTAGTTTTGGCATCCCTGTCAAACTTATCCGTTTGTGCAGAATGACGATGGAGAATGCACGCTGCTCCATCAAGGTCGGAAAAGATCTCACCGATGCATTTGATGTCAAAAAAGGTTTTAGACAAGGCGATGCACTGTCATGTGACTTTTTCAACATCGTTCTGGAAAGAATTGTGCAAAACTCAACCGTCAACACTAGAGGCACAATCTTCCAAAGGTCCTTCCAATTACTCGGATACGCAGATGATATTGACATAATTGGAAGATCAAAGCGTGATGTCAGTGGAGCGTTTTTGAGCATTGCGACGGAAGCAAAGAAGATGGGTTTAGTGGTCAATGAGGGCAAGACCAAGTATATGCTGTCATCAAAAAAGGACATTGAACAACGACGTCTTCGACAAAACGTCACCATGGACAGCTATAGCTTCGAGGTAGTTAAGGACTTTGTCTACCTAGGCACCGCTATAAACACAGACAACGACACCAGTGCTGAAATCAAACGAAGAATAACTCTTGCAAATCGCTGCTTCTTTGGACTTAGAAGGCAATTGAGAAGTAAAGTCCTCTCTCGAGCATCTAAAATCACCATCTATAAGACACTCATCATCCCGGTTCTCATTTATGGCGCTGAGGCCTGGACCCTGTCAAAGAAAGATGAGAACGTCTTAGGATGCTTCGAGAGAAAAATTCTTCGGGTGATTTTTGGTCCCGTACGTATAGATGGAGAATGGAGGAGAAGATATAACGACGAACTGTACGGGCTGTACAGTGACACTGACCTAGTTAGCAGAATAAAAGTCCAACGGCTTAGATGGCTGGGTCATGTAGAGCGAATGGACACCAACGCTCCAGCCCGGAAGGTCTTCGAATCCAATCCCGAGGGACGGCGCAGTAGAGGAAGACCGCGACTCAGGTGGCGCACTCAGGTGGGTGAGGACCTCAACCAACTTGGCGTGCGAAACTGGAGACAGCTAGCTAGGGACCGAGCTGGCTGGAGACGCATGTTGGTTGAGGCCCAGGTCCGCCCCGGACTGTAGCGCCACCTTAAGTAAGTAAGTAAGTAAAAACTCTCTTAAACAACACTTACAACGGTTTGTAAACAAAACGGATATGTTTTTGTTTAAACTTTTTATTTATTGGGTTAAATTTTCACTTTTTTTATTTTTTCTTTGGTGTAATGTTGTTTTTTGTTTTTTGTATGTAATGCCCAACTTTCCGAACCTTGAACAAAAATATTTTCACTCAGTGATTAAATTTCAGTTTGTTTCCTTATGTTTCCTTTCTATTTTGTTGTTTTCTTTAAGAGCACTTTATAGACACGTCCTTCACATTGACAACTCATCCTAGACTTCAGTGTTATAATTAGGAAGCTTACAAGTGAACAATTCAAGTGCTTGATTTTTGTGAAAGGGTTACACGCTTCATGTGACTCAGATGTAAGATCAAGATTACTTTCACTTCTGCAATCAGGAGATGAAACAAAAATCACGCTTGCGAACTTGCTAATGGAATGTCAGAGGATTGCAACACTCAAGGAAGATACTCAATTGCTCGAAACTGTACCACTAAAAGCAAATAGTTTCTTATGCTAGCAAAAATCAGCAGATGAAATCTCAGGTGAACAATAATGCTCCATCCAACACCAGGCAGTTCCTCATGAGTCAAGCCATAGTGCCACGTACACCCTGCTGGGGATGTGGTGGTATGCATTTCGCTGTAGACTGCTCTTTCAAGAACCACGAATGCTCATCTTGCAAGCGTACTGGTCACAAAGAAGGGTAGTGTTCTTGCTTTGCCAAAGTGAGTACAAATAAATCTTCCAAACCAAACACCAACCAACCATCATCAAAACGCAAATTCAAGTCAACAAAAGAACGAAAATCAAATGTTTTTTGTGTCAATACGCTTTAAAAATCAAAGCGTAGATTTATACAAGTCATTATAACTGGGGTGGCACTCAAACTTCAACACTGGAGCTGACGTCAGAATTTTATCGAGGACAAATTGGGAGCATTTGGGAAGCCCTAAGCTTTCTTAAGACAACAACTCAGAATCGGTAATTGATGCTCAGGGTAAATTAATTAAAATGCTTGGCTCTTTCATTGCAGATGTTAAACTGGAGGATAAAGCAGTAAAACTAGCTTGTCGTGTAGTTGACCTTCCAAATTTAAATCTTTTTGTAATAAATTGGATAGATGAATTACGTCTATGGGATCAGCCATTAAACAACATTAGCAAAACACTCCGTTCAACATCAACAATTTCTGTGGACAACCACATATAGAAAATAAAAAAATACTTTGCAGACATTTTTACTGAAAACCTAGGCCATTGCACCAAATTCAAGCCGAAGTTATAAAAGAGAATTCTACACCAATTTATCGGGCAAAACGACCAGTTCCATATGCAGCACTACAGCAAGTCGAAGAAAAATTACACAGATTGGAACGATTAGGTCATATCGCCAATAGATTTTTCCGAGTGGGTGGAACCCATAGTTGCCGTTCGCAAAGCTGACGACCTTCTGGTGTCAGGAAAAACTTTGGAAGAGCACATTCAGAGACTCAAAGCAGTACTTATAAAACTTCGTGAGTATGGGTTTCATATGAAAATAGAAAATTTTTTAATTTTTCAGCCCTCACTCAAATATTTGGGCCTTGTCATTACAGTGATATACTTAGAAGTTCGTCTGTTTTGATTTTAGGATTTTTTTTTATATTGCAATGACTGGTATTTTTAGAGTAGATTATAGTAATGTTCGTGGGCTGAGATCGAATTTTCTGTCTGTGTACATCCACACTAATTCTAACAGACCAGCTGTTTTGGCATTGAGTGAAACCCAAGTAGGTGAAGATTCCGATCCTGCTGAATTTTTTATTAATGGGTATTGCTTGGTACCATTATTCTTCTCACACCATGGTCTCGCCATATATATTAGGAATGATGTTGCATATCAACTTTTACCACAATACGGTCATTGTACCAACTCCCTCTTTAATTTCATGTGGTTAAAACTTTCCGTGAATAAGCACATCATTCACTATTGTTTCCTTTATCGGAGCCCAAACCTGGACAGAGTTTCAACTTCTCAGGAATTTGATGCTCTGTCTGACTCCATTCAACGAATTGTCTCCCTGTATCCTCACACTGAAATCGTTATTACGGGCGATTTCAATGTACACAATTCTTCATGGCTTCAACATTCGGGCCAGACAACACCAGAAGGAGTGTGTGCTGAGATCTTCGCTGAGTTGAACCACCTTACTCAGCTGGTCAACGAGCCCACTCGAATATCGGACGTGGTAGGTCGAGCAGAAAACACTCTTGACTTGTTTCTTACCTCTGACCCTGGTAAGTACACTATTAGTGTTCTATCTCCTCTAGGCTCATCTGACCATTGTGTCATATCAGCAAATTTCTCGTGTCAAAACTCTCCAGTTAAAGAAAGAGCTCCTAAGAGAACCGTTTGGCAATACGAGAAAGCGAACTGGGACGGTCTCAATAATTATTTTAGGATCTTTAACTGGTCACTATGCCACTCGATAGTGACGTTGACGCCAGCGCTGATATGATCACAAGTTTGATTCTCCTGAGAATGAGAATATGGATATCCGAAAACCTTGGTATCGGAAATGGAACACAGTTTTGCAGCCACCAGTTTAAACATTTCTATGAATCATCTGGTATTCGTCATATGAGAACTGCACCGTTTCATCCCAATCTAACGGGCAAGCCGAAATATTCGCGACACGCTCAAACGATCCCTTCAAAAATTAAAAGGGGAGGTAACGGCGCATATAGGACAACTCCACACCGCAACACACCGAATTGTACATACATCACCAGCAGAAGCATTATATAATACACTAGCGGCCCGTCCCGGCTTCGCACGGGTAGACATAAATAAGTACAGATATTTAAGTTATAAGCATGCTAATTAAAACGACCATAAATCACTAAATTAGAAAACATTTGTTTGTCCTATCATTAATACTCTTCGCAGCGTATGCAATGAAAAACATTTTATAGCTAATTTTTGTGCACCTTCGGTTGGTTTTAATAGGAATTTATAAAGATTTCTAAAGTAATCTAGTACTAAATATAGCCTATGTTACTCAGTGATAATGTAGCTTTCTAATGAAGAAGAATTATTAAAATCGGTCCAGTACTTTTTTAGTTTATTCGTTACATACAAAAATACAAATCTTTTCCTCTTTATAATATTACTTACTTATTTAAGGTGGCGCTTGTGCGCGCCACCTGAACCGCGGTCTTCCTCTACTGCGTTGTCCTGTGGGTGTGGATTCGAAGACTTTCCGGGCCGGAGCATTGGTTTCCATGCGCTTTACGTGACCCAGCCATCTTAGTCGTTGAACTTTTACCCTTCTGGCTAAGTCTACGTCGCTGTACAGCCCGTACAGCTCGTCGTTCCATCTTCTCCTCCACTTCCCTTCGATGCATACGGGACCGTAGATCACACGAAGAACTTTTCTCTCGAAACGACCCAAGGTGCTTTCATCCGCTCGGCATTCAAGCCATCCGCTCCAGCGGCTTTGTTAGACCAGCTTAGATATGGCAATCTTTACTTCGTCTAAGTCGGGAGGACGGAATTGTTGGCTTTCGTCGTCTATGTTGAATGGATCATCCTGCCTGAAAGCCGAATTCGGTTCTTCGTCGCCGTTATACAGTCTGCAGAAGTAGTCCTTCCATATCCTCAGCATTGACTGCGGTTCCACAATGATGTTTCCACTTTCGTCTTTGCAGCCTTCGTTTCTGTATGTACTTGTGAATTTCGTTTCACCTGTTCATAAAACTTTCGAACTTCATTCCTGCTTTTAAACCTCTCAACATCTTCGACCGCACGCTTCTCATGCCCTCTCCTTTTCCTTCTGAGAAGTCGGTGTTCCTCTCGCCTCTTCTGCTTATAGAGCTCATGAGCAGATCTCGTCTTTTTATGCAGCGCCGCTTTGCGTGCCTGTTGTTTGGCTGCATTTGCCTGCCGACATTCCTCATCAAACCAGGGGTTCCTTGTTGGTGGTTTCATGAATCCCAGCACATCAGAGGTGGGTTCTCTGATTGCATCTTGGCAATGTTGCCACTGGTTTTCGATACATTGTGTTGGCGGCAGAGAACTTCGAGAGAGGTTACTTGTAACTCGGTCGGGAAAGGATTTGCCGATCTCTTGCGATTGTAGCCGTTCGACGTTGTACCTTCTCCCAGCATCTCCCTGTTTTGCCTTGGGTCTGGAAACCCGAAGTGCTACCTTGACTACAACGAGGTAGTGGTCCGAGTCGATGTTAGCTCCACGGAAAGTTCGGACATCCATGATGCTGGAAGCGTGTCTGGCGTCGATCGCAATATGGTCAATCTGGTTGACGGTAGATTGATCTGGAGATCTCCAAGTTCCTTTGTGGATGTTGAGGAGTGGAAAACGCGTACTGGCTACCATGACGTTTCGCCCCGCAGCAAAATCTATGAGCCTGAATACGTTGTCGGAAGTGTTGTCGTGCAGGCTATTTTTCCCGATTATTCCACCAAAGATGTCTTCCCTTCCTAGCTTGGCATTAAAATCGCCCAGGACAATTTTAATATCGTAGCTAGGACACTGCTCGTATGTTTTGTCTAAGAGCTCGAAGAACATATCTTTGGTGTTGTCATCTTTCTCTTCTGTGGGGGCGTGCGCGCATATCAGGCTAATGTTGCTGAATTTAGCCTTGATGCGGATGGTCATGAGGCGCTCGCTGATTCATCTATAGCTCAAGACTTTTTGCCTAAGTCTGGCTCCAATCACAAAGCCGCATCCAAATAAGCGCTGTTGGTTTTCTCGGTAGCAGTCACCATAGTAAATGTTGCAGTTTTTCATCCTCTTTTTGCCCGGCCAATCCCATCGTATTTCCTGGATGGCGGTGATGTCTGCTTTATATCAGTCTAGGGCCTCCGCTAATTCTTCGGCTGCACGTGGTCTGTTAAGGGACCTAACATTCCACGTGCATATCCGAAGTTCGTTGTAAAGCTGAAGTCTAACAAAGCCGCTGGAGCGGATGGCTTGAATGCCGAGCTCTTTAAAGCAGCTGGAGATAAGTTGGTTAGGAGCATGCACCAACTTATCTGTAAGATATGGTCGGAAGAAAGCATGCCCGATGAATGGAACCTCAGTATTGTTTGCCCGATCCTGAAAAAAGGAGACCCTCTAAACTGCACCAATTATAGAGGAATCAGTCTACTTAACATCGCTTATAAAATCTTCTCTGCCGTAATATGTGAACGTCTAAAGCCCATCGTCAACAACCTGATAGGTCCTTATCAGTGTGGTTTTAGACCAGGAAAGTCCACAGTCGATCAAATATTCACATTACGGCAGATCCTGGAAAAAACCCAAGAACACCAAATCGACACCCACCATCTTTTCATCGATTTCAAGGCCGCATATGACAGTATCTACAGGGACGAACTGTATAGAGCCATGTCTAGTTTTGGCATCCCTGCCAAACTCGTCCGTTTGTGCAGGATGACCATGGAGAATTTACGCTGCTCCATAAAGGTTGGAAACAACTTAACTGAACCTTTCGATGCCAAAAAAGGTTTTAGACAAGGTGATGCGCTGTCATGTGATTTTTTTAACATCGTACTTGAAAGAATAGTGCAAAGCTCACACGTCAACACCAGAGGCACTATCTTTCAAAAGTCTGTCCAATTACTAGCATATGCTGATGACATTGACATAATCGGAAGAACTCAGCGTGATGTCAATGGGGCTTTTGTGAGTATTGAGGCAGAGGCGGCAAAAATGGGTTTAACGGTTAATGAGGGCAAAACAAAGTACATGCTGTCATCAAGAAAGGACCTACAACACTGACGTCTTGGTCAAAACGTCACCATCGACAGACGTAACTTTGAGGTAGTCAAGGACTTCGTCTACCTAGGCTCCGCTGTAAACGCAGAAAACAACACCAGCGCTGAGATCAAACGAAGAATAACTCTTGCTAACCGCTGTTCCTTTGGGTTAAGAAAGCAATTGAGTGGAAAAATTCTCTCTCGAAGGACCAAAGTGTCGCTATATAAGACCCTTATCATCCCCGTCCTGCTATACGGTGCAGAAGCATGGACTTTGACAAAAGCGGATGAAAGCACCTTGGGTCGTTTCGAGAGAAAGATTCTTCGTGTGATCTACGGTCCCGTATGCATCGAAGGGGAGTGGAGGAGAAGATGGAACGACGAGCTGTACGGGCTGTACAGCGACGTAGACTTAGCAAGAAGGGTAAAAGTCCAACGACTAAGATGGCTAGGTCACGTAGAGCGCATGGAAACCAATGCTCCGGCCCGGAAAGTCTTCGAATCCACACCCACAGGACAACGCAGTAGAGGAAGACCGCGAATCAGGTGGCGCGCACAAGTGGATGGTGACCTCACCCAACTCGGAGCGCGAAACTGGAGACATCTAGCTAGGGACCGAGCTAGATGGAGAAGTTTGTTGGGTGAGGCCCTAGTTCACACAGGACTGTAGCGCCACCTTAAGTAAGTAAGTACTAGGCACCCGATGTTCACCACGGGGAGGTGAGAGTAGGAATTGATAGACAGAGGTGGGTTTTGAGAAAAACCTGTGGACGCTTGTGTCGTCTTGAATGCACATGTCTACCATTTGAACATTTCTAATATTAGTGTAGACAAATTAGAACATCTTTGGATCTCCTCTTGCAACGAAAGTCAAACCAGCCGGTCATCAATGAAAAACAAAACCAGAGTTTCAATCGGCATCATGGAGCAAAGCACAGATCGTTCGCAGTAGTAGATAAAGTTTTCGTCAAGCTTTATCGCTTTAACAAAAGCAGGTGGGTTCCAGGTGAAATACTAGAGAGAGTTGGAGCAGTCCAATATATTGTTTTATTGAACTCAAAAGACAGGTTAGTTCGTTCCCACACAAACCAAATTCAACCGAGATCATCTTCACAGACTTCATCGACACCAGCAACGCAATTACCTTTTTCAACACTTTTGCAAGATTTCGATATGGTACTATTCCAGCCATTCCAAAAACCAAAAGACCTACGATCACAGCCAAAACAAGTTCACCGCCAAGAAGACTGATTGGCAGGTAATGGATTCCACATCGAGTTGTTCTTACCAGCCAGAAATCACCACTACACCGCCGCCTGTCCTAAGACGATCTAATCGTAAGCATCTAGAGCAGAGCATCTAGGAGATATTCTCCTCCATCACCACCAGCTAAAAGGGGGGGGTGTTAGCACCATTTGAGAAAAGGTCAAGTACAACCCTGTGTTGAACTTACACTTGACACACAATTTAACTTATTCTTCATATTGATTTTCTCCTCATCGTTATTGTGTTACCTCCTAGAATTAAATTTTGCGTTCAAGTACTAGGAATCGGAGTTTGGCAGCTTCAGACGACGAACCAACCGAATTTTTTGAAAATTTGAATGGGAATTTTGTTTCAAAACGATTCATAGGTAAAAGCTTTGTAGTTTCTACGAAATGGTGTTCGCACATTTTTAGTTCTGGCGTTAAATACTTTTTTGTTTCTCCTGAAATTCCTTAACCAACATTTTTGAATGATTTGATCTAGGTCTGACAATTGTTCCAACTCGCATACCAAATTACATTGTCTGGTATTTGAATTTGAACATTTGAGATATTTTCTAGATATAATCCAACCAAGAAGAGTTTTTTGAGTGGTTGGATTTTCGTGCCCTTGTTTAGTTTGACCAACAGATAACAATTCAAAAAGTGTTTCTGCTCCTATTAACAAATCAGTTTTTGCGATTTATTGAAATAATGATCCGCCAGTTGAATATTAGGTAAAATATTCCACTTTGCATGATCGGGTTGATATTTAGAATTCGTAACCCAATAATCTACAGAGAACGAATAGTCATTGAATCGCGATTTTACTTCTGCAGTTAGCTTTTTATCAACTGTGGTACATACTTGCTTTTCGAATACCAAGCAAATTTAAACACTTTTCTTCTTTGCGAAGCTTTACCTGTTGTTAATTTGCGAACCCAATCTAGTAAAGCTCGAACTGGCATATATTCGCTAGTGATGCTCTTTATTTGTGCTATAGCAGTAGCGAGAATAACTTGATCAGTCAGAACTGAGGAGTGCATGGCTTGTAAGCTTGTGGAAGGAATTTCCCGCGAAATGTATCATTATGATCAGCTGATTCAATATTCGATTGACAATTCATAATTTGATCAATATATAAATTTGATATATCCAACCGACATTCATATTCTATTAGATTCAGCGACAAAGATTTTTGTTCTAAACCTGTTTTAGTACAAACAATTTTCTTTTTATTACCAACCGATAATGTTTTAACTGATTAAGGTTAACATCCTTAATTGGAGAAGTTTGCCTTTTCTTGTTAGTTTAATCAAGTATAATTTTTATCAAAATGAGAAAATACTTTAATTTTGGAATTATTTTATACGACCTACTCTTGCTAAGCTTAACAAAGCTCAACGAAAAGTTAAAATTCAACGAAAGATGAGAGATTGAATGAACTGTGAACTTAAAGTGTCAATTCGATTTGCAAAAAATGTAAACAAACTTTTATATTCGTCAAATTGGTCGGTTTTATTTAGTATTCGGACAATTCGGACATCCCAAATTTTCCTACGCCTAAATGGTGTCAGGGCATGGGAACACGAGACAGGCTCCACCAACGGTTGTCCCAAAGGCCTCCGTGCCTAAGGATTAAGGAGCAAGGCAAAAGGGTAGACCATCTCTACTCTTTGTTGCTCAAGAGGCTAGAAGTTCGCGTTGTATGCATCTCTCTCACTCAAGGGAAGCTGATGTATGTATATGATTGCGGCTTATGCGGCTGGAGCTCCGCTTTCTTACTCCGGTTACTTACTTTGCTTCAGAACTCGAGATTCTTTTTAGGGAACTAAAACTGAACTTGGAAGAAAACTATTTCATCTTGGCCGGTGATTTGAACGCAAGACATGAAGATTGGGGAAATCAATATAGTAACGCCAGAAGTAACCATCTTCTGAATTTGATGAATCTTTACAGCGTCGACCTGCTGGCTACTAAAAAGCCATCGTATACAAGAAGCGGCTCCTTCTGGATGATGTCAGAAACTTAAGACGTTTTACAAAGATTGCGTTGTATAATTTCATTAACAGACGCCTTATTCCTATCCAATATTTCATTTATTATCCTCCAAGTTTTTTTCGGATCACGTTTTGCGTTCAGTATTTCATTTTTTAGAAGTTAGATTTGTATTTGTTTGTTAACATTTTCTTATTTTTTTGTATTCAGATTTGTAGCTTTCATTTCGTAGATTATTTTTTCATCTTTTTAACATTGTATTTCTCCTTTTACACAGCTCAAGTATTTCCGGAGTTATCCAACTCTTGATTTGACGTTTTTTTTGTTATAATTTTCAGACGAATCGGCGTATATACTTTGCATTTTTAAAAGGAAATTGTTGTAGGTATAGTTGATCAACGTCATTTTCGTTTTCATATAGCGCATTCAAGTTCGTTTGTTGTATAAGTGGGTTGACTTTTTCTTGATTAATTTTTGACCGTGCTTTGCAATATGTGTTAATCTGTTTTGTATTGTGTTTAATACCGTAGAATATTGCAAAGTGATCAGATATATCAGTTTCTATAACTGTTGATATTATGCAGTTTCTCGAAAATGAAACAAATATGGGATCAATTAAAGTACCTGTACCAGTAAACATGTTAATTCGAGTACTTTTTTGATAATATTCATTGCTCCCTTCCAAGACGTAACATTAAGAAATTCACTAGTGATCGTATTATTAAAATCTTGAGTATCAATATTTATGTCACCAAGTACAACCAGATCCAATTCGGTGCGAGTATTTTCATCAAATTCAGTAATAAATTCATTTTTATTTAGCGATGGTGATCTATAAATTGCATAAATATTTTTACTTAAATTGCATAAATATTTTTACTTCCTATAAGTACTTTACTTTTTACTTGTTTGTAATCTAAAAAAAACCTTAGAACACCTTTTTAGAGAAATTATTATTTTGATGTTTTCAATTACCTATTATTATTATTCTTGAGCTTAATGTGAACAGACTTTGTTACTTAATTATTATTTCAATAAAGAAGCCTTTATAACAAAAGAAGCCTTTATAACATCAGAAGTGGGATTAGTTGTAATTATAAAATAAAACCAATACCATTTTCCGGATATGTCAAGAATGAATAAAAGCGATCTTCTAGCATGGTGTGAAGCCAATAATGTGGAAATTCCGTTAAGTGCAACCATAGCTCAGCTGCGAGACCTTTATACTGAGCTTACAAAACCTGATGGGAGAAATTCCGAAATTTCCTTGGTTCCTGAGCTGTCAACAACTTCCAAACAGGATGAAAGGACAGAACATATTGACATTTTTGAACAAACCGAGCAACAAGGCGTTCAGCCTAATATATTGATTCCGAGTAACACTACGCAATTGGATGACGAAGAAGCTTGTGTTGAGAAGGAAATTCGTTTATTAGAAAAACGAAACAAATTACTAACAAATTAAAAACTAACGAATTAAGTTTGTTAGAAGAAGCTAGTTCGTCAAATAATGGCAACATTTCACAACTTTCTTTCAAAGATATAAAATATTCTATTTCAGAATATTCTGGGGATGACTCATATGATGCCCAAATGTGGTTGGATGTTTTTTGACATTTTATTTATTCTTTATTCTTCTCTACGATATACATCAACAGATTTGATAATTAAATATAACAATATATACATATATAACATATATAAAAGTTTTTAAGTTGTATTAAATTTGTGTGTTAAATATGCTAATAATAATTTTTTTAAACAATCTCTTAGCAAACTTATATCTAGAACATAGTAAGCATTATTAAATAATTTACAGCTATGACTTAAAGGTTCACGCAATCCATAATTAGTTCTATGTGAAACTTCGAATAATAAGGGCCTCAATCTTAATGATCTTGAAGGAGCATAAATATTAATATTAAAAAGCAAGCTAGAGCAATCAATGTAGTTACACAAAACATCCCGAACAAACATTATACTATACATTTCTCTACGCGATTCAAGAGATTGCATTCCTAATAAAAGAGAGATTTTAAAGTATATGGATCAGAAAATTCTAAAGAATTTCTTTTCATGAATCCCAACAAAGAATTTGCTTTTGAAATTATATAATTTATGTGAAGTTGAAACGTAAGTTTTTCATCAAATATTACACCAAGATCGTTAAATTCATGAATAATTTTCAACATAACATTGTCTAGTGAGTACAATGGAACGATATGATATAAACAACGGTGATAAGACATACAAGTGCATTTTTGAAGATTTAATTTTAAGTCATTTAGTTTGCACCACTCTACAAATGTATTAAGATCATTTTGCATAAGCAAACGATCAGCAGAATTAGAAATAATTGCAAAAAACTTAATGTCATCAGCAAAGATGAGACATCTGCAAAATTTTAAAATGGCAGGCATATCATTTACAAGAAGTAAGAACATAGGGGGTCCCAAATGACTCCCTTCAGGAACACCAGAGGTAACAATTATTTCCTTAGAACAAATGTCATCTACAACTACCATTTGCTTACGACCATACAAGTAAGATTTAAACCAACCAAGCAAAGGTTCAGAAATTCCACAGCACTCAAGTTTCTTCAAAAGAATTTTCAAGTTTACTCTGCTAAATGCTTTAGAAAAATCTGTGTTAACTACATGAATTTGTTTATTTTTCTCCAAAGCATTTATCGAAAAATTTGTAAATTCAACCAAATTTGATATAGTGGAACGTCCTTTCCAAAATCCATGTTGAAAATCACTTACATGTCCCCTTAATAAATCGACAAAAATTTCCTTAACCAGACAATCCAATATCTTTGGGATTATAGATAGTTTAGTTATAGGTCTATAATTGCCAATATTATCTTTCTTTCCTGATTTAAAAATGGGATTGATAATCGAGATTTTCCACTCATCAAGAAATGTACCCGTAGATAAGGACTGATTAAACAATTCTGTTAATGGTACAGAGAGAACGTCAGCACAATGCCTTAAAACAATGGGGGAAAATCCCAATATGTGGGGCTGTTTTATAGGCTCAAGTCCATTTAAAAACTTAAGTACATCAACATTTTTAATTTTGAAATTGTAGGAATCAAATATCGAAGGAAGCGATTCAAAATAATATTTATCTAACGTAACTGCACTGGTTGAATTATAAATAGATTCAAAGTGGTCAGCAAACATATTTGCAATTTCTTCAAGGTCTGAAGACGATTTCTGATCGAAATGCACCGTTGATGGAATTCCAACACTTTTGCGCATTGTGTTGATATAATTCCAAAATTGTTTTGGATTTGATTTCAAGTTCGATTCCATTAGTTGTACGTAATTGCAATGCAAAAATTTAGACAAGAAAACAAACTCTTTCCTCAGACGACAAAAAAGTGTATAGTCAACCATAGAATTTGACTGCTTAAAACGTTTATGCACAGAATTCTTTGCGTTCTTTAACTTCTTAAGCCTGCTATTATACCACTTAGGACTAAAGTTTGACTTTTTCGGATTAAAGGCACAACATTATTCAAAGCTTCGTTAAGAATATTTTTTAATTTACCAAAATTTTCAGATAAATTAGAATTTTTGAACTCAGATAACCAATTTATATTACTAAGATGAGATTTAGTTAAATTCAAATTATTTACATTAAATTTACGATATATGACTGTGAGTTATTAAATTGTCTGAAATTATCATAATTATAAGTAGATATACAAACATTTATTGCAGTATGATGAACAGAATTATTGAGTAATGTTTCAGAAATATTAATATTTAAATCATCAGAAGCAAAAACTAAGTCTAAGAGCCTATTTATTGAATTGAAAACATTATTTATTTGATTTAAATTTAAAGAAAACAGAGAATCACACATCATGAGTTCGATTTCAGAGAATATTAAAACTGGCATTAATTTATTCTCATCAACCATAGTCCAATTTAAGTTGGGTAAATTGAAATCACTGAGGAGAATGAGAACTTTTAACCCAGCAAATGACACTCTCACGCATAACTGATCAATATTAGTGCAATTTTCGTCTAACACCACATTTAAATCGAGAGCTGATGCAATAATATGCGATTAATACACCACCCCCACGTTTCTTTCTATACTCTGTCCAACAAAAATTGTCAGTACAGAGAAGATAGGACGTTTACCTCACACTCTGACTGAAGTGAAATCTCGTTAAGCTGTGAGAGAGAGCAAATATTACAGGGTTTTCGTAGTGCCCATTATAAATTTCGAAAAAGCTCTGATAAATAATAATAGGGTTACCATCTTTTGATTTTAAATTGAAAGTTAAAAATAAATTCCGTTTAAGAAAATTTCAAAATTATGTACATAATCCCGAATTCAAAAACCCCTTTGTGAAAACTAAGAGTAACATAAATTCAATTATGAAAAAATAATGAAAATACTCAGAAATTTAAGGTTTTTTTGTTCGAGGTTTTGAGTAATAAAAGTTATGTTGAACGAAATAATTATTTTTATCCACAGAGTCAACGTAAACATAAATTCATTTTTATTTAGCATAATATAAATTAATACTATATTATTAAGATATCACACAAGCATAAGGAACATAAAATTAATTCGGTATAACAAACAAAATATCACAATATATTATAAAATAAATATAAGTAACTTAAAAGAAATTCAATATAAAAAAATAATGCATAATGCCTTATTCTGACGAAGAGTAACTGCTGCTAATTTCGTCATTTAAATTTATTATCAAACTTTCCACTGCATCTTCTGAAAAAACATCCATCTCCCACATCTTTGGTTTAATTACCAGCTCCACGTGTTGCACACAACGATGCCATTTCTCAGCGTCGACGTTTAAAATTCCTGTTGCCAAGAGATCCTTAATTTCGGCCATTTTAAAAGATTTATTTTCCCTTGCCACAAAACCCTTCACTTGAACCCAAACCAATGCGATTGGATTGAGCTCGCAATGGTTAGGTGGCAATCGAAGCACTTAATGTCCTGCTGCGCGGGCCAATTGATCAACAACGTAGGTTTCATATTGGGATTTATAACGTTTCACGATTGCCAATAACTCTGCTTTCACCATATCCACTTCAAATGCTATATCATTCGATGTCAGCCATTTTTTGATGTCGTCTTTTCTGGAAGGCCTTGTTTTTCTTCCTTGAATGATATGAAGCGTTATCCAAAACTATGACAGAGTTGTGCTCCAGAAGCGTTAAGATCTTCTTAAACCACTCTTCATAGACACTGGCATTCATATCTTCGTGGTAGTCTCCGGTGCTTCCAGAAACGAAGCTTAATAGCCCATCATCTACAAATCCTGTAGAACTGCCAATGTACGTAATGATGAGCCTTTTTCCTTTCCCGGATGGTGAACGCAGTCCTGTTGATAGACCTTCGTTGAACGCTTGGCGAGGTGTTGTTACCGCTGGATCTATCCAAGTTTTATCACAAGTGTGTCCCTCATTCAACCATGTCTCATCAGTGAAATATATTTTTTTATTTTGTTCTCGGAGTTTCTTTACTTCGCGCAAGTATCTTCTTCTCCATGTTATTATGTCATTTCGTTCTATTAAAACGTTCTTCCGCTGGCGTTTGGTGAAGTTAAAGCCAAGATCTTTTCTTAAGATGTTATGAAGAGTTGATCTACCTATTTTTGTGATGTTTTCACTTAAAGCCAAGATCTTTTCTTAAGATGGTATGAAGAGTTGATCTGCCTATTTTTGTGATGTCTTACCTCACACAAAATTTTGTCCAGCGTTGGAAGTTCGTTGTTAGAAAAAAAATTATGAACAATTTGCCTGATTATTTGTCGAAATCATCGGTCTTCCTTCTGGGACCAGAATTTTTTTTCGTTTTTGATGGTGAGTTGTGGCCTTTCGTCTTATTTTCATTCATTAGTCTGTAGACAGTTCGCTCTGTTACAGAAAAATTTCCGAAGCTGGTTCTACGGATTCTGTCTTATTTTTCAAATGACCGTTAAAATTGTTGTCGGCTTCAACAATTTATTTTTTTTTTCGGCACTTAAATCCTTGGAATAGCTTGACGCCATTTTCGATTCTGTATCACACAATATTCACAAATACACAATTTATAAACAACACAGCACAGATTTATAATTTAATAAAAGCAGTTCTTTTTTTGGCACTGATTATAAAACACCGTATAAATAAACACTTCTTCAAAGAATATTTTTTTTATGAACAAAATCACTATTTTTCACCATCTATAATTACACCATGTATTCCTTCCTAGTGGTTTCGCAATTAAACCACATACTCTATATTTTTTCTTTATACCTATTCCTACTGGTTTCACGATGAAACCATGTGGTTTTCTAAGAACTCTAATCATTTTTAAAACGGTAAAAAAATGATTAGGGTTGTTTCCGGTGCATTGTAAGTAATAATTTGCACATAGTTTGATCGTTCGTGTCATTTGGATTGCTTTTTTTTTGCTGTGAATTATTAGAATTATTTAATGTTTTTTTTTACAATTAAAAGTAAGTAAAGTGAATATGTGCAAGAATATTTTATTTTTTTGTTATAAGAAATATAATTTGTGACAATATATGAAATATGGCCCATTTATTAAGCTTATTGGATGTGGTTTAGTTGTGAAACCAGTAGGAAATAAAAACAGTTTTTTTTTTTAATTTTTAGTGAATATTAATTCTTTTATTTAAATGCATTATTCATTATACACATTCTATATAAATTTTAAGTTTTTATACAAATATTTGAAAAAGTTGACATCTCCGGGAACAAAGGGTTAATTTACGAAGAATAATAAATAAACTTCACTTACCGAAAAACAGCAAGCGACAACACCATTCCCATATTTGTTCTCAAAAGCTTTTAAAAAAGCACATTCTGAAAGCTCCCAAACAAAATCCAAAGAAAAATCCACCATGATTTGCATTAACGTGGAAATGGTAACTCTAATAACAATCTGCTTATTTTCAATACATACGAAGAGGGTTGTTTGTAAACACATTATCAGTGTGGCTTTGGCTGCGCATGGTAAAGGTCGTGTGGATGTACGCTCGTCGAAGCGTAATTACAACAACAATTTATGTGTAGTGGTTGAATTTTCTTTTTCAGTAGGTAAAAAGAGAATAAAACCACTGACTGGCACCATTTGCAAGAAAAAAGCTCTCCCATAAGACGTGGACTGACAATTTTTGTTGGACAGTGTATAGCATCAAAACGATCAAGACGAAAAACAGAGAACACCGAAAGATTAAATAGTACTTCAGTCATAATATGGCTATGCAGCCATATCTCAGTGAATGCATATATATCAAAATCAGATGCATCAATGGAGAGAGAGAGATCATTTAGCTTAGATGAAAATCCTCCCATGTTTTGATAAAACACACTTAAATAGTTTTTGTTATGTGTTATATATGGTGCATTGATAACTGAACATGTTGATGATAATGGAAGTAAGAGAGATGATGCTGCTGATGCTGATGATGATGACGATGGTAATGTTTGATGTGATTGTGGTGTTGTTGATGGGAGCGATGAAGGCAGCAGCGACGATGATGATGATAATAAAGGTAGTGATGGTGGTAGGGGTGTTAGAGGTGTAGCTGAGGTGAGAGAAGATGTTACACATCGAGTGTATTTGTTTGAGCTCTCCCGTAGTTTTTTGGGCGATTTATAAATTCGGTTACACAAACACCCAATGGCCAATTTTTGGAATTAAAAACTAATTCAAGTTTATTAGCAGGGATACCGACCTTAAAAGTAATTATGCTTTAAAGTAGATATATCAACATAGGATTTAACTAATTTAAAACATTTAAAATCAAGTTCAGAAATATTTAGTTTTGTTGCAATGTATTTTTGTATTGAAGATTCCGAAGTAGTGATACTAAACTTTGATAAGTGCAACCATTTGGTAGGTGCAATAATTCTTAAATCACTTTGAGGGACATCAGCACCTATCATTAACCTTGGATGTTTTGTATGATTAATTTTCACTTTTTTCTTAATAATTTTATATTCATTTTTTAAATTATTATTGTCAGAATTAACCATTATGGGAAGGGAGGATAAAGAGGAACCATGAGAATTTAATTGCTCTGCATTAACATCAACAAATGATGCACTGTTATGCAAGAGGTTAGATGAACTTCTAGGTGAAAGGGGTAAGGGTTGATCACTTGTAGATTGTGTATTTTTCTCAGTTTCATTTATTTCACTAGTGTTGGAGATCGATGCACCTTCAGAGATAAGGGATAAGGGATAAGTACTGATATCATGGTGTTGGAGATGGTCTTTCCCATTTACATTGATATTTTTGTTGTTATTGTTATGTTATTTAGTAGGGGAGCATTTAAGAATTCGCTCAAGTTGGAATTGAGAGTTATCAAATCTGTTTTTATCTCAGGGAGACTTCAACAAAGAAATTGCACTCATTATATCAACAAAAAGTCGCGGTTGTGTTAAATAGCTGTTTAATGTTTGGATAGTTTTTACAAGCTCATTTACTTTGCACACAAAGCCAAGTACCGGCACACTTGCACAAGCATTACATTTCCAGAAGAAATTTGTAGTTGATTCTAAAAATTTTAAAGAATTTTCTGATAAAACCGAACTTGTGAATCAGTTCATGGAGATTCTACATTCCGATTAAAAAGTATCCGTCGTCTTATGAAACAAGGTTCCGCTGCAGAATTATTCGTTCGTATCGATAACTCCAAGACTTATGAAGAATTCCGTACCAAATTTCTCACAAATTTTGGTCATAATCACTCAATTTCCGATGTAATTGACAAAATGCGGAAAACAACGTTCAACTCTGCAAAATCATCCATCATGGGATATATTTTGAAGATGCAAGAACTGGCTTCCCGTGCGAATATCGATGAGCGTCAAACAATTCAATTTATAATCGATGGTTTTCGTGATCGTTCAAATAACATAGCTGTTTTATATCCTGCTTGCAATCTTGATGAATTGAAACAGTTATCTCACCGTTATTCTCAATTACGTGATATGAATTCCGCTCACGTAAATGTATCTCATTCAATTGATTTAAAACCTGCGACTTCGTCTACAATAATTGGAAAGAATATTCGAAAAAATGTTAATACGTATCCTAAACCGAATCTTTGCTACAATTATTCTGGTGTTGGACATTTTTCATCATCTTGTCCCGAGCGAAAAAGAGAACGAGGATCATGTTTTCGATGTGGCTCCACACAATATATAATCAAAAATTGCCCAAAACAACCATCAACAAGCCGACAAGTGGCATTAATAGATGAATTTCTATTTGGTTCTGTTGCCGAAGAAACTACTCGTATTGATGAAATAAATAACGTAAGTGTTAATTTTATGCCTAGGAGTTCTGTTGCACGCTGTAGTACTTTTGTCTCAGTTTGATTTAACGTTCCGCTGTTCCCAAAGAAGTGCAGTTTGGACCCATTCAGCTATCTGGTTTTAGCGGAGTAGGTAATTTCCAAATCTGTACCTATGGTGAAATTAAAATATATGTTACCTTCCGTGAAGTTACCAAACCAATCAAAATGTATGTAATTCCTGATTATTTAATTAAAAATTCATTATTATTGGGCCGCAATTTCCTGCGAGCATTTAAAATTTGCCTATCTTTTATTTCTAATTTAATCCAGAAACCGAGTGTTGAATTGAATATAGATTCTGACTTTAATAAGATTAAGATTGCCAATAATATTGCATTGTGCATACAGTTCGTTTTTAGGTAAAGAATTAAGATTTAATTCCGTATGTTCATTATGCCAACAGCTATCAGGCGCATGTGTAACGGTTAGTGATAAACCTGATAACACCTCTTATAGATGATTGCTTATAAAAGTTAGGAGGAAAAAAATACTTCACTACTTTAGACTTAAGAAACGGATTCCATCAAATTCGTATGGATGAAGATTTTGTTAAGTACACCGCTTTTGTGACCCCAGATGGACAGTACGAGTATTTAGTTGTGCCTTTTGGTTTGAAAAATGGTCCACCTAAATTCCAGCGATTTATCACTTATGTCTTAAGTCCATTTTTAAAAGAAGCATCTGTGGTTGTTTATTTAGATGATATAACATTGGCATTCGATACAATTGGAGAACATTATATTTTACTTAAACGTGTCTTACGTCATTTAGCTGGATTCCGATTGGAACTCAATTTTCAGAAATGTCAATTTTGTTACACCCAAATAGAATATTTTGGATTCACTGTTAGCGAGGTTGGTATTAGACCTAACAATCAACATTTAAGTGTCATAAAGAATCTTAAATTCCCTTCTAATGTTTCTGAATTACAAAATTGTCTTGGATTGTTTTCATATTTCCGTCGATTCATTAAAGCTTTTTCCACAGTTTCCTATCCTTAAGACAGCTGATTAAACCAAATATAACGTTTAACTTTGATGAAACGTGTAAACGAGTTTTCACTTCTTTGTGTGAACTGTTAGTGACTAGCCCAGTACTAGCTCTTTTCAACCCAACACGCGAAACTGAATTGCATTATGATGCTAGTTCGTTAGGATATGGGGGTATTCTTGTTCAGAGATACATAGGATGATAGAAAGTTTCATCGAATTGGATACTTTTCAAAAGCAACTTCCGACTGTGAATCTCGTTTTCGCAGCTACGAACTAGAAACATTAGCTATAATCTATTCTCTTGAAAAATTTCATACATATCTATGTTGATGGTATTCCGTTCGGAATAATCACTGATTGTAATTCATTAGCTCAAACTTTAGAAAAGCAGACTATAAATCCCCGCATAGCTCGTTGGGCCCTAGCATTAGAAAAATATGACTACACAATAAAGCACAGAAATGGGTCATTGATGGAGCACGTAGATACTTTAAGTCGATATTTTCCTGTTTGTACAGAAAATAAATCGAATTCTTTAATATCCGCTATTGATATTGACGGCATTGATTTTCAGCTACAAGCAACACAAAATCGTGACGAGCACATTGCTCAACTAAAACAAAAGTTAGAATTGGAATTAATTCCTGACTTTGTTTTAGATAATGGACTAGTCTATAAAAAAGATCATAACGGTCGTTTATTATTCTATGTTCCTCGCGAAATGGAAAGTAATGTTATAAGGGCTGCTCACGAAAAAATATGTCATTTGGGTACTGGCAAATGTCTTGATCAAATTAAGATGAATTATTGGTTTCCGAATATGAAGGAGAAAGTTGAACGAAATTGTTTAAAATGCATTATGTATTCCATTCCGTCGTATTGTAATAATCGAACCCTGCATTCTATACCGAATAACCTATTCCATTTGACACTGTACAGTACACATTGACCACTTTGGTCCTCTTCCGTCTATTCGTTCGAAAAGAAAGCATATTCTAGTAATTGTAGATGCATTTACAAAGCATGTGAAGGTTTATCCTGTAAATTCCACTAGTAGCAAAGAAGTTCGTGCATGTTTAGATAAGTACTTTCAATATTTCAGTCGACCTAGAAGAATTATTAGCGATCGTGCTACGTGTTTCACCTCATTGGAAATAAGTTCTTATTTTATTGATAACAATATTGAACATGTTAAAGTAGCAACAGCGTCTCCACAGGCTAACGGTCAAGTGGAGCGTGTAAATCGACATTCAACATTCTGATTGGACACAAATGTTAACAAACGTTGAGTATGCTATAAATAATTCTGTGCACAGTAGCACCGTCAAAACTCCTTTCAAGCTACTATATGGGGTAGATCAGCGGGGTCCTAAAGTTGATATTCTTACTGAATACTTGGATGAAAAGTTTGAATCTTTTGATCGTGATTTAGACGGAATACGTGAAAAGGCTTCCAAGCAAATTGAAAAATCTCAGCAACGAAACTCAGAGTTCATTAAAAAGAAATTTCGGCCACACACAAAATTCTCTGAATTTGAGTTTGTTGCAATTAGAAATTTCGATTCAACTATTGGAACAAACAAAAAATTGATAAATACGTTTAAGGGCCCATATAAAGTTCTAAAGTGCTTCCGAATGACAGATATGTAATTAGGGACATTGAAAATTGTCAACTTACTTAATTGCCATATGATGGTGTTATTGAAGCTAGACACATATGAAATTGGCCTGATTGGCGAAGTTCATTGGATGATGATATTAATTCTGAGTAAAATTAACACTAATGTCATATTTTATGAAAAATTTTCTTAAAAATGTTAACTTTTTATTATTTTCTTAGATTATGTGTTGGTATGTATTTGATTAGTTATTAATTAATTTGGTTTGATTTGAAAGCAAGACGAACCTCTGTCAATTTTTTGGAAATGGATTTTTTGAAGTTGTCGGATAAAGTTAGTGAATAATGAAACTGCATCAAACGATACTAAAACATCATTTTGACTTATTTTTAAATTCTTTGGTTTTTCAACAAATTCAAACGAATTTTTTACGGAGTAGCTTGAATTTGTGACTGGCCAGGGCTGTCTTTTCAGAATTTTTTAGTCTTATGTCGGATTTATGATTAGAGATGCGTTGTCTAAAAGTTGTTTTGTGGTCCCAATATAACACAGGTTGCACGGTTCATTTGATTTACCATTAGTAAAACATTGGTCAAGTGGTTTGTTTGATTTGAAAGCAAGACGAACCTCTGTCAATTTTTTGGAAATGGATTTTTTGAAGTTGTCGGATAAAGTTGGGACGTAAACCATGCTTTTGTGATGCGTTGTAACGGGTTCATCATTATTTTCGCGTGGAATTTGCATTTTGTGCTTTAAAAGAAGACTTCGAATTATGGTGAAGGATAACCATTATCACTTAAGATTTTGATTACTTTTTCCTCGTTGGCGGCGTGGAATCGTACATCACTTATTTTGAAAATTTTATTCACGAGGTTGGACGCAGTATTGATGATAATTTGCGTTGGTTGGTTTGATCGGAAATTAACTAGTCTCCCAGATGCTGTTGGTTCTTGATACCAGTCGAAAAGCAAACGATTTTTTTCATGGTAGATTTTTACATCTAAGAGCGATATTGTTTTGTTGAACTCCTTTTCAATTGTGAATTGAATTTTTGGATGGAATCCGTTGAGAATTCTTAGTAATTTGTCTAAGTTTTTTTTATCCATAATTGCAAATGTTATTTAAACATTCATCTAAAACGTGGTCCATAACCAGATCTGCTATAGTTGGAGATAGCGGGTTGCCCATTGGCATTCCAAAAATTTGTTTGTAATAGTGTATTGGTATTAAAGCAAATTGTTTTCTTTAAGACAAAAGTCTAGAATCTCAAGAAATTTGTTTTGTGCGATCATTGTGCTTTTATTTATTATATGCCATTTCTTGTTGACAATGGTGATAGCCAGTTGAACGGGGATGTTAGTGAATAATAAAACTGCATCAAACGATACTAAAACATCATTTTGACTTATTTTTACATTCGTTGCTTTTTCAACAAATTCAAACGAATTTTTTACAGAGTAGCTTGAATTTGTGACTGGCCAGGCTGTCTTTTCAGAATTTTTTAGTCTTATGTCGGATTTATGATTAGAGATGCGTTGTCTGAGGAGTTGTTTTGTGGTCCCAATATAACACAGGTTGCACGGTTCATTTGATTTACCATTAGTAAAACATTGGTCAAGTGTTTTATTTGATTTGAAAGCAACCCGAACCTCTGTCAATTTTTCGAAATGCATTTTTTGAAGTTGTCGGATAAAGTTGGGAAGTAAACCATGCTTTTGTGGTGCGTTGTAACGGGTTCATCATTATTTTCGCGTGGAATTTGCATTTTGTGCTTTAAAAGAAGACTTCGAATTATGGTGAAGGATAACCATTATCACTTAAGATTTTGATTACTTTTTTCTCGGTGGCGGCGTGGAATCGTACATCACTTATTTTGAAAATTTTATTCACGAGGTTGGACGCAGTATTGATGATAATTTGCGTTGGTTGGTTTGATCGGAAATTAACTAGTCTTCCAGATGCTGTTGATTCTTGATACCAGTCGAAAAGCAAACGATTTTTTTCACGGTAGATTTTTACATCTAAGAGCGATATTGTTTTGTTGAACTCCTTTTCAATTGTGAATTGAATTTTTGGATGGAATCCGTTGAGAATTTTTAGTAATTTGTAAGTTTTTTTATCAATAATTGCAAATGTTTTTTAAACATTCATCTAAAACGTGGTCCATAACCAGATCTGCTATAGTTGGAGATAGCGGGTTGCCCATTGGCATCCCAAAAATTTGTTTGTAAATAGTGTCTTGGTATTGAAGCAAATTGTTTTCTTTAAGACAAAAGTCTAGAATCTCAAGAAATTTGTTTTGTGCGATCATTGTGCTTTTATTTATTATATGCCATTTCTTGTTGACAATGGTGATAGCCAGTTGAACGGGGATGTTAGTGAATAATGAAACTGCATCTAACGATACTAAAACATCATTTTGACTTATTTTTACATTCTTTGCTTTTTCAACAAATTCAAACGAATTTTTTACGGAGTAGCTTGAATTTGTGACTGGTCAGGCTGTCTTTTCAGAATTTTTTAGTCTTATGTCGGATTTATGATTAGAGATGCGTTGTCTAAGAAGTTGTTTTGTGGTCCCAATATAACACAGGTTGCACTGTTCAATTTATTTACCATTAGTAAAACATTGGTCAAGTGTTTTGTTTGATTTGAAAGCAAGTCGAACCTCTGTCAATTTTTTGGAAATGGATTTTTTGAAGTTGTCGGATAAAGTTGGGACGTAAACCATGCTTTTGTGGTGCGTTGTAATGGGTTTATCATTATTTTTACGTGGAATTTGCATTTGCATATGTAATGTTTCTAACGTGTAGCGTTTCGAAACATGTTTCTCTGTCTACAGAACTCCCACACCTTCAAAGTTTGAAGAATGACCGTTTTCGATGCTGTTACTGGCCAGGGCTGTCTTTTCAGAATTTTTTAGTCTTATGTCGTATGTATGATTAGAGATGCGTTGTCTAAAAAGTTGTTTTGTGGTCAAAATATAATACAGGTTGTACGGTTCATTTGATTTAATATTAGTAAAACATTGGTCAAGTGTTTTGTTTGATTTGAAAGCAAGCCGAACCTCTGTCAATTTTTCGAAATGGATTTTTTGAAGTTGTCGGATAAAGTTGGGAAGTAAACCATTCTTTTGTGGTGCGTTGTAACGGGTTCATCATTATTTTC
This sequence comes from Eupeodes latifasciatus, assembly GCA_920104205.1. Taxonomy (NCBI): domain Eukaryota; kingdom Metazoa; phylum Arthropoda; class Insecta; order Diptera; family Syrphidae; genus Eupeodes; species Eupeodes latifasciatus. The sequence continues at coordinate 272,420,743 of OV049924.1, read as the reverse complement.
CCGTGGAATTTGCATTTTATGCTTTAAAAGAAGACTTCGAATTATGGTAGAAGGATAATAATAATCACTTAAGATTTTGATGACTTTTTTCTCGTTGGCGGCGTGGAATCGTACATCACTTATTTTGAAAATTTTATTCACGAGGTTGGACGCAAAATTGAAGATAATTTTCGTTGCTTGGTTTGATCGGAAATTAACTAGTCTTCCAGATGCTGTTGGTTTTTGATACCAGTCGAAAAGCAAACGATTTTCTTCACGGTAGATTTTTACATCTAAGAACGATATTGTTTTGTTGAACTCCTTTTCAATTGTGAATTGAATTTTTGGATGAAATCCGTTGAGAATTCTTAGTAATTTGTCTAAGTTTTTTTTATCCATAATTGCAAATGTTATTTAAACATTCATCTAAAACGTGGTCCATAACCAGATCTGCAATAGTTGGAGATAGTGGGTTGCCCATTGGCATCCCAAAAATTTGTTTGTAAATAGTGTCTTGGTATTGAAGCAAATTGTTTTCTTTAAGACAAAAGTCTAGAATCTCAAGAAATTTGTTCTGTGCGACCATTGTGCTTTTATTTATTATATGCCATTTCTTGTTGACAATGGTGACAGCCAGTTGAACGGAGATGTTAGTGAATAATGAAACTGCATCAAACGAGACTAAAACATCATTTTGACTTATTTTTACATTCTTTGGTTTTTCAACAAATTCAAACGAATTTTTTACGGAGTAGCTTGAATTTGTGACTGGCCAGGGCTGTCTTTTCAGAATTTTTTAGCCTTTTGTCGGATTTATGATTAGAGATACGTTGTCTAAAAGTTGTTTTGTGGTCCCAATATAACACAGGTTGCACGGTTCAATTTATTTACCATTAGTAAAACATTGGTCAAGTGTTTTGTTTGACTTGAAAGCAAGTCGAACCTCTGTCAATTTTTTGGAAATGGATTTTTTGAAGTTGTCGGATAAAGTTGGGACGTAAACCATGCTTTTGTGGTGCGTTGTAACGGGTTCATCATTATTTTCCCGTGGAATTTGCATTTTATGCTTTAAAAGAAGACTTCAAATTATGGTAGAAGGATAACCATAATCACTAAAGATTCCACTGGCGTGGAATCCTACATCACTTAGTTTGAAAATTTTATTCACGAGGTTGGACGCAGTATTGAGGATAATTTGCGTTGCTTGGTTTGATCGGAAATTAACTAGTTTTCCAGATGCTGTTGGTTTTTGATACCAGTCGAAAAGCAAACGATTTTCTTCACGGTAGATTTTTACATCTAAGAACGATATTGTTTTGTTGAACTCCTTTTCAATTGTGAATTGAATTTTTGGGTGGAATGGGTTGAGAATTTTTAGTAATTTGTCTAAGTTTTTTTTTTATCTATAATTGCAAATGTTATTTAAACATTCATCTAAAACGTGGTCCATAACCAGATCTGCAATAGTTGCAGATAGCGGGTTACCCATTGGCATCCCAAAAATTTGTTTGTAAATAGTGTCTTGGTATTGAAGCAAATTGTTTTCTTTAAGACAAAAGTCTAGAATGTCAAGAAATTTGTTTTGTACGACCATTTTGCTTTTATTTATTATATGCCATTTCTTGTTGACAATGGTGGAAGCCAGTTGAACGGGGATGTTAGGGAATAATGAAACTGCATCTAACGATACTAAAACATCATTTTGACTTATTTTTACATTCTTTGCTATTTCAACAAATTCAAACGAATTTTTTACGGAGTAGCTTGAATTTGTGGCTGGCCAGGCTGTCTTTTCAGAATTTTTTAGTCTTATGTCGGATTTATGATTAGAGATGCGTTGTCTAAGAAGTTGTTTTGTGGTCCCAATATAACACAGGTTGCACGGTTCAATTTATTTACCATTAGTAAAACATTGGTCAAGTGTTTTGTTTGATTTGAAAGCAAGTCGAACCTCTGTCAATTTTTTGGAAATGGATTTTTTGAAGTTGTCGGATAAAGTTAGGACGTAAACCATGCTTTTGTGGTGCGTTGTAATGGGTTGATCATTATTTTTACGTGGAATTTGCATTTGCATATGTAATGTTTCTAACGTGTAGCGTTTCGAAACATGTTTCTCTGTCTACAGAACTCCCACACCTTCAAAGTTTGAAGAATGACCGTTTTCGATGCTGTTACTGGCCAGGGCTGTCTTTTCAGAATTTTTTAGTCTTATGTCGTATGTATGATTAGAGATGCGTTGTCTAAAAAGTTGTTTTGTGGTCAAAATATAATACAGGTTGTACGGTTCATTTGATTTACCATTAGTAAAACATTGGTCATGTGTTTTGTTTGATTTGAAAGCAAGCCGAACCTCTGTCAATTTTTCGAAATGGATTTTTTGAAGTTGTCGGATAAAGTTGGGAAGTAAACCATGCTTTTGTGGTGCGTTGTAACGGGTTCATCATTATTTTCCCGTAGAATTTGCATTTTATGCTTTAAAAGAAGACTTCGAATTATGGTAGAAGGATAACCATAATCACTAAAGATTTTGATGACTTTTTTCTCGTTGGCGGCGTGGAATCGTACATCACTTAGTTTGAAAATTTTATTCACGAGGTTGGACGCGTATTGAGGATAATTTGCGTTGCTTGGTTTGATCGGAAATTAACTAGTCTTCCAGATGCTCTTGGTTTTTGATACCAGTCGAAAAGCAAACGATTTTCTTCACGGTAGATTTTTACATCTAAGAACGATATTGTTTTGTTGAACTCCTTTTCAATTGTGAATTGAATTTTTGGGTGGAATGGGTTGAGAATTTTTAGTAATTTGTCTGAGTTTTTTTTTGTATCCATAATTGCAAATGTTATTTAAACATTCATCTAAAACGTGGTCCATAACCAGATCTGCAATAGTTGGAGATAGCGGGTTACCCATTGGCATCCCAAAAATTTGTTTGTAAATAGTGTCTTGGTATTGAAGCAAATTGTTTTCTTTAAGACAAAAGTCTAGAATGTCAAGAAATTTGTTTTGTGCGACCATTGTGCTTTTATTTATTATATGCCATTTCTTGTTGACAATGGTGAAAGCCAGTTGAACGGGGATGTTAGTGAATAATGAAACTGCATCTAACGATACTAAAACATCATTTTGACTTATTTTTACATTCTTTGCTATTTCAACAAATTCAAACGAATTTTTTACGGAGTAGCTTGAATTTGTGGCTGGCCAGGCTGTCTTTTCAGAATTTTTTAGTCTTATGTCGGATTTATGATTAGAGATGCGTTGTCTAAGAAGTTGTTTTGTGGTCCCAATATAACACAGGTTGCACGGTTCAATTTATTTACCATTAGTAAAACATTGGTCAAGTGTTTTGTTTGACTTGAAAGCAAGTCGAACCTCTGTCAATTTTTTGGAAATGGATTTTTTGAAGTTGTCGGATAAAGTTGGGACGTAAACCATGCTTTTGTGGTGCGTTGTAATGGGTTTATCATTATTTTTACGTGGAATTTGCATTTGCATATGTAATGTTTCTAACGTGTAGCGTTTCGAAACATGTTTCTCTGTCTACAGAACTCCCACACCTTCAAAGTTTGAAGAATGACCGTTTTCGATGATGTTACTGGCCAGGGCTGTCTTTTCAGAATTTTTTAGTCTTATGTCGTATGTATGATTAGAGATGCGTTGTCTAAAAAGTTGTTTTGTGGTCAAAATATAATACAGGTTGTACGGTTCATTTGATTTACCATTAGTAAAACATTGGTCAAGTGTTTTGTTTGATTTGAAAGCAAGTCGAACCTCTGTCAATTTTTCGAAATGGATTTTTTGAAGTTGTCGGATAAAGTTGGGAAGTAAACCATGCTTTTGTGGTGCGTTGTAACGGGTTCATCATTATTTTCCCGTGGAATTTGCATTTTATGCTTTAGAAGAAGACTTCGAATTATGGTAGAAGGATAATAATAATCACTTAAGATTTTGATGACTTTTTTCTCGTTGGCGGCGCACAGTGGCCCGTTTTGACTTTTTTGGTTGCAAAAATCATATCTCCTAAACGAATAAAGATATTGCTTTAATTTTTTTTTTATCTTGAAGGAAATTTCTAAGGCTATAAAAATTGTGACTTTCAAAAAAAACTGTTCACAGGGTGTTTCAGAAATTTGTGTTAAAATAAGAAGTTTTAGCAAAGGTCATAAACATAGCGGTATTTTAATATGCAATCGTCAAAATCATTTTTTTTAAGTAATCTGAGTGAATTGAAACAGTAGAGCAAAAAAAAAAAAACTGTTTACAGGGTGTTTCAGAAATTTGTGTTAAAATAAGAAGTTTTAACAAAGGTCATAAACATAGCGTTATTTTAATATGCAATCGTCAAAATCATTTTTTTAAGTAATCTGAGTGAATTGAAACAGTAGAGCAAAAAAAACTGTTTACAGGGTGTTTCAGAAATTTGTGTTAAAATTAAAAGTTTTAACAAAGGTGATAAACATAGCGGTATTTTAATATGCAATCATCAAAATCAATTTTTTAAGTAATTTAGTGAATTGAAACAGTGGAGCAAAGAGAAAAAGAACCAATTCGAGTGAAACAGTGGGGATAAAAGTATTTTTTTTTTTAATTTTAAGGCATTTTTTTTTTATTTTCCAGTATTCAAGAGTACATAATGTATTTTGGTTATACATATATCAAAAGTCAGTGTAAAAAGGAATAAAGACAAAACAAATTAATATATAAACACTAAATTTCTTGAAAACTGTCATCTAAGTCCGGGGAAATGTGTAATAAACTCATCATTTCTGGAGAGTATCGTTCTTTCAGATCTTTTTGGCTTCTCACATGCCTTAATGAAGAAATAAGTGGATCCGAAGAGGTTGCAAGCATGTTAAATAGGTCCTCATTCTGCCGAATCCTTGAAACTTTACACGTATTCTGATATCGATATTTCTTGTAGTCTTTATTTTTGCATTCCTGGGCTTCTTCTGACAGTTCTCCAAGTGGTAGTGATTGATATTCAATGATATTTTGACTATGAACCAATATTTTGTGTAGTGTAGGTGTGAGTAATTTTTCAGGATACTTTTGTTTTAAAAGCTCTGCAGTTTTTTTTGTATACTCCCCAAATTTAACTGCATTCACTACTTCTCTGCAATTTAAAACGTTCAATATTACTTTGAGCCTCATTATAACTTCTCCATTGACTCCAGTTATTCGAGCGGTTGCATCTGACTGTTCAAAAAATCTTCTTGCAGTGTTTCCGTCATTAGTGTTTCCAAACCCTTGCTTTGGTTTATCCACATCAAGGCCAAGCTCATCGCGAAAACGCCTTTGGATCTCTTGTTTTCTTCTTTTTTCCGCCTCCTTGGTCCCAACCGATTCATCAGTACCTTCTCCTTCTTGTCGAAGAGTATACGCAAGCTTCAAAATAAATTCCATGCATCTGATTCTAGCGTGCAGTGGAGAGATTCCATATTCGTAATTATGTTCGTCCTCAATTGATTCATCTTTATTGAAATTCTTTTGTGTCCTTTTGCATATCGGACATGACCGCGTAGACTTTGTTTCCGTTAATTCGTTTAATACTCTTCCGTCTATCATAGTTAAAAAGAACTCGTGATTCACAGTAATAGTTGTTTCTTCATTAACTTTATATATTGTTGGTTGAATATCTGCTATTTGATTTTTAATATTATTGACTGTGGTATTTATGATGTCACTAGTCTCTTTAACATATTGGAACATAATGGGCCGACAGAAATGAACTGATGATGGGCGAGGGTTCCTCCAATGTTCACCATTTGTACTATTGAGTCGAAGTGGGACAACTGATGCCATGAACATGTGTGCGTCTGTTTCACCATCTGTTGTATTTATTTTTTGCTTGTAGGCACTTTGTCCAGATGATCCATCGCAGCCCCATTTACTCTGTAACGTTAGACTTCTTGGAAGTGCAATTATTTGACTCTCCGTTTTGCTTTCTATTAGCCGCATTGCTGTATGATCCATCATGCTTTGAAGTTTCACTCTAGCTAATATTTCCGTGACTTCGCAGTTGTCGGGAACTGCTTCTTTTTTCGCAACTGTAATCATATTGTAGGATGGCAAGACATCTATGTTGTGATGTCTTAACGAAGTTCTCAGGATTTTATATTTTTCTTTTGAGAGTCCCAAATCCATAAACAAAGCTAATGCGTTCTCATTGGTGTATTTTATGGGATTGTGTTGGGGAGTGTGAATGCTTTCCTTGACTCTTTTGACACGAAGTGGACTTGCAGAAGATATTGCCTGAATTATATCACTCTTCCCTTTTTCATGGTCCTTATTGTATCTTATACTCAAAGCTTCAGAGAGATGTTCTGTACATATCTCCTTTGTAGCTTTGATTATTTTTTGTTTTTTAGTAAATGTTGCGCACTCATTGACTGTCTTTCTTGGTCTTCCTCTCGATGTAGTTGGGAGATCACCCGCTTCTTCTGTTTGTCCGGTATTGATATGCAGAGATAAGGAAAGCCATTCTGCATTCTTTTTAAAGTTATTTCTCGATCTTTTGGCTGCTATCCATTTTCTATCAAGGTTGTAATAGAATTGTTTTAATATCTGTTTGATTGCATTTGCATCTGGTAGTTGGTATTCAATTTCCACGGCAGATATAAACTCATTGCAAGTGGTAACATTGACAAAAAGTTCAAACAAATCCTTATTCGGAATATCCATTTTAAATTGTTTTGAAAAATAAAAGCAACTGCTCGAACGCTCGTTTGAATTCTAAATGATTATTTTAGTCAAATGTTTCATCTTTTTATACCTTAGAGTAAATACCTGCACTCAAGTCGCTTTAATCCTTATATTAATTATATTTAAAGACACCCAAATAAAACTACCTGTCTGTCTACCTGTATACTAACATATTCCAAAATCGTTTTATCCTTAAATCTTATCAATAAATTCTTATTCTTAATCCTTATCAATAAAAGTACCTGATCAAAATTCAATCGTACCCGAAAACAAATGCGTTATTTAAAATTTTATAACAGGATTAAAAAAATTAGTTCTAAAACTCTTGAAAATCTTATGTAATAAACAAAAAATAAAAATGATTTACCTTTTTAAAATAAAATCATCTTTTTTAAATCCACCACACACAAAACAAAGAAAACCATAAAAAAAAATTCCATAAAAAAGAGGGGAAAAAAATGACTGACTTCATCACTTCAAATCTCCCTAGCTCAGTTCGATGCAAAATGACGCAGTTGATCTTTTGGATTTATGTAAAGGAATATATAAGGATTCTGAATCAGTTGAGATCTTAGCACCACTCGTTGAACCTTTTTTTTCTATCCAATTTGAAGTCGAAAAAGTGTGCAAAAAGTAGTGTTTCCAAAAAAATTAAATTAAACAATTAAAAAAATTTTTTTGTTTTTTTTTTGTTTTAACTACCGATCTAAATAATGGCAAAGCATATCATAAAAACAAAAACGAAAAGCGTTTGGAAGCCCTTTTTCTAGTTTTTTCATTCAAAGTTAAGAAAAAAAATAAAAAAAAATGATCATCATAAAAAATGTTCAACTTTGGCCTGCTCTATAAGGCACACCAATAACCCAAATTGAATATTTTTTTCGATTACTCAAGCTCCAAATATTTGTGAGTCCAGTGAACTAAAAAGTTTTGCATTATAGACCCACTCGAAAAATGAATATTGCAAGCACTTTTGCATAAACGGGCCACTGTGCGGCGTGGAATCGTACATCACTTATTTTGAAAATTTTATTCACGAGGTTGGACGCAAAATTGAAGATAATTTTCGTTGCTTGGTTTGATCGGAAATTAACTAGTCTTCCAGATGCTGTTGGTTTTTGATACCAGTCGAAAAGCAAACGATTTTCTTCACGGTAGATTTTTACATCTAAGAACAATATTGTTTTGTTGAACTCCTTTTCAATTGTGAATTGAATTTTTGGGTGGAATCCGTTGAGAATTTTTAGTAATTTGTCTAAGTTTTTTTTATCCATAATTGCAAATGTTATTTAAACATTCATCTAAAACGTGGTCCATAACCAGATCTGCAATAGTTGGAGATAGCGGGTTGCCCATTGGCATCCCAAAAATTTGTTTGTAAATAGTGTCTTGGTATTGAAGCAAATTGTTTTCTTTAAGACAAAAGTCTAGAATCTCAAGAAATTTGTTCTGTGCGACCATTGTGCTTTTATTTATTATATGCCATTTCTTGTTGACAATGGTGATAGCCAGTTGAACGGGGATGTTAGTGAATAATGAAACTGCATCAAACGAGACTAAAACATCATTTTGACTTATTTTTACATTCTTTGGTTTTTCAACAAATTCAAACGAATTTTTTACGGAGTAGCTTGAATTTTGACTGGCCAGGCTGTCTTTTCAGAATTTTTCAGCCTTTTGTCGGATTTATGATTAGAGATACGTTGTCTAAAAGTTGTTTTGTGGTCCCAATATAACACAGGTTGCACAGTTCAATTTATTTACCATTAGTAAAACATTGGTCAAGTGTTTTGTTTGATTTGAAAGCAAGTCGAACCTCTGTCAATTTTTCGAAATGGATTTTTTGAAGTTGTCGGATAAAGTTGGGAAGTAAACCATGCTTTTGTGGTGCGTTGTAACGGGTTCATCATTATTTTCCCGTGGAATTTGCATTTTATGCTTTAGAAGAAGACTTCGAATTATGGTAGAAGGATAATAATAATCACTTAAGATTTTGATGACTTTTTTCTCGTTGGCGGCGTGGAATCCTACATCACTTAGTTTGAAAATTTTATTCACGAGGTTGGACGCAGTATTGAGGATAATTTGCGTTGCTTGGTTTGATCGGAAATTAACTAGTCTTCCAGATGCTCTTGGTTTTTGATACCAGTCGAAAAGCAAACGATTTTCTTCACGGTAGATTTTTACATCTAAGAACGATATTGTTTTGTTGAACTCCTTTTCAATTGTGAATTGAATTTTTGGGTGGAATCCGTTGAGAATTTTTAGTAATTTGTCTAAGTTTTTTTTATCCATAATTGCAAATGTTATTTAAACATTCATCTAAAACGTGGTCCATAACCAGATCTGCAATAGTTGGAGATAGCGGGTTGCCCATTGGCATCCCAAAAATTTGTTTGTAAATAGTGTCTTGGTATTGAAGCAAATTGTTTTCTTTAAGACAAAAGTCTAGAATCTCAAGAAATTTGTTCTGTGCGACCATTGTGCTTTTATTTATTATATGCCATTTCTTGTTGACAATGGTGATAGCCAGTTGAACGGGGATGTTAGTGAATAATGAAACTGCATCAAACGAGACTAAAACATCATTTTGACTTATTTTTACATTCTTTGGTTTTTCAACAAATTCAAACGAATTTTTTACGGAGTAGCTTGAATTTGTGACTGGCCAGGCTGTCTTTTCAGAATTTTTAGCCTTTTGTCGGATTTATGATTAGAGATACGTTGTCTAAAAGTTGTTTTGTGGTCCCAATAGAACACAGGTTGCACGGTTCAATTTATTTACCATTAGTAAAACATTGGTCAAGTGTTTTGTTTGATTTGAAAGCAAGTCGAACCTCTGTCAATTTTTTGAAATGGATTTTTTGAAGTTGTCGGATAAAGTTGGGAAGTAAACCATGCTTTTGTGGTGCGTTGTAACGGGTTCATCATTATTTTCCCGTGGAATTTGCATTTTATGCTTTAGAAGAAGACTTCGAATTATGGTAGAAGGATAATAATAATCACTTAAGATTTTGATGACTTTTTTCTCGTTGGCGGCGTGGAATCCTACATCACTTAGTTTGAACATTTTATTCACGAGGTTGGACGCAGTATTGAGGATAATTTGCGTTGCTTGGTTTGATCGGAAATTAACTAGTCTTCCAGATGCTCTTGGTTTTTGATACCAGTCGAAAAGCAAACGATTTTCTTCACGGTAGATTTTTACATCTAAGAACGATATTGTTTTGTTGAACTCCTTTTCAATTGTGAATTGAATTTTTGGGTGGAATGGGTTGAGAATTTTTAGTAATTTGTCTAAGTTTTTTTTATCCATAATTGCAAATGTTATTTAAACATTCATCTAAAACGTGGTCCATAACCAGATCTGCAATAGTTGGAGATAGCGGGTTACCCATTGGCATCCCAAAAATTTGTTTGTAAATAGTGTCTTGGTATTGAAGCAAATTGTTTTCTTTAAGATAAAAGTCTAGAATGTCAAGAAATTTGTTTTGTGCGACCATTGTGCTTTTATTTATTATATGCCATTTCTTGTTGACAATGGTGAAAGCCAGTTGAACGGGGATGTTAGTGAATAATGAAACTGCATCTAACGATACTAAAACATCATTTTGACTTATTTTTACATTCTTTGCTATTTCAACAAATTCAAACGAATTTTTTACGGAGTAGCTTGAATTTGTGGCTGGCCAGGCTGTCTTTTCAGAATTTTTTAGTCTTATGTCGGATTTATGATTAGAGATGCGTTGTCTAAGAAGTTGTTTTGTGGTCCCAATATAACACAGGTTGCACGGTTCAATTTATTTACCATTAGTAAAACATTGGTCAAGTGTTTTGTTTGACTTGAAAGCAAGTCGAACCTCTGTCAATTTTTTGGAAATGGATTTTTTGAAGTTGTCGGATAAAGTTGGGACGTAAACCATGCTTTTGTGGTGCGTTGTAATGGGTTTATCATTATTTTTACGTGGAATTTGCATTTGCATATGTAATGTTTCTAACGTGTAGCGTTTCGAAACATGTTTCTCTGTCTACAGAACTCCCACACCTTCAAAGTTTGAAGAACGACCGTTTTCGATGCTGTTACTGACCAGGGCTGTCTTTTCAGAGTTTGAAGAATGACCGTTTTCGATGCTGTTACTGACCAGGGCTGTCTTTTCAGAATTTTTTAGTCTTATGTCGTATGTATGATTAGAGATGCGTTGTCTAAAAAGTTGTTTTGTGGTCAAAATATAATACAGGTTGTACGGTTCATTTGATTTACCATTAGTAAAACATTGGTCAAGTGTTTTGTTTGATTTGAAAGCAAGTCGAACCTCTGTCAATTTTTCGAAATGGATTTTTTGAAGTTGTCGGATAAAGTTGGGAAGGAAACCATGCTTTTGTGGTGCGTTGTAACGGGTTCATCATTATTTTCCCGTGGAATTTGCATTTTATGCTTTAAAAGAAGACTTCGAATTATGGTAGAAGGATAATAATAATCACTTAAGATTTTGATGACTTTTTTCTCGTTGGCGGCGTGGAATCGTACATCACTTATTTTGAAAATTTTATTCACGAGGTTGGACGCAAAATTGAAGATAATTTGCGTTGCTTGGTTTGATCGGAAATTAACTAGTCTTCCAGATGCTGTTGGTTTTTGATACCAGTCGAAAAGCAAACGATTTTCTTCACGGTAGATTTTTACATCTAAGAACGATATTGTTTTGTTGAACTCCTTTTCAATTGTGAATTGAATTTTTGGGTGGAATGGGTTGAGAATTTTTAGTAATTTGTCTAAGTTTTTTTTTATCCATAATTGCAAATGTTATTTAAACATTCATCTAAAACGTGGTCCATAACCAGATCTGCAATAGTTGGAGATAGCGGGTTACCCATTGGCATCCCAAAAATTTGTTTGTAAATAGTGTCTTGGTATTGAAGCAAATTGTTTTCTTTAAGACAAAAGTCTAGAATCTCAAGAAATTTGTTTTGTGCGACCATTGTGCTTTTATTTATTATATGCCATTTCTTGTTGACAATGGTGAAAGCCAGTTGAACGGGGATGTTAGTGTATAATGAAACTGCATCTAACGATACTAAAACATCATTTTGACTTATTTTTACATTCTTTGCTATTTCAACAAATTCAAACGAATTTTTTACGGAGTAGCTTGAATTTGTGGCTGGCCAGGCTGTCTTTTCAGAATTTTTTAGTCTTATGTCGGATTTATGATTAGAGATGCGTTGTCTAAGAAGTTGTTTTGTGGTCCCAATATAACACAGGTTGCACGGTTCAATTTATTTACCATTAGTAAAACATTGGTCAAGTGTTTTGTTTGACTTGAAAGCAAGTCGAACCTCTGTCAATTTTTTGGAAATGGATTTTTTGAAGTTGTCGGATAAAGTTGGGACGTAAACCATGCTTTTGTGGCGCGTTGTAACGGGTTCATCATTATTTTCCCGTGGAATTTGCATTTTATGCTTTAAAAGAAGACTTCGAATTATGGTAGAAGGATAATAATAATCACTTAAGATTTTGATGACTTTTTTCTCGTTGGCGGCGTGGAATCGTACATCACTTATTTTGAAAATTTTATTCACGAGGTTGGACGCAAAATTGAAGATAATTTTCGTTGCTTGGTTTGATCGGAAATTAACTAGTCTTCCAGATGCTGTTGGTTTTTGATACCAGTCGAAAAGCAAACGATTTTCTTCACGGTAGATTTTTACATCTAAGAACGATATTGTTTTGTTGAACTCCTTTTCAATTGTGAATTGAATTTTTGGGTGGAATGGGTTGAGAATTTTTAGTAATTTGTCTAAGTTTTTTTTATCGATAATTGCAAATGTTATTTAAACATTCATCTAAAAAGTGGTCCATAACCAGATCTGCAATAGTTGGAGATAGCGGGTTGCCCATTGGCATCCCAAAAATTTGTTTGTAAATAGTGTCTTGGTATTGAAGCAAATTGTTTTCTTTAAGACAAAAGTCTAGAATCTCAAGAAATTTGTTTTGTGCGACCATTGTGCTTTTATTTATTATATGCCATTTCTTGTTGACAATGGTGATAGCCAGTTGAACGGGGATGTTAGTGAATAATGAAACTGCATCAAACGAGACTAAAACATCATTTTGACTTATTTTTACATTCTTTGGTTTTTCAACAAATTCAAACGAATTTTTTACGGAGTAGCTTGAATTTGTGACTGGCCAGGCTGTCTTTTCAGAATTTTTTAGCCTTTTGTCGGATTTATGATTAGAGATACGTTGTCTAAAAGTTGTTTTGTGGTCCCAATATAACACAGGTTGCACGGTTCAATTTATTTACCATTAGTAAAGTGTTTTGTTTGATTTGAAAGCAAGTCGAACCTCTGTCAATTTTTTGGAAATGGATTTTTTGAAGTTGTCGGATAAAGTTGGGACGTAAACCATGCTTTTGTGGTGCGTTGTAATGGGTTTATCATTATTTTTACGTGGAATTTGCATTTGCATATGTAATGTTTCTAACGTGTAGCGTTTCGAAACATGTTTCTCTGTCTACAGAACTCCCACACCTTCAAAGTTTGAAGAATGACCGTTTTCGATGCTGTTACTGGCCAGGGCTGTCTTTTCAGAATTTTTTAGTCTTATGTCGTATGTATGATTAGAGATGCGTTGTCTAAAAAGTTGTTTTGTGGTCAAAATATAATACAGGTTGTACGGTTCATTTGATTTACCATTATTAAAACATTGGTCATGTGTTTTGTTTGATTTGAAAGCAAGCCGAACCTCTGTCAATTTTTCGAAATGGAGTTTTTGAAGTTGTCGGATAAAGTTGGGAAGTAAACCATGCTTTTGTGGTGCGTTGTAACGGGTTCATCATTATTTTCCCGTGGAATTTGCATTTTATGCTTTAGAAGAAGACTTCGAATTATGGTAGAAGGATAATAATAATCACTTAAGATTTTGATGACTTTTTTCTCGTTGGCGGCGTGGAATCGTACATCACTTATTTTGAAAATTTTATTCACGAGGTTGGACGCAAAATTGAAGATAATTTTCGTTGCTTGGTTTGATCGGAAATTAACTAGTCTTCCAGATGCTCTTGGTTTTTGATACCAGTCGAAAAGCAAACGATTTTCTTCACGGTAGATTTTTACATCTAAGAACGATATTGTTTTGTTGAACTCCTTTTCAATTGTGAATTGAATTTTTGGGTGGAATGGGTTGAGAATTTTTAGTAATTTGTCTAAGTTTTTTTTTTTATCCATAATTGCAAATGTTATTTAAACATTCATCTAAAACGTGGTCCATAACCAGATCTGCAATAGTTGGAGATAGCGGGTTACCCATTGGCATCCCAAAAATTTGTTTGTAAATAGTGTCTTGGTATTGAAGCAAATTGTTTTCTTTAAGACAAAAGTCTAGAATGTCAAGAAATTTGTTTTGTGCGACCATTGTGCTTTTATTTATTATATGCCATTTCTTGTTGACAATGGTGAAAGCCAGTTGAACGGGGATGTTAGTGAATAATGAAACTGCATCTAACGATACTAAAACATCATTTTGACTTATTTTTACATTCTTTGCTATTTCAACAAATTCAAACGAATTTTTTACGGAGTAGCTTGAATTTGTGGCTGGCCAGGCTGTCTTTTCAGAATTTTTTAGTCTTATGTCGGATTTATGATTAGAGATGCGTTGTCTAAGAAGTTGTTTTGTGGTCCCAATATAACACAGGTTGCACGGTTCAATTTATTTACCATTAGTAAAACATTGGTCAAGTGTTTTGTTTGACTTGAAAGCAAGTCGAACCTCTGTCAATTTTTTGGAAATGGATTTTTTGAAGTTGTCGGATAAAGTTGGGACGTAAACCATGCTTTTGTGGTGCGTTGTAATGGGTTTATCATTATTTTTACGTGGAATTTGCATTTGCATATGTAATGTTTCTAACGTGTAGCGTTTCGAAACATGTTTCTCTGTCTACAGAACTCCCACACCTTCAAAGTTTGAAGAATGACCGTTTTCGATGCTGTTACTGGCCAGGGCTGTCTTTTCAGAATTTTTTAGTCTTATGTCGTATGTATGATTAGAGATGCGTTGTCTAAAAAGTTGTTTTGTGGTCAAAATATAATACAGGTTGTACGGTTCATTTGATTTACCATTATTAAAACATTGGTCATGTGTTTTGTTTGATTTGAAAGCAAGCCGAACCTCTGTCAATTTTTCGAAATGGAGTTTTTGAAGTTGTCGGATAAAGTTGGGAAGTAAACCATGCTTTTGTGGTGCGTTGTAACGGGTTCATCATTATTTTCCCGTGGAATTTGCATTTTATGCTTTAGAAGAAAACTTCGAATTATGGTAGAAGGATAATAATAATCACTTAAGATTTTGATGACTTTTTTCTCGTTGGCGGCGTGGAATCGTACATCACTTATTTTGAAAATTTTATTCACGAGGTTGGACGCAAAATTGAAGATAATTTTCGTTGCTTGGTTTGATCGGAAATTAACTAGTCTTCCAGATGCTGTTGGTTTTTGATACCAGTCGAAAAGCAAACGATTTTCTTCACGGTAGATTTTTACATCTAAGAACGATATTGTTTTGTTGAACTCCTTTTCAATTGTGAATTGAATTTTTGGGTGGAATCCGTTGAGAATTTTTAGTAATTTGTCTAAGTTTTTTTTATCCATAATTGCAAATGTTATTTAAACATTCATCTAAAACGTGGTCCATAACCAGATCTGCAATAGTTGGAGATAGCGGGTTGCCCATTGGCATCCCAAAAATTTGTTTGTAAATAGTGTCTTGGTATTGAAGCAAATTGTTTTCTTTAAGACAAAAGTCTAGAATCTCAAGAAATTTGTTCTGTGCGACCATTGTGCTTTTATTTATTATATGCCATTTCTTGTTGACAATGGTGATAGCCAGTTGAACGGGGATGTTAGTGAATAATGAAACTGCATCAAACGAGACTAAAACATCATTTTGACTTATTTTTACATTCTTTGGTTTTTCAACAAATTCAAACGAATTTTTTACGGAGTAGCTTGAATTTGTGACTGGCCAGGCTGTCTTTTCAGAATTTTTTAGCCTTTTGTCGGATTTATGATTAGAGATACGTTGTCTAAAAGTTGTTTTGTGGTCCCAATATAACACAGGTTGCACGGTTCAATTTATTTACCATTAGTAAAGTGTTTTGTTTGATTTGAAAGCAAGTCGAACCTCTGTCAATTTTTTGGAAATGGATTTTTTGAAGTTGTCGGATAAAGTTGGGACGTAAACCATGCTTTTGTGGTGCGTTGTAATGGGTTTATCATTATTTTTACGTGGAATTTGCATTTGCATATGTAATGTTTCTAACGTGTAGCGTTTCGAAACATGTTTCTCTGTCTACAGAACTCCCACACCTTCAAAGTTTGAAGAATGACCGTTTTCGATGCTGTTACTGGCCAGGGCTGTCTTTTCAGAATTTTTTAGTCTTATGTCGTATGTATGATTAGAGATGCGTTGTCTAAAAAGTTGTTTTGTGGTCAAAATATAATACAGGTTGTACGGTTCATTTGA
The DNA here is from genome assembly GCA_920104205.1 of Eupeodes latifasciatus. Taxonomy (NCBI): domain Eukaryota; kingdom Metazoa; phylum Arthropoda; class Insecta; order Diptera; family Syrphidae; genus Eupeodes; species Eupeodes latifasciatus. The sequence continues at coordinate 272,404,533 of OV049924.1, read as the reverse complement.
TTTACCATTAGTAAAACATTGGTCATGTGTTTTGTTTGATTTGAAAGCAAGCCGAACCTCTGTCAATTTTTCGAAATGGAGTTTTTGAAGTTGTCGGATAAAGTTGGGAAGTAAACCATGCTTTTGTGGTGCGTTGTAACGGGTTCATCATTATTTTCCCGTAAAATTTGCATTTTATGCTTTAAAAGAAGACTTCGAATTATGGTAGAAGGATAACCATAATCACTAAAGATTTTGATGACTTTTTTCTCGTTGGCGGCGTGGAATCGTACATCACTTAGTTTTAAAATTTTATTCACGAGGTTGGAAGCAGTATTGAGGATAATTTGCGTTGCTTGGTTTGATCGGAAATTAACTAGTCTTCCAGATGCTGTTGGTTTTTGATACCAGTCGAAAAGCAAACGATTTTCTTCACGGTAGATTTTTACATCTAAGAACGATATTGTTTTGTTGAACTCCTTTTCAATTGTGAATTGAATTTTTGGGTGGAATGGGTTGAGAATTTTTAGTAATTTGTCTAAGTTTTTTTTTATCCATAATTGCAAATGTTATTTAAACATTCATCTAAAACGTGGTCCATAACCAGATCTGCAATAGTTGGAGATAGCGGGTTACCCATTGGCATCCCAAAAATTTGTTTGTAAATAGTGTCTTGGTATTGAAGCAAATTGTTTTCTTTAAGACAAAAGTCTAGAATGTCAAGAAATTTGTTTTGTGCGACCATTGTGCTTTTATTTATTATATGCCATTTCTTGTTGACAATGGTGAAAGCCAGTTGAACGGGGATGTTAGTGAATAATGAAACTGCATCTAACGATACTAAAACATCATTTTGACTTATTTTTACATTCTTTGCTATTTCAACAAATTCAAACGAATTTTTTACGGAGTAGCTTGAATTTGTGGCTGGCCAGGCTGTCTTTTCAGAATTTTTTAGTCTTATGTCGGATTTATGATTAGAGATGCGTTGTCTAAGAAGTTGTTTTGTGGTCCCAATATAACACAGGTTGCACGGTTCAATTTATTTACCATTAGTAAAACATTGGTCAAGTGTTTTGTTTGACTTGAAAGCAAGTCGAACCTCTGTCAATTTTTTGGAAATGGATTTTTTGAAGTTGTCGGATAAAGTTGGGACGTAAACCATGCTTTTGTGGTGCGTTGTAATGGGTTTATCATTATTTTTACGTGGAATTTGCATTTGCATATGTAATGTTTCTAACGTGTAGCGTTTCGAAACATGTTTCTCTGTCTACAGAACTCCCACACCTTCAAAGTTTGAAGAATGACCGTTTTCGATGCTGTTACTGACCAGGGCTGTCTTTTCAGAATTTTTTAGTCTTATGTCGTATGTATGATTAGAGATGCGTTGTCTAAAAAGTTGTTTTGTGGTCAAAATATAATACAGGTTGTACGGTTCATTTGATTTACCATTAGTAAAACATTGGTCAAGTGTTTTGTTTGATTTGAAAGCAAGTCGAACCTCTGTCAATTTTTCGAAATGGATTTTTTGAAGTTGTCGGATAAAGTTGGGAAGGAAACCATGCTTTTGTGGTGCGTTGTAACGGGTTCATCATTATTTTCCCGTGGAATTTGCATTTTATGCTTTAAAAGAAGACTTCGAATTATGGTAGAAGGATAATAATAATCACTTAAGATTTTGATGACTTTTTTCTCGTTGGCGGCGTGGAATCGTACATCACTTATTTTGAAAATTTTATTCACGAGGTTGGACGCAAAATTGAAGATAATTTGCGTTGCTTGGTTTGATCGGAAATTAACTAGTCTTCCAGATGCTGTTGTTTTTTGATACCAGTCGAAAAGCAAACGATTTTCTTCACGGTAGATTTTTACATCTAAGAACGATATTGTTTTGTTGAACTCCTTTTCAATTGTGAATTGAATTTTTGGGTGGAATGGGTTGAGAATTTTTAGTAATTTGTCTAAGTTTTTTTTTATCCATAATTGCAAATGTTATTTAAACATTCATCTAAAACGTGGTCCATAACCAGATCTGCAATAGTTGGAGATAGCGGGTTACCCATTGGCATCCCAAAAATTTGTTTGTAAATAGTGTCTTGGTATTGAAGCAAATTGTTTTCTTTAAGACAAAAGTCTAGAATGTCAAGAAATTTGTTTTGTGCGACCATTGTGCTTTTATTTATTATATGCCATTTCTTGTTGACAATGGTGAAAGCCAGTTGAACGGGGATGTTAGTGAATAATGAAACTGCATCTAACGATACTAAAACATCATTTTGACTTATTTTTACATTCTTTGCTATTTCAACAAATTCAAACGAATTTTTTACGGAGTAGCTTGAATTTGTGGCTGGCCAGGCTGTCTTTTCAGAATTTTTTAGTCTTATGTCGGATTTATGATTAGAGATGCGTTGTCTAAGAAGTTGTTTTGTGGTCCCAATATAACACAGGTTGCACGGTTCAATTTATTTACCATTAGTAAAACATTGGTCAAGTGTTTTGTTTGACTTGAAAGCAAGTCGAACCTCTGTCAATTTTTTGGAAATGGATTTTTTGAAGTTGTCGGATAAAGTTGGGACGTAAACCATGCTTTTGTGGTGCGTTGTAATGGGTTTATCATTATTTTTACGTGGAATTTGCATTTGCATATGTAATGTTTCTAACGTGTAGCGTTTCGAAACATGTTTCTCTGTCTACAGAACTCCCACACCTTCAAAGTTTGAAGAATGACCGTTTTCGATGCTGTTACTGACCAGGGCTGTCTTTTCAGAATTTTTTAGTCTTATGTCGTATGTATGATTAGAGATGCGTTGTCTAAAAAGTTGTTTTGTGGTCAAAATATAATACAGGTTGTACGGTTCATTTAATTTACCATTAGTAAAACATTGGTCAAGTGTTTTGTTTGATTTGAAAGCAAGTCGAACCTCTGTCAATTTTTCGAAATGGATTTTTTGAAGTTGTCGGATAAAGTTGGGAAGGAAACCATGCTTTTGTGGTGCGTTGTAACGGGTTCATCATTATTTTCCCGTGGAATTTGCATTTTATGCTTTAAAAGAAGACTTCGAATTATGGTAGAAGGATAATAATAATCACTTAAGATTTTGATGACTTTTTTCTCGTTGGCGGCGTGGAATCGTACATCACTTATTTTGAAAATTTTATTCACGAGGTTGGACGCAAAATTGAAGATAATTTGCGTTGCTTGGTTTGACCGGAAATTAACTAGTCTTCCAGATGCTGTTGTTTTTTGATACCAGTCGAAAAGCAAACGATTTTCTTCACGGTAGATTTTTACATCTAAGAACGATATTGTTTTGTTGAACTCCTTTTCAATTGTGAATTGAATTTTTGGGTGGAATGGGTTGAGAATTTTTAGTAATTTGTCTAAGTTTTTTTTTATCCATAATTGCAAATGTTATTTAAACATTCATCTAAAACGTGGTCCATAACCAGATCTGCAATAGTTGGAGATAGCGGGTTACCCATTGGCATCCCAAAAATTTGTTTGTAAATAGTGTCTTGGTGTTGAAGCAAATTGTTTTCTTTAAGACAAAAGTCTAGAATCTCAAGAAATTTGTTTTGTGCGACCATTGTGCTTTTATTTATTATATGCCATTTCTTGTTGACAATGGTGAAAGCCAGTTGAACGGGGATGTTAGTGTATAATGAAACTGCATCTAACGATACTAAAACATCATTTTGACTTATTTTTACATTCTTTGCTATTTCAACAAATTCAAACGAATTTTTTACGGAGTAGCTTGAATTTGTGACTGGCCAGGCTGTCTTTTCAGAATTTTTTAGTCTTATGTCGGATTTATGATTAGAGATGCGTTGTCTAAGAAGTTGTTTTGTGGTCCCAATATAACACAGGTTGCACGGTTCAATTTATTTACCATTAGTAAAACATTGGTCAAGTGTTTTGTTTGATTTGAAAGCAAGTCGAACCTCTGTCAATTTTTTGGAAATGGATTTTTTGAAGTTGTCGGATAAAGTTGGGACGTAAACCATGCTTTTGTGGTGCGTTGTAATGGGTTTATCACTATTTTCACGTGGAATTTGCATTTGCATATGTAATGTTTCTAACGTGTAGCGTTTCGAAACATGTTTCTCTGTCTACAGAACTCCCACACCTTCAAAGTTTGAAGAATGACCGTTTTCGATGCTGTTACTGGCCAGGGCTGTCTTTTCAGAATTTTTTAGTCTTATGTCGTATGTATGATTAGAGATGCGTTGTCTAAAAAGTTGTTTTGTGGTCAAAATATAATACAGGTTGTACGGTTCATTTGATTTACCATTAGTAAAACATTGGTCAAGTGTTTTGTTTGATTTGAAAGCAAGCCGAACCTCTGTCAATTTTTCGAAATGGATTTTTTGAAGTTGTCGGATAAAGTTGGGAAGTAAACCATTCTTTTGTGGTGCGTTGTAACGGGTTCATCATTATTTTCCCGTGGAATTTGCATTTTATGCTTTAAAAGAAGACTTCGAATTATGGTAGAAGGACAATAATAATCACTTAAGATTTTGATGACTTTTTTCTCGTTGGCGGCGTGGAATCGTACATCACTTATTTTGAAAATTTTATTCACGAGGTTGGACGCAAAATTGAAGATAATTTTCGTTGCTTGGTTTGATCGGAAATTAACTAGTCTTCCAGATGCTGTTGGTTTTTGATACCAGTCGAAAAGCAAACGATTTTCTTCACGGTAGATTTTTACATCTAAGAACGATATTGTTTTGTTGAACTCCTTTTCAATTGTGAATTGAATTTTTGGGTGGAATCCGTTGAGAATTTTTAGTAATTTGTCTAAGTTTTTTTTATCCATAATTGCAAATGTTATTTAAACATTCATCTAAAACGTGGTCCATAACCAGATCTGCAATAGTTGGAGATAGCGGGTTGCCCATTGGCATCCCAAAAATTTGTTTGTAAATAGTGTCTTGGTATTGAAGCAAATTGTTTTCTTTAAGACAAAAGTCTAGAATCTCAAGAAATTTGTCCTGTGCGACCATTGTGCTTTTATTTATTATATGCCATTTCTTGTTGACAATGGTGATAGCCAGTTGAACGGGGATGTTAGTGAATAATGAAATTGCATCAAACGAGACTAAAACATCATTTTGACTTATTTTTACATTCTTCGGTTTTTCAACAAATTCAAACGAATTTTTTACGGAGTAGCTTGAATTTGTGACTGGCCAGGGCTGTCTTTTCAGAATTTTTTAGCCTTTTGTCGGATTTATGATTAGAGATACGTTGTCTAAAAGTTGTTTTGTGGTCCCAATATAACACAGGTTGCACGGTTCAATTTATTTACCATTAGTAAAACATTGGTCAAGTGTTTTGTTTGATTTGAAAGCAAGTCGAACCTCTGTCAATTTTTTGGAAATGGATTTTTTGAAGTTGTCGGATAAAGTTGGGACGTAAACCATGCTTTTGTGGTGCGTTGTAACGGGTTCATCATTATTTTCCCGTGGAATTTGCATTTTATGCTTTAAAAGAAGACTTCGAATTATGGTAGAAGGATAACCATAATCACTAAAGATTTTGATGACTTTTTTCTCGTTGGCGGCGTGGAATCCTACATCACTTAGTTTGAAAATTTTATTCACGAGGTTGGACGCAGTATTGAGGATAATTTGCTTTGCTTGGTTTGATCGGAAATTAACTAGTCTTCCAGATGCTCTTGGTTTTTGATACCAGTCGAAAAGCAAACGATTTTCTTCACGGTAGATTTTTACATCTAAGAACGATATTGTTTTGTTGAACTCCTTTTCAATTGTGAATTGAATTTTTGGGTGGAATGGGTTGAGAATTTTTAGTAATTTGTCTAAGTTTTTTTTTTATCCATAATTGCAAATGTTATTTAAACATTCATCTAAAACGTGGTCCATAACCAGATCTGCAATAGTTGCAGATAGCGTGTTACCCATTGGCATCCCAAAAATTTGTTTGTAAATAGTGTCTTGGTATTGAAGCAAATTGTTTTCTTTAAGACAAAAGTCTAGAATGTCAAGAAATTTGTTTTGTACGACCATTGTGCTTTTATTTATTATATGCCATTTCTTGTTGACAATGGTGAAAGCCAGTTGAACGGGGATGTTAGTGAATAATGAAACTGCATCTAACGATACTAAAACATCATTTTGACTTATTTTTACATTCTTTGCTATTTCAACAAATTCAAACGAATTTTTTACGGAGTAGCTTGAATTTGTGGCTGGCCAGGCTGTCTTTTCAGAATTTTTTAGTCTTATGTCGGATTTATGATTAGAGATGCGTTGTCTAAGAAGTTGTTTTGTGTTCCCAATATAACACAGGTTGCACGGTTCAATTTATTTACCATTAGTAAAACATTGGTCAAGTGTTTTGTTTGACTTGAAAGCAAGTCGAACCTCTGTCAATTTTTTGGAAATGGATTTTTTGAAGTTGTCGGATAAAGTTGGGACGTAAACCATGCTTTTGTGGTGCGTTGTAACGGGTTCATCATTATTTTCCCGTGGAATTTGCATTTTATGCTTTAAAAGAAGACTTCGAATTATGGTAGAAGGATAATAATAATCACTTAAGATTTTGATGACTTTTTTCTCGTTGGCGGCGTGGAATCGTACATCACTTATTTTGAAAATTTTATTCACGAGGTTGGACGCAAAATTGAAGATAATTTTCGTTGCTTGGTTTGATCGGAAATTAACTAGTCTTCCAGATGCTGTTGGTTTTTGATACCAGTCGAAAAGCAAACGATTTTCTTCACGGTAGATTTTTACATCTAAGAACGATATTGTTTTGTTGAACTCCTTTTCAATTGTGAATTGAATTTTTGGGTGGAATGGGTTGAGAATTTTTAGTAATTTGTCTAAGTTTTTTTTATCGATAATTGCAAATGTTATTTAAACATTCATCTAAAAAGTGGTCCATAACCAGATCTGCAATAGTTGGAGATAGCGGGTTGCCCATTGGCATCCCAAAAATTTGTTTGTAAATAGTGTCTTGGTATTGAAGCAAGTTGTTTTCTTTAAGACAAAAGTCTAGAATCTCAAGAAATTTGTTTTGTGCGACCATTGTGCTTTTATTTATTATATGCCATTTCTTGTTGACAATGGTGATAGCCAGTTGAACGGGGATGTTAGTGAATAATGAAACTGCATCAAACGAGACTAAAACATCATTTTGACTTATTTTTACATTCTTTGGTTTTTCAACAAATTCAAACGAATTTTTTACGGAGTAGCTTGAATTTGTGACTGGCCAGGGCTGTCTTTTCAGAATTTTTAGCCTTTTGTCGGATTTATGATTAGAGATACGTTGTCTAAAAGTTGTTTTGTGGTCCCAATATAACACAGGTTGCACGGTTCAATTTATTTACCATTAGTAAAACATTGGTCAAGTGTTTTGTTTGATTTGAAAGCAAGTCGAACCTCTGTCAATTTTTTGGAAATGGATTTTTTGAAGTTGTCGGATAAAGTTGGGACGTAAACCATGCTTTTGTGGTGCGTTGTAATGGGTTTATCATTATTTTTACGTGGAATTTGCATTTGCATATGTAATGTTTCTAACGTGTAGCGTTTCGAAACATGTTTCTCTGTCTACAGAACTCCCACACCTTCAAAGTTTGAAGAATGACCGTTTTCGATGCTGTTACTGGCCAGGGCTGTCTTTTCAGAATTTTTTAGTCTTATGTCGTATGTATGATTAGAGATGCATTGTCTAAAAAGTTGTTTTGTGGTCAAAATATAATACAGGTTGTACGGTTCATTTGATTTACCATTAGTAAAACATTGGTCATGTGTTTTGTTTGATTTGAAAGCAAGCCGAACCTCTGTCAATTTTTCGAAATGGATTTTTTGAAGTTGTCGGATAAAGTTGGGAAGTAAACCATGCTTTTGTGGTGCGTTGTAACGGGTTCATCATTATTTTCCCGTGGAATTTGCATTTTATGCTTTAAAAGAAGACTTCGAATTATGGTAGAAGGATAACCATAATCACTAAAGATTTTGATGACTTTTTTCTCGTTGGCGGCGTGGAATCGTACATCACTTAGTTTGAAAATTTTATTCACGAGGTTGGACGCAGTATTGAGGATAATTTGCGTTGCTTGGTTTGATCGGAAATTAACTAGTCTTCCAGATGCTCTTGGTTTTTGATACCAGTCGAAAAGCAAACGATTTTCTTCACGGTAGATTTTTACATCTAAGAACGATATTGTTTTGTTGAACTCCTTTTCAATTGTGAATTGAATTTTTGGGTGGAATGGGTTGAGAATTTTTAGTAATTTGTCCAAGTTTTTTTATTATCCATAATTGCAAATGTTATTTAAACATTCATCTAAAACGTGGTCCATAACCAGATCTGCAATAGTTGGAGATAGCGGGTTACCCATTGGCATCCCAAAAATTTGTTTGTAAATAGTGTCTTGGTATTGAAGCAAATTGTTTTCTTTAAGACAAAAGTCTAGAATGTCAAGGACTTTGTTTTGTGCGACCATTGTGCTTTTATTTATTATATGCCATTTCTTGTTGACAATGGTGAAAGCCAGTTGAACGGGGATGTTAGTGAATAATGAAACTGCATCTAACGATACTAAAACATCATTTTGACTTATTTTTACATTCTTTGCTATTTCAACAAATTCAAACGAATTTTTTACGGAGTAGCTTGAATTTGTGACTGGCCAGGCTGTCTTTTCAGAATTTTTTAGTCTTATGTCGGATTTATGATTAGAGATGCGTTGTCTAAGAAGTTGTTTTGTGGTCCCAATATAACACAGGTTGCACGGTTCAATTTATTTACCATTAGTAAAACATTGGTCAAGTGTTTTGTTTGATTTGAAAGCAAGTCGAACCTCTGTCAATTTTTTGGAAATGGATTTTTTGAAGTTGTCGGATAAAGTTGGGACGTAAACCATGCTTTTGTGGTGCGTTGTAATGGGTTTATCACTATTTTCACGTGGAATTTGCATTTGCATATGTAATGTTTCTAACGTGTAAAGTTTCGAAACATGTTTCTCTGTCTACAGAACTCCCACACCTTCAAAGTTTGAAGAATTACCGTTTTCGATGCTGTTACTGGCCAGGGCTGTCTTTTCAGAGTTTTTTAGTCTTATGTCGTATGTATGATTAGAGATGCGTTGTCTAAAAAGTTGTTTTGTGGTCAAAATATAATACAGGTTGTACGGTTCATTTGATTTACCATTAGTAAAACATTGGTCAAGTGTTTTGTTTGATTTGAAAGCAAGCCGAACCTCTGTCAATTTTTCGAAATGGATTTTTTGAAGTTGTCGGATAAAGTTGGGAAGTAAACCATGCTTTTGTGGTGCGTTGTAACGGGTTCATCATTATTTTCCCGTGGAATTTGCATTTTATGCTTTAAAAGAAGACTTCGAATTATGGTAGAAGGATAATAATAATCACTTAAGATTTTGATGACTTTTTTCTCGTTGGCGGCGTGGAATCGTACATCATTTATTTTGAAAATTTTATTCACGAGGTTGGACGCAAAATTGAAGATAATTTTCGTTGCTTGGTTTGATCGGAAATTAACTAGTCTTCCAGATGCTGTTGGTTTTTGATACCAGTCGAAAAGCAAACGATTTTCTTCACGGTAGATTTTTACATCTAAGAACGATATTGTTTTGTTGAACTCCTTTTCAATTGTGAATTGAATTTTTGGGTGGAATCCGTTGAGAATTTTTAGTAATTTGTCTAAGTTTTTTTTATCCATAATTGCAAATGTTATTTAAACATTCATCTAAAACGTGGTCCATAACCAGATCTGCAATAGTTGGAGATAGCGGGTTGCCCATTGGCATCCCAAAAATTTGTTTGTAAATAGTGTCTTGGTATTGTTTTCTTTAAGACAAAAGTCTAGAATCTCAAGAAATTTGTTCTGTGCGACCATTGTGCTTTTATTTATTATATGCCATTTCTTGTTGACTATGGTGATAGCCAGTTGAACGAGGATGTTAGTGAATAATGAAACTGCATCAAACGAGACTAAAACATCATTTTGACTTATTTTTACATTCTTTGGTTTTTCAACAAATTCAAACGAATTTTTACGGAGTAGCTTGAATTTGTGACTGGCCAGGGCTGTCTTTTCAGAATTTTTTAGCCTTTTGTCGGATTTATGATTAGAGATACGTTGTCTAAAAGTTGTTTTGTGGTCCCAATATAACACAGGTTGCACTGTTCATTTTATTTACCATTGCATGTAATTTTGTAAATCACATCTGTTTGTTTGTCCTTATTAGGTTTCGTCTTGAGTTAAGTAAAACGTTGGTCAAGTTCTTTGTTTGATTTGAAATCAAGCTGAACCTCTGTCAATTTTTTTGTTATGGATTTTTTGAAGTTGTCGGATAAAGTTGGGACGTAACCCATGCACCACAAGTTCTAACGGGTTCATCATTATTTTCACGTGGAATTTGCATTTGCATATGTAATGTACCTAACGTGTAAAGTTTCGAAACATGTTTTTTTGTCTGCAAAACTTCCACGCCTTCAAAGTTTGAAGAATGACCGTTTTCGATGCTGTTACTGGCCAGGGCTGTCTTTTCAGAATTTTTTAGTCATGTCGTATTTATGATTAGAGATGCGTTGTCTAAAAAGTTGTTTTGTGGTCAAAATATAATACAGGTTGCACGGTTCATTTGATTTACCATTAGTAAAACATTGGTCAAGTGTTTTGTTTGATTTGAAAGCAAGTCGAACCTCTGTCAATTTTTTGGAAATGGATTTTTTGAAGTTGTCGGATAAAGTTGGGACGTAAACCATGCTTTTGTGGTGCGTTCTAACGGGTTCATCATTATTTTCACGTGTAACTTGCATTTGCATATGTAATGTTTCTAAAGTGTAGCATTTCGAAACATGTTTCTCTGTCTGCAGAACTCCCACGCCTTCAAAGTTTGAAGAATGACCGTTTTCGATTCTGTTACTGGCCAGGGCTGTCTTTTCAGAATTTTTTAGTCTTATGTCGTATGTATGATTAGAGATGCGTTGTCTAAAAAGTTGTTTTGTGGTCAAAATATAATACAAGTTGCACGGTTCATTTGATTTCCCATTAGTAAAACATTGGTCAAGTGTTTTGTTTTTTTTTTTTTTGAAAGCCAGCCGAACCTCTGTCAATTTTTCGAAATGGATTTTTTGAAGTTGTCGGATAAAGTTGGGAAGGAAACCATGCTTTTGTGGTGCGTTGTAACGGGTTCATCATTATTTTCCCGTGGAATTTGCATTTTATGCTTTAAAAGAAGACTTCGAATTATGGTAGAAGGATAATAATAATCACTTAAGATTTTGATGGCTTTTTTCTCGTTGGCGGCGTGGAATCGTACATCACTTATTTTGAAAATTTTATTCACGAGGTTGGACGCAAAATTGAAGATAATTTGCGTTGCTTGGTTTGATCGGAAATTAACTAGTCTTCCAGATGCTGTTGGTTTTTGATACCAGTCGAAAAGCAAACGATTTTCTTCACGGTAGATTTTTACATCTAAGAACGATATTGTTTTGTTGAACTCCTTTTCAATTGTGAATTGAATTTTTGGGTGGAATGGGTTGAGAATTTTTAGTAATTTGTCTAAGTTTTTTTTTATCCATAATTGCAAATGTTATTTAAACATTCATCTAAAACGTGGTCCATAACCAGATCTGCAATAGTTGGAGATAGCGGGTTACCCATTGGCATCCCAAAAATTTGTTTGTAAATAGTGTCTTGGTATTGAAGCAAATTGTTTTCTTTAAGACAAAAGTCTAGAATCTCAAGAAATTTGTTTTGTGCGACCATTGTGCTTTTATTTATTATATGCCATTTCTTGTTGACAATGGTGAAAGCCAGTTGAACGGGGATGTTAGTGTATAATGAAACTGCATCTAACGATACTAAAACATCATTTTGACTTATTTTTACATTCTTTGCTATTTCAACAAATTCAAACGAATTTTTTACGGAGTAGCTTGAATTTGTGACTGGCCAGGCTGTCTTTTCAGAATTTTTTAGTCTTATGTCGGATTTATGATTAGAGATGCGTTGTCTAAGAAGTTGTTTTGTGGTCCCAATATAACACAGGTTGCACGGTTCAATTTATTTACCATTAGTAAAACATTGGTCAAGTGTTTTGTTTGATTTGAAAGCAAGTCGAACCTCTGTCAATTTTTTGGAAATGGATTTTTTGAAGTTGTCGGATAAAGTTGGGACGTAAACCATGCTTTTGTGGTGCGTTGTAATGGGTTTATCACTATTTTCACGTGGAATTTGCATTTGCATATGTAATGTTTCTAACGTGTAGCGTTTCGAAACATGTTTCTCTGTCTACAGAACTCCCACACCTTCAAAGTTTGAAGAATGACCGTTTTCGATGCTGTTACTGGCCAGGGCTGTCTTTTCAGAATTTTTTAGTCTTATGTCGTATGTATGATTAGAGATGCGTTGTCTAAAAAGTTGTTTTGTGGTCAAAATATAATACAGGTTGTACGGTTCATTTGATTTACCATTAGTAAAACATTGGTCAAGTGTTTTGTTTGATTTGAAAGCAAGCCGAACCTCTGTCAATTTTTCGAAATGGATTTTTTGAAGTTGTCGGATAAAGTTGGGAAGTAAACCATTCTTTTGTGGTGCGTTGTAACGGGTTCATCATTATTTTCCCGTGGAATTTGCATTTTATGCTTTAAAAGAAGACTTCGAATTATGGTAGAAGGACAATAATAATCACTTAAGATTTTGATGACTTTTTTCTCGTTGGCGGCGTGGAATCGTACATCACTTATTTTGAAAATTTTATTCACGAGGTTGGACGCAAAATTGAAGATAATTTTCGTTGCTTGGTTTGATCGGAAATTAACTAGTCTTCCAGATGCTGTTGGTTTTTGATACCAGTCGAAAAGCAAACGATTTTCTTCACGGTAGATTTTTACATCTAAGAACGATATTGTTTTGTTGAACTCCTTTTCAATTGTGAATTGAATTTTTGGGTGGAATCCGTTGAGAATTTTTAGTAATTTGTCTAAGTTTTTTTTATCCATAATTGCAAATGTTATTTAAACATTCATCTAAAACGTGGTCCATAACCAGATCTGCAATAGTTGGAGATAGCGGGTTGCCCATTGGCATCCCAAAAATTTGTTTGTAAATAGTGTCTTGGTATTGAAGCAAATTCTTTTCTTTAAGACAAAAGTCTAGAATCTCAAGAAATTTGTCCTGTGCGACCATTGTGCTTTTATTTATTATATGCCATTTCTTGTTGACAATGGTGATAGCCAGTTGAACGGGGATGTTAGTGAATAATGAAATTGCATCAAACGAGACTAAAACATCATTTTGACTTATTTTTACATTCTTTGGTTTTTCAACAAATTCAAACGAATTTTTTACGGAGTAGCTTGAATTTGTGACTGGCCAGGGCTGTCTTTTCAGAATTTTTTAGCCTTTTGTCGGATTTATGATTAGAGATACGTTGTCTAAAAGTTGTTTTGTGGTCCCAATATAACACAGGTTGCACGGTTCAATTTATTTACCATTAGTAAAACATTGGTCAAGTGTTTTGTTTGATTTGAAAGCAAGTCGAACCTCTGTCAATTTTTTGGAAATGGATTTTTTGAAGTTGTCGGATAAAGTTGGGACGTAAACCATGCTTTTGTGGTGCGTTGTAACGGGTTCATCATTATTTTCCCGTGGAATTTGCATTTTATGCTTTAAAAGAAGACTTCGAATTATGGTAGAAGGATAACCATAATCACTAAAGATTTTGATGACTTTTTTCTCGTTGGCGGCGTGGAATCCTACATCACTTAGTTTGAAAATTTTATTCACGAGGTTGGACGCAGTATTGAGGATAATTTTCGTTGCTTGGTTTGATCGGAAATTAACTAGTCTTCCAGATGCTCTTGGTTTTTGATACCAGTCGAAAAGCAAACGATTTTCTTCACGGTAGATTTTTACATCTAAGAACGATATTGTTTTGTTGAACTCCTTTTCAATTGTGAATTGAATTTTTGGGTGGAATGGGTTGAGAATTTTTAGTAATTTGTCTAAGTTTTTTTTTATCCATAATTGCAAATGTTATTTAAACATTCATCTAAAACGTGGTCCATAACCAGATCTGCAATAGTTGCAGATAGCGGGTTACCCATTGGCATCCCAAAAATTTGTTTGTAAATAGTGTCTTGGTATTGAAGCAAATTGTTTTCTTTAAGACAAAAGTCTAGAATGTCAAGAAATTTGTTTTGTACGACCATTGTGCTTTTATTTATTATATGCCATTTCTTGTTGACAATGGTGAAAGCCAGTTGAACGGGGATGTTAGTGAATAATGAAACTGCATCTAACGATACTAAAACATCATTTTGACTTATTTTTACATTCTTTGCTATTTCAACAAATTCAAACGAATTTTTTACGGAGTAGCTTGAATTTGTGGCTGGCCAGGCTGTCTTTTCAGAATTTTTTAGTCTTATGTCGGATTTATGATTAGAGATGCGTTGTCTAAGAAGTTGTTTTGTGGTCCCAATATAACACAGGTTGCACGGTTCAATTTATTTACCATTAGTAAAACATTGGTCAAGTGTTTTGTTTGACTTGAAAGCAAGTCGAACCTCTGTCAATTTTTTGGAAATGGATTTTTTGAAGTTGTCGGATAAAGTTGGGACGTAAACCATGCTTTTGTGGTGCGTTGTAACGGGTTCATCATTATTTTCCCGTGGAATTTGCATTTTATGCTTTAAAAGAAGACTTCGAATTATGGTAGAAGGATAATAATAATCACTTAAGATTTTGATGACTTTTTTCTCGTTGGCGGCGTGGAATCGTACATCACTTATTTTGAAAATTTTATTCACGAGGTTGGACGCAAAATTGAAGATAATTTTCGTTGCTTGGTTTGATCGGAAATTAACTAGTCTTCCAGATGCTGTTGGTTTTTGATACCAGTCGAAAAGCAAACGATTTTCTTCACGGTAGATTTTTACATCTAAGAACGATATTGTTTTGTTGAACTCCTTTTCAATTGTGAATTGAATTTTTGGGTGGAATGGGTTGAGAATTTTTAGTAATTTGTCTAAGTTTTTTTTATCGATAATTGCAAATGTTATTTAAACATTCATCTAAAACGTGGGCCATAACCAGATCTGCAATAGTTGGAGATAGCGGGTTGCCCATTGGCATCCCAAAAATTTGTTTGTAAATAGTGTCTTGGTATTGAAGCAAATTGTTTTCTTTAAAACAAAAGTCTAGAATCTCAAGAAATTTGTTTTGTGCGACCATTGTGCTTTTATTTATTATATGCCATTTCTTGTTGACAATGGTGATAGCCAGTTGAACGGGGATGTTAGTGAATAATGAAACTGCATCAAACGAGACTAAAACATCATTTTGACTTATTTTTACATTCTTTGGTTTTTCAACAAATTCAAACGATTTTTTTACGGAGTAGCTTGAATTTGTGACTGGCCAGGGCTGTCTTTTCAGAATTTTTAGCCTTTTGTCGGATTTATGATTAGAGATACGTTGTCTAAAAGTTGTTTTGTGGTCCCAATATAACACAGGTTGCACGGTTCAATTTATTTACCATTAGTAAAACATTGGTCAAGTGTTTTGTTTGATTTGAAAGCAAGTCGAACCTCTGTCAATTTTTTGGAAATGGATTTTTTGAAATTGTCGGATAAAGTTGGGACGTAAACCATGCTTTTGTGGTGCGTTGTAATGGGTTTATCATTATTTTTACGTGGAATTTGCATTTGCATATGTAATGTTTCTAACGTGTAGCGTTTCGAAACATGTTTCTCTGTCTACAGAACTCCCACACCTTCAAAGTTTGAAGAATGACCGTTTTCGATGCTGTTACTGGCCAGGGCTGTCTTTTCAGAATTTTTTAGTCTTATGTCGTATGTATGATTAGAGATGCATTGTCTAAAAAGTTGTTTTGTGGTCAAAATATAATACAGGTTGTACGGTTCATTTGATTTACCATTAGTAAAACATTGGTCATGTGTTTTGTTTGATTTGAAAGCAAGCCGAACCTCTGTCAATTTTTCGAAATGGATTTTTTGAAGTTGTCGGATAAAGTTGGGAAGGAAACCATGCTTTTGTGGTGCGTTGTAACGGGCTCATCATTATTTTCCCGTGGAATTTGCATTTTATGCTTTAAAAGAAGACTTCGAATTATGGTAGAAGGATAATAATAATCACTTAAGATTTTGATGGCTTTTTTCTCGTTGGCGGCGTGGAATCGTACATCACTTATTTTGAAAATTTTATTCACGAGGTTGGACGCAAAATTGAAGATAATTTGCGTTGCTTGGTTTGATCGGAAATTAACTAGTCTTCCAGATGCTGTTGGTTTTTGATACCAGTCGAAAAGCAAACGATTTTCTTCACGGTAGATTTTTACATCTAAGAACGATATTGTTTTGTTGAACTCCTTTTCAATTGTGAATTGAATTTTTGGGTGGAATGGGTTGAGAATTTTTAGTAATTTGTCTAAGTTTTTTTTTATCCATAATTGCAAATGTTATTTAAACATTCATCTAAAACGTGGTCCATAACCAGATCTGCAATAGTTGGAGATAGCGGGTTACCCATTGGCATCCCAAAAATTTGTTTGTAAATAGTGTCTTGGTATTGAAGCAAATTGTTTTCTTTAAGACAAAAGTCTAGAATCTCAAGAAATTTGTTTTGTGCGACCATTGTGCTTTTATTTATTATATGCCATTTCTTGTTGACAATGGTGAAAGCCAGTTGAACGGGGATGTTAGTGTATAATGAAACTGCATCTAACGATACTAAAACATCATTTTGACTTATTTTTACATTCTTTGCTATTTCAACAAATTCAAACGAATTTTTTACGGAGTAGCTTGAATTTGTGACTGGCCAGGCTGTCTTTTCAGAATTTTTTAGTCTTATGTCGGATTTATGATTAGAGATGCGTTGTCTAAGAAGTTGTTTTGTGGTCCCAATATAACACAGGTTGCACGGTTCAATTTATTTACCATTAGTAAAACATTGGTCAAGTGTTTTGTTTGATTTGAAAGCAAGTCGAACCTCTGTCAATTTTTTGGAAATGGATTTTTTGAAGTTGTCGGATAAAGTTGGGACGTAAACCATGCTTTTGTGGTGCGTTGTAATGGGTTTATCACTATTTTCACGTGGAATTTGCATTTGCATATGTAATGTTTCTAACGTGTAGCGTTTCGAAACATGTTTCTCTGTCTACAGAACTCCCACACCTTCAAAGTTTGAAGAATGACCGTTTTCGATGCTGTTACTGGCCAGGGCTGTCTTTTCAGAATTTTTTAGTCTTATGTCGTATGTATGATTAGAGATGCGTTGTCTAAAAAGTTGTTTTGTGGTCAAAATATAATACAGGTTGTACGGTTCATTTGATTTACCATTAGTAAAACATTGGTCAAGTGTTTTGTTTGATTTGAAAGCAAGCCGAACCTCTGTCAATTTTTCGAAATGGATTTTTTGAAGTTGTCGGATAAAGTTGGGAAGTAAACCATTCTTTTGTGGTGCGTTGTAACGGGTTCATCATTATTTTCCCGTGGAATTTGCATTTTATGCTTTAAAAGAAGACTTCGAATTATGGTAGAAGGACAATAATAATCACTTAAGATTTTGATGACTTTTTTCTCGTTGGCGGCGTGGAATCGTACATCACTTATTTTGAAAATTTTATTCACGAGGTTGGACGCAAAATTGAAGATAATTTTCGTTGCTTGGTTTGATCGGAAATTAACTAGTCTTCCAGATGCTGTTGGTTTTTGATACCAGTCGAAAAGCAAACGATTTTCTTCACGGTAGATTTTTACATCTAAGAACGATATTGTTTTGTTGAACTCCTTTTCAATTGTGAATTGAATTTTTGGGTGGAATCCGTTGAGAATTTTTAGTAATTTGTCTAAGTTTTTTTTATCCATAATTGCAAATGTTATTTAAACATTCATCTAAAACGTGGTCCATAACCAGATCTGCAATAGTTGGAGATAGCGGGTTGCCCATTGGCATCCCAAAAATTTGTTTGTAAATAGTGTCTTGGTATTGAAGCAAATTGTTTTCTTTAAGACAAAAGTCTAGAATCTCAAGAAATTTGTCCTGTGCGACCATTGTGCTTTTATTTATTATATGCCATTTCTTGTTGACAATGGTGATAGCCAGTTGAACGGGGATGTTAGTGAATAATGAAATTGCATCAAACGATACTAAAACATCATTTTGACTTATTTTTACATTCTTCGGTTTTTCAACAAATTCAAACGAATTTTTTACGGAGTAGCTTGAATTTGTGACTGGCCAGGGCTGTCTTTTCAGAATTTTTTAGCCTTTTGTCGGATTTATGATTAGAGATACGTTGTCTAAAAGTTGTTTTGTGGTCCCAATATAACACAGGTTGCACGGTTCAATTTATTTACCATTAGTAAAACATTGGTCAAGTGTTTTGTTTGATTTGAAAGCAAGTCGAACCTCTGTCAATTTTTTGGAAATGGATTTTTTGAAGTTGTCGGATAAAGTTGGGACGTAAACCATGCTTTTGTGGTGCGTTGTAACGGGTTCATCATTATTTTCCCGTGGAATTTGCATTTTATGCTTTAAAAGAAGACTTCGAATTATGGTAGAAGGATAACCATAATCACTAAAGATTTTGATGACTTTTTTCTCGTTGGCGGCGTGGAATCCTACATCACTTAGTTTGAAAATTTTATTCACGAGGTTGGACGCAGTATTGAGGATAATTTTCGTTGCTTGGTTTGATCGGAAATTAACTAGTCTTCCAGATGCTCTTGGTTTTTGATACCAGTCGAAAAGCAAACGATTTTCTTCACGGTAGATTTTTACATCTAAGAACGATATTGTTTTGTTGAACTCCTTTTCAATTGTGAATTGAATTTTTGGGTGGAATGGGTTGAGAATTTTTAGTAATTTGTCTAAGTTTTTTTTTTATCCATAATTGCAAATGTTATTTAAACATTCATCTAAAACGTGGTCCATAACCAGATCTGCAATAGTTGCAGATAGCGGGTTACCCATTGGCATCCCAAAAATTTGTTTGTAAATAGTGTCTTGGTATTGAAGCAAATTGTTTTCTTTAAGACAAAAGTCTAGAATGTCAAGAAATTTGTTTTGTACGACCATTGTGCTTTTATTTATTATATGCCATTTCTTGTTGACAATGGTGAAAGCCAGTTGAACGGGGATGTTAGTGAATAATGAAACTGCATCTAACGATACTAAAACATCATTTTGACTTATTTTTACATTCTTTGCTATTTCAACAAATTCAAACGAATTTTTTACGGAGTAGCTTGAATTTGTGGCTGGCCAGGCTGTCTTTTCAGAATTTTTTAGTCTTATGTCGGATTTATGATTAGAGATGCGTTGTCTAAGAAGTTGTTTTGTGGTCCCAATATAACACAGGTTGCACGGTTCAATTTATTTACCATTAGTAAAACATTGGTCAAGTGTTTTGTTTGACTTGAAAGCAAGTCGAACCTCTGTCAATTTTTTGGAAATGGATTTTTTGAAGTTGTCGGATAAAGTTGGGACGTAAACCATGCTTTTGTGGTGCGTTGTAACGGGTTCATCATTATTTTCCCGTGGAATTTGCATTTTATGCTTTAAAAGAAGACTTCGAATTATGGTAGAAGGATAATAATAATCACTTAAGATTTTGATGACTTTTTTCTCGTTGGCGGCGTGGAATCGTACATCACTTATTTTGAAAATTTTATTCACGAGGTTGGACGCAAAATTGAAGATAATTTTCGTTGCTTGGTTTGATCGGAAATTAACTAGTCTTCCAGATGCTGTTGGTTTTTGATACCAGTCGAAAAGCAAACGATTTTCTTCACGGTAGATTTTTACATCTAAGAACGATATTGTTTTGTTGAACTCCTTTTCAATTGTGAATTGAATTTTTGGGTGGAATGGGTTGAGAATTTTTAGTAATTTGTCTAAGTTTTTTTTATCGATAATTGCAAATGTTATTTAAACATTCATCTAAAACGTGGGCCATAACCAGATCTGCAATAGTTGGAGATAGCGGGTTGCCCATTGGCATCCCAAAAATTTGTTTGTAAATAGTGTCTTGGTATTGAAGCAAATTGTTTTCTTTAAGACAAAAGTCTAGAATCTCAAGAAATTTGTTTTGTGCGACCATTGTGCTTTTATTTATTATATGCCATTTCTTGTTGACAATGGTGATAGCCAGTTGAACGGGGATGTTAGTGAATAATGAAACTGCATCAAACGAGACTAAAACATCATTTTGACTTATTTTTACATTCTTTGGTTTTTCAACAAATTCAAACGATTTTTTTACGGAGTAGCTTGAATTTGTGACTGGCCAGGGCTGTCTTTTCAGAATTTTTAGCCTTTTGTCGGATTTATGATTAGAGATACGTTGTCTAAAAGTTGTTTTGTGGTCCCAATATAACACAGGTTGCACGGTTCAATTTATTTACCATTAGTAAAACATTGGTCAAGTGTTTTGTTTGATTTGAAAGCAAGTCGAACCTCTGTCAATTTTTTGGAAATGGATTTTTTGAAGTTGTCGGATAAAGTTGGGACGTAAACCATGCTTTTGTGGTGCGTTGTAATGGGTTTATCATTATTTTTACGTGGAATTTGCATTTGCATATGTAATGTTTCTAACGTGTAGCGTTTCGAAACATGTTTCTCTGTCTACAGAACTCCCACACCTTCAAAGTTTGAAGAATGACCGTTTTCGATGCTGTTACTGGCCAGGGCTGTCTTTTCAGAATTTTTTAGTCTTATGTCGTATGTATGATTAGAGATGCATTGTCTAAAAAGTTGTTTTGTGGTCAAAATATAATACAGGTTGTACGGTTCATTTGATTTACCATTAGTAAAACATTGGTCATGTGTTTTGTTTGATTTGAAAGCAAGCCGAACCTCTGTCAATTTTTCGAAATGGATTTTTTGAAGTTGTCGGATAAAGTTGGGAAGTAAACCATGCTTTTGTGGTGCGTTGTAACGGGTTCATCATTATTTTCCCGTGGAATTTGCATTTTATGCTTTAAAAGAAGACTTCGAATTATGGTAGAAGGATAACCATAATCACTAAAGATTTTGATGACTTTTTTCTCGTTGGCGGCGTGGAATCGTACATCACTTAGTTTGAAAATTTTATTCACGAGGTTGGACGCAGTATTGAGGATAATTTGCGTTGCTTGGTTTGATCGGAAATTAACTAGTCTTCCAGATGCTCTTGGTTTTTGATACCAGTCGAAAAGCAAACGATTTTCTTCACGGTAGATTTTTACATCTAAGAACGATATTGTTTTGTTGAACTCCTTTTCAATTGTGAATTGAATTTTTGGGTGGAATCCGTTGAGAATTTTTAGTAATTTGTCTAAGTTTTTTTTATCCATAATTGCAAATGTTATTTAAACATTCATCTAAAACGTGGTCCATAACCAGATCTGCAATAGTTGGAGATAGCGGGTTGCCCATTGGCATCCCAAAAATTTGTTTGTAAATAGTGTCTTGGTATTGTTTTCTTTAAGACAAAAGTCTAGAATCTCAAGAAATTTGTTCTGTGCGACCATTGTGCTTTTATTTATTATATGCCATTTCTTGTTGACTATGGTGATAGCCAGTTGAACGAGGATGTTAGTGAATAATGAAACTGCATCAAACGAGACTAAAACATCATTTTGACTTATTTTTACATTCTTTGGTTTTTCAACAAATTCAAACGAATTTTTACGGAGTAGCTTGAATTTGTGACTGGCCAGGGCTGTCTTTTCAGAATTTTTTAGCCTTTTGTCGGATTTATGATTAGAGATACGTTGTCTAAAAGTTGTTTTGTGGTCCCAATATAACACAGGTTGCACTGTTCATTTTATTTACCATTGCATGTAATTTTGTAAATCACATCTGTTTGTTTGTCCTTATTAGGTTTCGTCTTGAGTTAAGTAAAACGTTGGTCAAGTTCTTTGTTTGATTTGAAATCAAGCTGAACCTCTGTCAATTTTTTTGTTATGGATTTTTTGAAGTTGTCGGATAAAGTTAGGACGTAACCCATGCACCACAAGTTCTAACGGGTTCATCATTATTTTCACGTGGAATTTGCATTTGCATATGTAATGTACCTAACGTGTAAAGTTTCGAAACATGTTTTTTTGTCTGCAAAACTTCCACGCCTTCAAAGTTTGAAGAATGACCGTTTTCGATGCTGTTACTGGCCAGGGCTGTCTTTTCAGAATTTTTTAGTCTTATGTCGTATTTATGATTAGAGATGCGTTGTCTAAAAAGTTGTTTTGTGGTCAAAATATAATACAGGTTGCACGGTTCATTTGATTTACCATTAGTAAAACATTGGTCAAGTGTTTTGTTTGATTTGAAAGCAAGTCGAACCTCTGTCAATTTTTTGGAAATGGATTTTTTGAAGTTGTCGGATAAAGTTGGGACGTAAACCATGCTTTTGTGGTGCGTTCTAACGGGTTCATCATTATTTTCACGTGTAACTTGCATTTGCATATGTAATGTTTCTAAAGTGTAGCATTTCGAAACATGTTTCTCTGTCTGCAGAACTCCCACGCCTTCAAAGTTTGAAGAATGACCGTTTTCGATTCTGTTACTGGCCAGGGCTGTCTTTTCAGAATTTTTTAGTCTTATGTCGTATGTATGATTAGAGATGCGTTGTCTAAAAAGTTGTTTTGTGGTCAAAATATAATACAAGTTGCACGGTTCATTTGATTTCCCATTAGTAAAACATTGGTCAAGTGTTTTGTTTTTTTTTTTTTGAAAGCCAGCCGAACCTCTGTCAATTTTTCGAAATTGATTTTTTGAAGTTGTCGGTTAAAGTTGGGAAGTAAACCATGCTTTTGTGGTGCGTTGTAACGGGTTCATCATTATTTTCCCGTGGAATTTGCATTTTATGCTTTAAAAGAAGACTTCGAATTATGGTAGAAGCATAACCATAATCACTTAAGATTTTGATGACTTTTTTCTCGTTGGCGGCGTGGAATCGTACATCACTTAGTTTGAAAATTTTATTCACGAGGTTGGACGCAGTATTGAGGATAATTTGCGTTGCTTGGTTTGATCGGAAATTAACTAGTCTTCCAGATGCTGTTGGTTTTTGATACCAGTCGAAAAGCAAACGATTTTCTTCACGGTAGATTTTTACATCTAAGAACGATATTGTTTTGTTGAACTCCTTTTCAATTGTGAATTGAATTTTTGGGTGGAATGGGTTGAGAATTTTTAGTAATTTGTCTAAGTTTTTTTTATCCATAATTGAAAAAAGGTCGTCAACATATTTTGCTATGAATGCAGGCTTTTCTTCAATGTTATTTAAGCATTCATCTAAAATGTGGTTCATAACCAGATCTGCAATAGTCGGAGATAGCGGGTTGCCCATTGGCATCACAAAAAATTTGTTTGTAAATAGTGTCTTGGTATTGGAGCAAATTGTTTTCTTTAAGACAAAAGTCTAGAATCTCAAGAAATTTGTTTTGTGCGACAATTGTGCTTTTATTTATTATATGCCATTTCTTGTTGACAATGGTGATAGCTAGATGAACGGGGATGTTAGTAAATAATGAAACTGCATCAAACGAGACTAAAACATCATTTTGACTTATTTTTACATTCTTTGGGTTTTCAACAAATTCAAACGAATGTTTTACGAAGTAGCTTGAATTTGTGACTGGCCAATGCTCTTTTCAGAATTTTTTAGTCTTATGTCGGATTTATGATTAGAGATGCGTTCTCTAAAAGTTGTTTTGTGGTCCCAATATAACACAGGTTGCACGGTTCATTTGATTTACCATTAGTAAAACATTGGTCAAGTGGTTTGTTTGATTTGAAAGCAAGACGAACCTCTGTCAATTTTTTGGAAATGGATTTTTTGAAGTTGTCGGATAAAATTGGGAAGTAAACCATGATTTTGTGGTGCGTTGTAACGGGTTCATCATTATTTTCCCGTGGAATTTGCATTTTATGCTTTAAAAGAAGACTTCGAATTATGGTAGAAGGATAACCATAATCACTTAAGATTTTGATGACTTTTTTCTCGTTGGCGGCGTGGAATCGTACATCACTTAGTTTGAAAATTTTATTCACGAGGTTGGACGCAGTATTGAGGATAATTTGCGTTGCTTGGTTTGATCGGAAATTAACTAGTCTTCCAGATGCTGTTGGTTTTTGATACCAGTCGAAAAGCAAACGATTTTCTTCACGGTAGATTTTTACATCTAAGAACGATATTGTTTTGTTGAACTCCTTTTCAATTGTGAATTGAATTTTTGGGTGGAATGGGTTGAGAATTTTTAGTAATTTGTCTAAGTTTTTTTTATCGATAATTGCAAATGTTATTTAAACATTCATCTAAAACGTGGGCCATAACCAGATCTGCAATAGTTGGAGATAGCGGGTTGCCCATTGGCATCCCAAAAATTTGTTTGTAAATAGTGTCTTGGTATTGAAGCAAATTGTTTTCTTTAAGACAAAAGTCTAGAATCTCAAGAAATTTGTTTTGTGCGATTATTGTGCTTTTATTTATTATATGCCATTTCTTGTTGACAATGGTGAAAGCCAGTTGAACGGGGATGTTAGTAAATAACGAAACTGCATCTAACGATACTAAAACATCATTTTGACTTATTTTTACATTCTTTGGTTTTTCAACAAATTCAAACGAATTTTTTACGGAGTAGCTTGAATTTGTGAATGGCCAGGGCTGTCTTTTCAGAATTTTTTAGCCTTTTGTCGGATTTATGATTAGAGATACGTTGTCTAAAAGTTGTTTTGTGGTCCCAATATAATACAGGTTGCACGGTTCATTTTATTTACCATTGCATGTAATTTTGTAAATCACATCTGTTTGTTTGTCCTTATTAGGTTTCGTCTTGAGTTAAGTAAAACGTTGGTCAAGTTCTTTGTTTGATTTGAAATCAAGCTGAACCTCTGTCAATTTTTATGTTATGGATTTTTTGAAGTTGTCGGATAGGACGTAACCCATGCACCACAAGTTCTAACGGTTTCATCAATATTTTCACTTGGAATTTGCATTTGCATATGCAATGTATCTAACGTGTATCGTTTCGAAACATGTTTTTTTTGTCTGCAAAACTTCCACGCCTTCAAAGTTTGAAGAATGACCGTTTTCGATGCTGTGACTGGCCAGGGCTGTCTTTTCAGAATTTTTTAGTCTTATGTCGGATTTATGATTAGAGATGCGTTGTCTAAGGATTTGTTTTGTGGTCCCAATATAATACAAGTTGCACGGTTCATTTGATTTACCTTTAGTAAAACATTGGTCAAGTGTTTTGTTTGATTTGAAAGCAAGTCGAACCTCTGTCAATTTTTCGAAATGGATTTTTTGAAGTTGTCGGATAAAGTTGGGAAGTAAACCATGCTTTTGTGATGCGTTGTAACGGGTTCATCATTATTTTCCCGTGGAATTTGCATTTTGTGCTTTAAAAGAAGACTTCGAATTATGGTAGAAGGATAACCATTATCACTTAAGATTTTGATGACTTTTTTCTCGTTGGCGGCGTGGAATCGTACATCACTTATTTTGAAAATTTTATTCACGAGGTTGGACGCAAAATTGAAGATAATTTTCGTTGCTTGGTTTGATCGGAAATTAACTAGTCTTCCAGATGCTGTTGGTTTTTGATACCAGTCGAAAAGCAAACGATTTTCTTCACGGTAGATTTTTACATCTAAGAACGATATTGTTTTGTTGAACTCCTTTTCAATTGTGAATTGAATTTTTGGGTGGAATCCGTTGAGAATTTTTAGTAATTTGTCTAAGTTTTTTTTATCCATAATTGCAAATGTTATTTAAACATTCATCTAAAACGTGGTCCATAACCAGATCTGCAATAGTTGGAGATAGCGGGTTGCCCATTGGCATCCCAAAAATTTGTTTGTAAATAGTGTCTTGGTATTGAAGCAAATTGTTTTCTTTAAGACAAAAGTCTAGAATCTCAAGAAATTTGTCCTGTGCGACCATTGTGCTTTTATTTATTATATGCTATTTCTTGTTGACAATGGTGATAGCCAGTTGAACGGGGATGTTAGTGAATAATGAAATTGCATCAAACGAGACTAAAACATCATTTTGACTTATTTTTACATTCTTTGGTTTTTCAACAAATTCAAACGAATTTTTTACGGAGTAGCTTGAATTTGTGACTGGCCAGGGCTGTCTTTTCAGAATTTTTTAGCCTTTTGTCGGATTTATGATTAGAGATACGTTGTCTAAAAGTTGTTTTGTGGTCCCAATATAACACAGGTTGCACGGTTCAATTTATTTACCATTAGTAAAACATTGGTCAAGTGTTTTGTTTGATTTGAAAGCAAGTCGAACCTCTGTCAATTTTTTGGAAATGGATTTTTTGAAGTTGTCGGATAAAGTTGGGACGTAAACCATGCTTTTGTGGTGCGTTGTAATGGGTTTATCACTATTTTCACGTGGAATTTGCATTTGCATATGTAATGTTTCTAACGTGTAAAGTTTCGAAACATGTTTCTCTGTCTACAGAACTCCCACACCTTCAAAGTTTGAAGAATGACCGTTTTCGATGCTGTTACTGGCCAGGGCTGTCTTTTCAGAATTTTTTAGTCTTATGTCGTATGTATGATTAGAGATGCGTTGTCTAAAAAGTTGTTTTGTGGTCAAAATATAATACAGGTTGTACGGTTCATTTGATTTAATATTAGTAAAACATTGGTCAAGTGTTTTGTTTGATTTGAAAGCAAGCCGAACCTCTGTCAATTTTTCGAAATGGATTTTTTGAAGTTGTCGGATAAAGTTGGGAAGTAAACCATTCTTTTGTGGTGCGTTGTAACGGGTTCATCATTATTTTCCCGTGGAATTTGCATTTTATGCTTTAAAAGAAGACTTCGAATTATGGTAGAAGGATAATAATAATCACTTAAGATTTTGATGACTTTTTTCTCGTTGGCGGCGTGGAATCGTACATCACTTATTTTGAAAATTTTATTCACGAGGTTGGACGCAAAATTGAAGATAATTTGCGTTGCTTGGTTTGATCGGAAATTAACTAGTCTTCCAGATGCTGTTGGTTTTTGATACCAGTCGAAAAGCAAACGATTTTCTTCACGGTAGATTTTTACATCTAAGAACGATATTGTTTTGTTGAACTCCTTTTCAATTGTGAATTGAATTTTTGGGTGGAATGGGTTGAGAATTTTTAGTAATTTGTCTAAGTTTTTTTTTTATCCATAATTGCAAATGTTATTTAAACATTCATCTAAAACGTGGTCCATAACCAGATCTGCAATAGTTGGAGATAGCGGGTTACCCATTGGCATCCCAAAAATTTGTTTGTAAATAGTGTCTTGGTATTGAAGCAAATTGTTTTCTTTAAGACAAAAGTCTAGAATCTCAAGAAATTTGTTTTGTGCGACCATTGTGCTTTTATTTATTATATGCCATTTCTTGTTGACAATGGTGAAAGCCAGTTGAACGGGGATGTTAGTGAATAATGAAACTGCATCTAACGATACTAAAACATCATTTTGACTTATTTTTACATTCTTTGCTATTTCAACAAATTCAAACGAATTTTTTACGGAGTAGCTTGAATTTGTGACTGGCCAGGCTGTCTTTTCAGAATTTTTTAGTCTTATGTCGGATTTATGATTAGAGATGCGTTGTCTAAGAAGTTGTTTTGTGGTCCCAATATAACACAGGTTGCACGGTTCAATTTATTTACCATTAGTAAAACATTGGTCAAGTGTTTTGTTTGATTTGAAAGCAAGTCGAACCTCTGTCAATTTTTTGGAAATGGATTTTTTGAAGTTGTCGGATAAAGTTGGGACGTAAACCATGCTTTTGTGGTGCGTTGTAATGGGTTTATCATTATTTTTACGTGGAATTTGCATTTGCATATGTAATGTTTCTAACGTGTAGCGTTTCGAAACATGTTTCTCTGTCTACAGAACTCCCACACCTTCAAAGTTTGAAGAATGACCGTTTTCGATGATGTTACTGGCCAGGGCTGTCTTTTCAGAATTTTTTAGTCTTATGTCGTATGTATGATTAGAGATGCGTTGTCTAAAAAGTTGTTTTGTGGTCAAAATATAATACAGGTTGCACGGTTCATTTTATTTACCATTACATGTAATGTGTTAAATTTTGCTCTTAGAAGATTTTGAATTCAAAGTTATTAAAGATTTATGTAAAAAAATAAAGTCTGTGCCAAGTCATTGTAATTTGAAGGTGGCTATCATTGTGCTTAAAAAAATATTACAAAACTAAATCTTAGTGCATAAAATTGCAATAATATATTTAATTATTGAACTCAAAGAATATACAAATTTGAATTGAGTGCTTTCTTCCTGCTTGAGTCTTAACATACTTGTGAGTAGAACATTTTTACTACAATGATAACAATCAAATACCTATAGTGTAATACACCGCAATCGAAGAAACAAAGGCATCTCTCACGCTTGCAATTTTGTTTGCGCATGCTCACTAGAACTATAACGTTGAGTAAATTTTCAACTCTCACCAAAATAAATAACCAAAACAACTCATAGCTATTTACTTGACAAGAGACATTATTCCAGTATCTTATCCCACAACCTCTTGATATTTAGCAAATTCAACAACCTTACGTAAGTAACAACATTATACCAGGTCTGTATTCCGAAATAATGGCTGTCACACTGGAAACTTTAAAACTTTTATTAGAAGAACAAAAAACGACATTTTTAAAAATATTAACGAAGCTTCGGACAGAGTCATAAAAAACACAGACGAAAAGGTGGGAATCCTCTCTGAAAAAGTTGAAAAGCTCGAAAAAATCGTTGAGACGCAAGGAGCAATAATTGAGCAACAACAAGCTACCTGTGCTAGACATGAAAAGCAAATAACTCAACTAGAATTGACTATGAGAAAAAATAATTTGATAATTTTCAAGTTAGAAGAGAGTGAACGGACCTCAGAAGAACTTTTATCAATGATACTTGACCAAATAAATAAATCGAATGACCAGTTCAAAGTTGAAGAAACGGACATTGCAAGCTGCTTTCGCTTAGGCAAAAAAAGCGAAGGAAAAATAAGACCAATCAGGCTAGTTTTCAAAAACTTTGAGAAAAAACAACAAGTTTTATTGGTAAAAAAGTTGGGGGCATATTTTACTATGACGGAAGATCTTCCTAAATCAATGGTTTAAGCTCGGAAACCTCTTATCCCAAAACTGCTAGAGTTTAAGAGAGAAGGAAAGAGGGCTTACTTTAAATTTAACGAACTCGTTGTAGATGGAAAAGTTTGGACAGAAAACGAACAAGAAAATCCAAGGAAAAGAATACGATCGAATGAAAGCTCACCATCAGAACAACCAAAGAACAAAGAAATAAACAACAATAGGACAAAATCTGTTATAATAGGATCAACCGAAATGAACCCCAAGAAACAACCGACAAATCCAATAAGAAAATTTCTTGTTACAAAAACCGCTAACGAATTTTTAGAAAAATACAATGACCCACAAACCTCGAAACAACAAAACAAAGCATATAATAACAAATAGCAAATCCTACTTAACAATAACCAGACGAAATATGAAGACCATGCATCAATATTAAATATCGGACATCACCAAAACCTACATTCAACTATAATACAACAAAAATCCTTCCCAACCCGGCTGATCACCGTGGGAAGAGTAGATCAAACCCCTCCATATAAAAATAAGCGAACAGAGAACATAACACTCAAAAAACAACAAAATACATTAAAAATCTGTACTTTCAACGTCAGGACACTCTCTTCGGACGAAAAACAGGAGGAATTAAGACTAGCATTAAAAGACATAAATTGGGATATAATAGGACTAGCTGAAGTAAGATTGCTTGGACAAAGAATAATTAATAATGATATCTTCTGCTACATTGGTGAAACAAAAGGACTATACGGAGTTGGATTTCTAATTAAAAAAGAATTAAAAGACAAAATAATTAATATTCGATTCCAAAATGAGAGGATATGTAGCATACAACTTAAAATTCAAAACACAAAAATGACTATAATATATGCACCTACAGAAAAAGCTGAGGAAGAAGAAATGATAAAATTCTACAATAATCTTGAAGAAACATTCAACAACCAAAAAACAGAACTAATGTACGTGATAGGAGATTTTAACGCAAGACTTGGAAAAAGATTAAATGAAGAAGAAAACTCAGTTTTAGGACCTCATGGATATGGACTAAGAAATGAAAGAGGGGAGAGACTCATCAAGTGGCTGGAAGAAATGAACATACAATTTGGGAACTCATTCTTCAAAAAGAAAGATAGCAGAAAATGGACGTGGATCTCACCAAATAGAAAGACAAAAAATGAAATAGACCTCATACTCACAAACAAAATTGAAACTATCTAAGACATTACTGCCCTTAATAATGTTAATTTTGACAGCGATCACAGACTAGTAAGAATAAAGATAAAAATAAACCATAAAACATTAAGAAGAAATCGACAAATCTATTACATCCCTAAAATAATACCAGAACAAAAATTTATCAACTACAACGAAACAATAAAGACAAAGATCAACCAACTTTTAGAACCATCAAATAACGACCTTCAAAATACATATGACAAGTTAGAAAATATCATAAAGACTATAGCAAAAATCTCAATAACGAACATTAAGACTTCCAAAGAAAAAATATCAGACGAAACCAAAGCCCTTATATCAAGAAGAGAACATTTAAGAACAAAAACACAACTACTCAACCAAGAAAAAACAGAACTAAGTGAACTCAGGAAAACAATAAAATCTAAAATAACGAATGATATTCGTGCATATAATGAAAAAATTATAAAAGATACACTAAGACAAACAAAATCAATAAACAAAGCAAAACGATATTTGAATAATAAACAAGAATGGATAGCAAATATGAAGGATCAAAATGCAGTTAATATAACAAACCGAAGAGACATAAATGAAAACGCTACATTATTTTTTGAAAAACTGTTCACCTCGACTAAAATCAACACAGAAGAAGAAACAATAGAGAACAATGATTCAATATCGACACAAACCCATATATTCAGCAAAGAAACTATCGAAAGGACCATAGACGATCTGAAGAAAGATAAATGCACTGGAAATGACGGAATATCAGCGGAAATGTTAATATACGCAAAAAAATCACTATCCAACATTCTTACAAACATATTCAACGAAATCGTTCTAACAAGACAAATCCCTGAACAATGGAAAGAAACAACAATAACACTAATACATAAAAAAGGAAATAAGGACGATATCAACAACTATAGACCAATAAGTAACATTTCGACAATTTACAAGCTGTTCTCCAAAGCACTTTACAGGACCATAAAGGACGATTTCAATAACAAACAACCAAGAGAACAGGCTGGATTTAGAGAAGGATTCTCCACAACAGACCACCTACAGACAATGAATCAGCTAATAGAAAAGTGCAACGAATTTAAACAACCTGTTTATTTTCTTTTTATTGACTTTAGTAAAGCTTTTGACTCCGTTGAACATGAAATGATATGGTCCGCCCTAAGAAATCAAAACATAAACCCAGATTTAATAGAAACAGTTAAAAACATATACAAAAATAACACAGCACGAATAAAAACAGAGAAAATTGGACGAAAATTTAACGTAACAAGAGGAGTCAGACAAGGAGATCCACTTTCACCACCTCTATTTAATGCTGCCCTGGAAGACATTTTTCAAAAAACTAACTGGAAGAACTATGGAATAACGATATGTGGACAGGTCCTTAACAATTTAAAATTTGCAGACGATATAGTTAATATTTCTACAAAATCTTTACATATTCAAAAAATGTTGACGGAACTAACTAGCTTGTGCAGAAATTATGGACTACAAATAAACAAATCAAAAACTAAAGTCATGACAAATCACACTAAAGATGATATAACTTTGGACAGAGAAAAAATCGAGTACGTAGAAGATTATATATATTTGGGACAAATAAAATCATTCAAAGACCAAGAAAATAAAGAAATAAACAGACGCATCACGAACAGCTGGAGACAATTTTGGAGCCTGAAAGAAATCTTACAATTGGACCAAAGTGCAGACACAAGGACAAATATCTTCGACTCTGCTATTCTGCCGATTCTAACTTATGGACTACAAACAATGAGCTTGACTACAAAAACACTTGACCAGCTTAGAATATGCCAAACCAAAATGGAAAGGAAAATTCTTAACATACGACCGCGAGATAGGATTAGAAATGAAGATATCCGCACAAGAACTGGAATTATAGACGTCATAAATAGAACAAGAAGACTGAAGTGGAGTTGGGCAGGACATTTATCTAGACTTCCGGATCAAAGATGGACAAAACTGACGACGAAATGGAAACCAGATAACAAGAGACCAGCAGGACGACCCAATAAAAAATGGAGTGACGATTTATCCCATTTAACAACAAATTGGTACAACGAGGCCAAAAATAGAGATACATGGGCAGCCCTGGGGGAGGCTTATGCCAATATTCGACCGACATAATAAACTTTTTGATTTCAATTTATTTATTAAACTTTAATTTATTATATTTTAATTGCAATTCAATTTTAACTTAAAAGTATATATGTATGTAATATTGGATGTAATTTTATGTTAAGTAAAATCTAAATGAAAATTAAATGTAATAGGTATCAATTAATATATATATCAAACTTAAGGCAATAAAAAGCTTATAATAATAATAATAATAATAATAATAATAATAATAATAACATGTAATTTTGTAAATCACATCTGTTTGTTTGTCCTTATTAGGTTTCGTCTTGAGTTAAGTAAAACGTTGGTCAAGTTCTTTGTTTGATTAAAAATCAAGCTGAACCTCTGTCAATTTTTTTATTATGGATTTTTTGAAGTTGTCGGATAAAGTTGGGTCGTAACCCATGCACCACAAGTTCTAACGGGTTCATCATTATTTTCACGTGGAAATTGGATTTGCATAATATGTAATGTATCTAACGTGTATCGTTTCGAAACATGTTTTTTTGTCTGCAAAACTTCCACGCCTTCAAAGTTTGAAAAATGACCGTTTTCGATGCTGTGACTGGCCAGGGCTGTCTTTTATAGAATTCTTTAGTCTTATGTCGGATTTATGATTAGAGATGCGTTGTCTAAGAAGTTGTTTTGTGGTCCCAATATAACACAGGTTGCACGGTTCATTTGATTTACCATTAGTAAAACATTGGTCAAGTGTTTTGTTTGATTTGAAAGCAAGCCGAACCTCTGTCAATTTTTTGAAATGGATTTTGATGACTTTTTTCTCGTTGGCGGCGTGGAATCGTACATCACTTAGTTTGAAAATTTTATTCACGAGGTTGGACGCAGTATTGAGGATAATTTGCGTTGCTTGGTTTGATCGGAAATTAACTAGTCTTCCAGATGCTGTTGGTTTTTGATACCAGTCGAAAAGCAAACGATTTTCTTCACGGTAGATTTTTACATCTAAGAACGATATTGTTTTGTTGAACTCCTTTTCAATTGTGAATTGAATTTTTGGGTGGAATGGGTTGAGAATTTTTAGTAATTTGTCTAAGTTTTTTTTATCGATAATTGCAAATGTTATTTAAACATTCATCTAAAAAGTGGTCCATAACCAGATCTGCAATAGTTGGAGATAGCGGGTTGCCCATTGGCATCCCAAAAATTTGTTTGTAAATAGTGTCTTGGTATTGAAGCAAATTGTTTTCTTTAAGACAAAAGTCTAGAATCTCAAGAAATTTGTTTTGTGCGACCATTGTGCTTTTATTTATTATATGCCATTTCTTGTTGACAATGGTGATAGCCAGTTGAACGGGGATGTTAGTGAATAATGAAACTGCATCAAACGAGACCAAAACATCATTTTGACTTATTTTTACATTCTTTGCTATTTCAACAAATTCAAACGAATTTTTTACGGAGTAGCTTGAATTTGTGACTGGCCAGGGCTGTCTTTTCAGAATTTTTTAGTCTTATGTCGGATTTATGATTAGAGATGCGTTGTCTAAAAGTTGTTTTGTGGTCCCAATATAACACAGGTTGCACGGTTCATTTTATTTACCATTACATGTAATGTGTTAAATTTTGCTCTTAGAAGATTTTGAATTCAAAGTTATTAAAGATTTATGTAAAAAAATAAAGTCTGTGCCAAGTCATTGTAATTTGAAGGTGGCTATCATTGTGCTTAAAAAAATATTACAAAACTAAATCTTAGTGCATAAAATTGCAATAATATATTTAATTATTGAACTCAAAGAATATACAAATTTGAATTGAGTGCTTTCTTCCTGCTTGAGTCTTAACATACTTGTGAGTAGAATA
This sequence comes from Eupeodes latifasciatus, assembly GCA_920104205.1. NCBI lineage: Eukaryota > Metazoa > Arthropoda > Insecta > Diptera > Syrphidae > Eupeodes > Eupeodes latifasciatus. Next base: position 272,370,213 of record OV049924.1, on the reverse strand, counting down.
TTTTTACTACATTGATAACAATCAAATACATATAGTGTAATACACCGCAATCGAAGAAACAAAGGCATCTCTCACGCTTGCAATTTTGTTTGCGCATGCTCATTAGAACTATAACGTTGAGTAAATTTTCAACTCTCACCAAAATAAATAACCAAAACAACTCATAGCTATTTACTTGACAAACCACTCAATTCACAATAAAGCAGAGACATTATTCCAGTATCTTATCCCACAACCTCTTGATATTTAGCAAATTCAACAACCTTACGTAAGTAACAACATTATACCAGGTCTGTATTCCGAAATAATGGCTGTCACACTGGAAACTTTAAAACTTTTATTAGAAGAACAAAAAACGACATTTTTAAAAATATTAACGAAGCTTCGGACAGAGTCATAAAAAACACAGACGAAAAGGTGGGAATCCTCTCTGAAAAAGTTGAAAAGCTCGAAAAAATCGTTGAGACGCAAGGAGCAATAATTGAGCAATAACAAGCTACCTGTGCTAGACATGAAAAGCAAATAACTCAACTAGAATTGACTATGAGAAAAAATAATTTGATAATTTTCAAGTTAGAAGAGAGTGAACGGACCTCAGAAGAACTTTTATCAATGATACTTGACCAAATAAATAAATCGAATGACCAGTTCAAAGTTGAAGAAACGGACATTGCAAGCTGCTTTCGCTTAGGCAAAAAAAGCGAAGGAAAAATAAGACCAATCAGGCTAGTTTTCAAAAACTTTGAGAAAAAACAACAAGTTTTATTGGTAAAAAAGTTGGGGGCATATTTTACTATGACGGAAGATCTTCCTAAATCAATGGTTTAAGCTCGGAAACCTCTTATCCCAAAACTGCTAGAGTTTAAGAGAGAAGGAAAGAGGGCTTACTTTAAATTTAACGAACTCGTTGTAGATGGAAAAGTTTGGACAGAAAACGAACAAGAAAATCCAAGGAAAAGAATACGATCGAATGAAAGCTCACCATCAGAACAACCAAAGAACAAAGAAATAAACAGTAATAGGACAAAATCTGTTATAATAGGATCAACCGAAATGAACCCCAAGAAACAACCGACAAATCCAATAAGAAAATTTCTTGTTACAAAAACCGCTAACGAATTTTTAGAAAAATACAATGACCCACAAACCTCGAAACAACAAAACAAAGCATATAATAACAAATAGCAAATCCTACTTAACAATAACCAGACGAAATATGAAGGCCATGCATCAATATTAAATATCGGACATCACCAAAACCCACATTCAACTATAATACAACAAAAATCCTTCCCAACCCGGCTGATCACCGTGGGAAGAGTAGATCAAACCCCTCCATATAAAAATAAGCGAACAGAGAACATAACACTCAAAAAACAACAAAATACATTAAAAATCTGTACTTTCAACGTCAGGACACTCTCTTCGGACGAAAATCAGGAGGAATTAAGACTAGCATTAAAAGACATAAATTGGGATATAATAGGACTAGCTGAAGTAAGATTGCTTGGAAAAAGAATAATTAATAATGATATCTTCTGCTACATTGGTGAAACAAAAGGACTATACGGAGTTGGATTTCTAATTAAAAAAGAATTAAAAGACAAAATAATTAATATTCGATTCCAAAATGAGAGGATATGTAGCATACAACTTAAAATTCAGAACACAAAAATGACTATAATACAAGTATATGCACCTACAGAAAAAGCTGAGGAAGAAGAAATGATAAAATTCTACGATAATCTTGAAGAAACATTCAACAACCAAAAAACAGAACTAATGTACGTGATAGGAGATTTTAACGCAAGACTTGGAAAAAGATTAAATGAAGAAGAAAACTCAGTTTTAGGACCTCATGGATATGGACTAAGAAATGAAAGAGGGGAGAGACTCATCAAGTGGCTGGAAGAAATGAACATACAATTTGGGAACTCATTCTTCAAAAAGAAAGATAGCAGAAAATGGACGTGGATCTCACCAAATAGAAAGACAAAAAATGAAATAGACCTCATACTCACAAACAAAATTGAAACTATCTAAGACATTACTGCCCTTAATAATGTTAATTTTGACAGCGATCACAGACTAGTAAGAATAAAGATAAAAATAAACCATAAAACATTAAGAAGAAATCGACAAATCTATTACATCCCTAAAATAATACCAGAACAAAAATTTATCAACTACAACGAAACAATAAAGACAAAGATCAACCAACTTTTAGAACCATCAAATAACGACCTTCAAAATACATATGACAAGTTAGAAAATATCATAAAGACTATAGCAAAAATCTCAATAACGAACATTAAGACTTCCAAAGAAAAAATATCAGACGAAACCAAAGCCCTTATATCAAGAAGAGAACATTTAAGAACAAAAACACAACTACTCAACCAAGAAAAAACAGAACTAAGTGAACTCAGGAAAACAATAAAATCTAAAATAACGAATGATATTCGTGCATATAATGAAAAAATTATAAAAGATACACTAAGACAAACAAAATCAATAAACAAAGCAAAACGATATTTGAATAATAAACAAGAATGGATAGCAAATATGAAGGATCAAAATGCAGTTAATATAACAAACCGAAGAGACATAAATGAAAACGCTACATTATTTTTTGAAAAACTGTTCACCTCGACTAAAATCAACACAGAAGAAGAAACAATAGAGAACAATGATTCAATATCGACACAAACCCATATATTCAGCAAAGAAACTATCGAAAGGACCATAGACGATCTGAAGAAAGATAAATGCACTGGAAATGACGGAATATCAGCGGAAATGTTAATATACGCAAAAAAATCACTATCCAACATTCTTACAAACATATTCAACGAAATCGTTCTAACAAGACAAATCCCTGAACAATGGAAAGAAACAACAATAACACTAATACATAAAAAAGGAAATAAGGACGATATCAACAACTATAGACCAATAAGTAACATTTCGACAATTTACAAGCTGTTCTCCAAAGCACTTTACAGGACCATAAAGGACGATTTCAATAACAAACAACCAAGAGAACAGGCTGGATTTAGAGAAGGATTCTCCACAACAGACCACCTACAGACAATGAATCAGCTAATAGAAAAGTGCAACGAATTTAAACAACCTGTTTATTTTCTTTTTATTGACTTTAGTAAAGCTTTTGACTCCGTTGAACATGAAATGATATGGTCCGCCCTAAGAAATCAAAACATAAACCCAGATTTAATAGAAACAGTTAAAAACATATACAAAAATAACACAGCACGAATAAAAACAGAGAAAATTGGACGAAAATTTAACGTAACAAGAGGAGTCAGACAAGGAGATCCACTTTCACCACCTCTATTTAATGCTGTCCTGGAAGACATTTTTCAAAAAACTAACTGGAAGAACTATGGAATAACGATATGTGGACAGGTCCTTAACAATTTAAAATTTGCAGACGATATAGTTAATATTTCTACAAAATCTTTACATATTCAAAAAATGTTGACGGAACTAACTAGCTTGTGCAGAAATTATGGACTACAAATAAACAAATCAAAAACTAAAGTCATGACAAATCACACTAAAGATGATATAACTTTGGACAGAGAAAAAATCGAGTACGTAGAAGATTATATATATTTGGGACAAATAAAATCATTCAAAGACCAAGAAAATAAAGAAATAAACAGACGCATCACGAACAGCTGGAGACAATTTTGGAGCCTGAAAGAAATCTTACAATTGGACCAAAGTGCAGACACAAGGACAAATATCTTCGACTCTGCTATTCTGCCGATTCTAACTTATGGACTACAAACAATGAGCTTGACTACAAAAACACTTGACCAGCTTAGAATATGCCAAACCAAAATGGAAAGGAAAATTCTTAACATACGACCGCGAGATAGGATTAGAAATGAAGATATCCGCACAAGAACTGGAATTATAGACGTCATAAATAGAACAAGAAGACTGAAGTGGAGTTGGGCAGGACATTTATCTAGACTTCCGGATCAAAGATGGACAAAACTGACGACGAAATGGAAACCAGATAACAAGAGACCAGCGGGACGACCCAATAAAAGATGGAGTGACGATTTATCCCATTTAACAACAAATTGGTACAACGAGGCCAAAAATAGAGATACATGGGCAGCCCTGGGGGAGGCTTATGCCAATATTCGACCGACATAATAAACTTTTTGATTTCAATTTATTTATTAAACTTTAATTTATTATATTTTAATTGCAATTCAATTTTAACTTAAAAGTATATATGTATGTAATATTAGATGTAATTTTATGTTAAGTAAAATCTAAATGAAAATTAAATGTAATAGGTATCAATTAATATATATATCAAACTTAAGGCAATAAAAAGCTTATAATAATAATAATAATAATAACATGCAATTTTGTAAATCACATCTGTTTGTTTGTCCTTATTAGGTTTCGTCTTGAGTTAAGTAAAACGTTGGTCAAGTTCTTTGTTTGATTAAAAATCAAGCTGAACCTCTGTCAATTTTTTTATTATGGATTTTTTGAAGTTGTCGGATAAAGTTGGGTCGTAACCCATGCACCACAAGTTCTAACGGGTTCATCATTATTTTCACGTGGAAATTGGATTTGCATAATATGTAATGTATCTAACGTGTATCGTTTCGAAACATGTTTTTTTGTCTGCAAAACTTCCACGCCTTCAAAGTTTGAAAAATGACCGTTTTCGATGCTGTGACTGGCCAGGGCTGTCTTTTATAGAATTTTTTAGTCTTATGTCGGATTTATGATTAGAGATGCGTTGTCTAAGAAGTTGTTTTGTGGTCCCAATATAACACAGGTTGCACGGTTCATTTGATTTACCATTAGTAAAACATTGGTCAAGTGTTTTGTTTGATTTGAAAGCAAGCCGAACCTCTGTCAATTTTTTGAAATGGATTTTTTGAAGTTGTCGGATAAAATTGGGAAGTAAACCATGATTTTGTGGTGCGTTGTAACGGGTTCATCAATATTTTCCCGTGGAATTTGCATTTTATGCCTTAAAAGAAGACTTCGAATTATGGTAGAAGGATAACCATAATCACTTAAGATTTTGATGACTTTTTTCTCGTTGGCGGCGTGGAATCGTACATCACTTAGTTTGAAAATTTTATTCACGAGGTTGGACGCAGTATTGAGGATAATTTGCGTTGCTTGGTTTGATCGGAAATTAACTAGTCTTCCAGATGCTGTTGGTTTTTGATACCAGTCGAAAAGCAAACGATTTTCTTCACGGTAGATTTTTACATCTAAGAACGATATTGTTTTGTTGAACTCCTTTTCAATTGTGAATTGAATTTTTGGGTGGAATGGGTTGAGAATTTTTAGTAATTTGTCTAAGTTTTTTTTATCGATAATTGCAAATGTTATTTAAACATTCATCTAAAACGTGGGCCATAACCAGATCTGCAATAGTTGGAGATAGCGGGTTGCCCATTGGCATCCCAAAAATTTGTTTGTAAATAGTGTCTTGGTATTGAAGCAAATTGTTTTCTTTAAGACAAAAGTCTAGAATCTCAAGAAATTTGTTTTGTGCGATTATTGTGCTTTTATTTATTATATGCCATTTCTTGTTGACAATGGTGAAAGCCAGTTGAACGGGGATGTTAGTAAATAACGAAACTGCATCTAACGATACTAAAACATCATTTTGACTTATTTTTACATTCTTTGGTTTTTCAACAAATTCAAACGAATTTTTTACGGAGTAGCTTGAATTTGTGAATGGCCAGGGCTGTCTTTTCAGAATTTTTTAGCCTTTTGTCGGATTTATGATTAGAGATACGTTGTCTAAAAGTTGTTTTGTGGTCCCAATATAACACAGGTTGCACGGTTCATTTTATTTACCATTGCATGTAATTTTGTAAATCACATCTGTTTGTTTGTCCTTATTAGGTTTCGTCTTGAGTTAAGTAAAACGTTGGTCAAGTTCTTTGTTTGATTTGAAATCAAGCTGAACCTCTGTCAATTTTTTTGTTATGGATTTTTTGAAGTTGTCGGATAAAGTTGTGACGTAACCCATGCACCACAAGTTCTAACGGGTTCATCATTATTTTCACGTGGAATTTGCATTTGCATATGTAATGTACCTAACGTGTAAAGTTTCGAAACATGTTTTTTTGTCTGCTAAACTTCCACGCCTTCAAAGTTTGAAGAATGACCGTTTTCGATGCTGTTACTGGCCAGGGCTGTCTTTTCAGAATTTTTTAGTCTTATGTCGGATTTATGATTAGAGATGCGTTGTCTAAAAAGTTGTTTTGTGGTCAAAATATAATACAGGTTGCACGGTTCATTTGATTTACCATTAGTAAAACATTGGTCAAGTGTTTTGTTTGATTTGAAAGCAAGTCGAACCTCTGTCAATTTTTTGGAAATGGATTTTTTGAAGTTGTCGGATAAAGTTGGGACGTAAACCATGCCTTTGTGGTGCGTTCTAACGGGTTCATCATTATTTTCACGTGGAACTTGCATTTGCATATGTAATGTTTCTAAAGTGTAGCATTTCGAAACATGTTTCTGTCTGCAGAACTCCCACGCCTTCAAAGTTTGAAGAATGACCGTTTTCGATTCTGTTACTGGCCAGGGCTGTCTTTTCAGAATTTTTTAGTCTTATGTCGTATGTATGATTAGAGATGCGTTGTCTAAAAAGTTGTTTTGTGGTCAAAATATAATACAGGTTGCACGGTTCATTTGATTTCCCATTAGTAAAACATTGGTCAAGTGTTTTGTTTTTTTTTTTGAAAGCAAGCCGAACCTCTGTCCATTTTTTCGAAATTGATTTTTTGAAGTTGTCGGTTAAAGTTGGGAAGTAAACCATGCTTTTGTGGTGCGTTGTAACGGGTTCATCATTATTTTCCCGTGGAATTTGCATTTTATGCTTTAAAAGAAGACTTCGAATTATGGTAGAAGGATAACCATAATCACTTAAGATTTTGATGACTTTTTTCTCATTGGCGGCGTGGAATCGTACATCACTTATTTTGAAAATTTTATTCACGGGGTTGGACGCAGTATTGAGGACAATTTGCGTTGCTTGGTTTGATCGGAAATTAACTAGTCTTCCAGATGCTCTTGGTTTTTGATACCAGTCGAAAAGCAAACGATTTTCTTCACGGTAGATTTTTACATCTAAGAACGATATTGTTTTGTTGAACTCCTTTTCAATTGTGAATTGAATTTTTGGGTGGAATGGGTTGAGAATTTTTAGTAATTTGTCTAAGTTTTTTTATCCATAATTGCAAATAGGTCGTCAACATATTTTGCTATGAATGTAGGCTTTTCTTCAATGTTATTTAAACATTCATCTAAAACGTGGTTCATAACCAGATCTGCAATAGTCGGAGATAGCGGGTTGCCCATTGGCATCACAAAAAATTTGTTTGTAAATAGTGTCTTGGTATTGAAGCAAATTGTTTTCTTTAAGACAAAAGTCTAGAATCTCAAGGAATTTGTTTTGTGCGACCATTGTGCTTTTATTTATTATATGCCATTTTTTGTTGACAATGGTGATAGCTAGATGAACGGGGATGTTAGTGAATAATGAAACTGCATCAAACGAGACTAAAACATCATTTTGACTTATTTTTACATTCTTTGGTTTTTCAACAAATTCAAACGAATTTTTTACGAAGTAGCTTGAATTTGTGACTGGCCAGGGCTGTCTTTTCAGAATTTTTTAGTCTTATGTCGGATTTATGATTAGAGATGCGTTCTCTAAAAGTTGTTTTGTGGTCCCAATATAACACAGGTTGCACGGTTCATTTTATTTACCATTGCATGTAATTTTGTAAATCACATCTGTTTGTTTGTCCTTATTAGGTTTCGTCTTGAGTTAAGTAAAACGTTGGTCAAGTTCTTTGTTTGATTTAAAATCAAGCTGAACCTCTGTCAATTTTTATGTTATGGATTTTTTGAAGTTGTCGGATAAAGTTGGGACGTAACCCATGCACCACAAGTTCTAACGGGTTCATCAATATTTTCACTTGGAATTTGCATTTGCATATGCAATGTATCTAACGTGTATCGTTTCGAAACATGTTTTTTTTGTCTGCAAAACTTCCACGCCTTCAAAGTTTGAAGAATGACCGTTTTCGATGCTGTGACTGGCCAGGGCTGTCTTTTCAGAATTTTTTAGTCTTATGTCGGATTTATGATTAGAGATGCGTTGTCTAAGGATTTGTTTTGTGGTCCCAATATAACACAGGTTGCACGGTTCATTTGATTTACCATTAGTAAAACATTGGTCAAGTGTTTTGTTTGATTTGAAAGCAAGTCGAACCTCTGTCAATTTTTTGGAAATGGATTTTTTGAAGTTGTCGGATAAAGTTGGGAAGTAAACCATGCTTTTGTGGTGCGTTCTAACGGGTTTATCATTATTTTCACGTGGAATTTGCATTTGCATATGTAATGTTTCTAACGTGTAGCGTTTCGAAACATGTTTCTCTGTCTGCAGAACTCCCACGCCTTCAAAGTTTGAATTATGACCGTTTTCGATGCTGTTACTGGCAAGGGCTGTCTTTTCAGAATTTTTTAATCTTATGTCGTATGTATGATTAGAGATGCGTTGTCTAAAAAGTTGTTTTGTGGTCAAAATATAATACAGGTTGCACGGTTCATTTGATTTACCATTAGTAAAACATTGGTCAAGTGTTTTGTTTGATTTGAAAGCAAGACGAACCTCTGTCATTTTTTTGGAAATGGATTTTTTGAAGTTGTCGGATAAAGTTGGGACGTAAACCATGCTTTTGTGGTGCGTTGTAACGGGTTCATCATTATTTTCGCGTGGAATTTTCATTTTGTGCTTTAAAAGAAGACTTCGAATTATGGTAGAAGGATAACCATTATCACTTAAGATTTTGATTACTTTTTTCTCGTTGGCGGCGTGGAATCGTACATCACTTAGTTTGAAAATTTTATTCACGAGGTTGGACGCAGTATTGAGGATAATTTGCGTTGCTTGGTTTGATCGGAAATTAACTAGTCTTCCAGATGCTCTTGGTTTTTGATACCAGTCGAAAAGCAAACGATTTTCTTCACGGTAGATTTTTACATCTAAGAACGATATTGTTTTGTTGAACTCCTTTTCAATTGTGAATTGAATTTTTGGGTGGAATCCGTTGAGAATTTTTAGTAATTTGTCTAAGTTTTTTTTATCCATAATTGCAAATGTTATTTAAACATTCATCTAAAACGTGGTCCATAACCAGATCTGCAATACAGTCAAACTTCTTTATAACGAACCTTCAAGGAAACAAAAAATTGCTTCGTTATAAAGAAGTTTTATAAAAAATTCGTTATATAGACATTTTTTTTTAACGCTGCAAGTGTTCTTTTATATTTAAAAAAAAAAGTATACAAAAAAACTCATTTTAAAAAAATGTATGTCTTTTTATTTTTTAATTAAAAACATCAATTTTCTATTGCACATGAACAGTTTTGATTTGTGTTTTATTATAAAAATCTTCCAATTTAGTAAGGTGAAAATATGCATCATCTGAGGTTTCATCTCTTGTTTCAATAAAACTTCGAATATTATCAAATGCAGCTCTCATATCATTATCGTTGGGTTTTTTTCGAATAAATTCGTTTTTAGCATTGTCATCGTTGGCTTCTTATTGAACTTTCTTCGGCAAACTTTAAAATTTCGCATTCATTCTTTAAAATTGTCGACAATGTACTAAACGATACACCAAATTTGTCTGTAACATCTTTTTTCTTTTGTCCCCTTTTAACTTTTTTAATCATCGATAACTTTTCTGAGAGCGAAATAGCTTTGCGCTTCGACATTTTGGCAACAATTCTCGAATTTAAAATGCCAACTCAAACAATTGACATGTTAATATGCGTAACATCCATGCATACACACATTCACTTTAAGAAAATTCTTCCCAAAACGGGGAGTCCCTTTTAAAATAAGGAATACAAATCGTAGTAAACTTTATTTTCAAATTTGAAAATTGACATTTCGTTAAAAAGAAACAACTTTGCTTTCGGGCCAAAAAATTAGTTCCTTAAGCCTAGTACGCTGCTGATGCGAAACGAAATTTTTCGGCGGTCTCCAAGTGCAGAGCGAAATTAAAACGAAAACCACAGCGGAAAAATATTTGTGGAGAGTTCTGTCTGGAAGTTGAATTTCACTGCTTGTCTTCATCACTTCTTGCACATCACCAATAACATCCTGAGTTTCCGATTCAGAAATGCAATGTTGGAACACATTAGACAAATCCATTTTATTTTAAATTTTAAATCAAATATAAATCAAAGTCAAAACACCGAAAGTCTCGAGTAAACAATTTTTTTTTCAATAAAAAAATTAAACGTCAAAATTTCGCAAGCAATTAATGTGCTGGGCAATTAAATTCAGAACGAAAATAGTGGAGAATTGTACTAAGAAATCTAATACAGCTATCCACTAAAATGTCACATTTCGTCGTTCAGCAGCGTACTGAAAAACGAAAAGCACAGCGAAATTTTTCATTTATGATTTCGTAATGTCATTTTTGTATGGGAATTTCCGTTTCGCATCAGCAGGGTACTAGGCTTTATAAAGAGAATTTCGCTATAGAGAATTTCGTTACACAGAATCTAATTCGTATAGGATATTTCTTAAGGGAAGGGGAACAAAATGAAATTCGCTATAGAGAGAAATACGTTATAAGGAAGTTCGTTATAAAGAAGTTTGACTGTAGTCGGAGACAGCGGGTTGCAAATTGGCATCCCAAAAATTTGTTTGTAAATAGTGTCTTGGTATTGAAGCAAATTGTTTTCTTTAAGACAAAAGTCTAGATTCTCAAGAAATGTGTTTTGTGCGATCATTGTGCTTTTATTTATTATATGCCATTTCTTGTTGACAATGGTGATAGCCAGTTGAACGGGGATGTTATTGAATAATGAAACTGTATCAAACGAGCCTCAAACATCATTTTGACTTATTTTTACATTCTTTGGTTTTTCAACGAATTCAAACGAATTTTTACGGAGTAGCTTGAGTTTGTGACTAGCCAGGGCTGTCTTTTTAGAAATTTTAAGTCTTATGTCGGATTTATGATTAGAGATGCGTTGTCTAAGGAGTTGTTTTATGGTCCCAATATAACACAGGTTGCACGGTTCATTTGATTTACCATTAGTAAAACATTGGTCAAGTGTTTTGTTTGATTTGAAAGTAAGACGAACCTCTGTCAATTTTTCGGAAATGGATTTTTTGAAGTTGTCGGATAAAGTTAGTGAATAATGAAACTGCATCAAACGAGACTAAAACATCATTTTGACTTATTTTTACATTCTTTGGTTTTTCAACAAATTCAAACGAATTTTTTACGAAGTAGCTTGAATTTGTGACTGGCCAGGGCTTTCTTTTCAGAATTTTTTAGTCTTATGTCGGATTTATGATTAGAGATGCGTTGTCTAAGGAGTTGTTTTGTGGTCCCAATATAACACAGGTTGCACGGTTCATTTGATTTACCATTACATGTAATTTTGTAAATCACATCTGTTAGTTTGTTCTTATTAGGTTTCGTCTTGAGTTTAGTAAAACATTGGTCAAGTTTTTTGTTTGATTTGAAAGCAAGCTGAACCTCTGTCAATTTTTTGGTTATGGATTTTTTTAAGTTGTCGGATAAAGTTGGGACGTCACCCATGCTTTTGTGGTGCGTTCTAACGGAATCATCATTATTTTCACGTGGAATCTGCATTTGCATATGTAATGTATCTAACGTGTATCGTTTCGAAACATGCTTCTCTGTCTGCAGAACTTCCACGCCTTCAAAGTTTGAAGAATGACCGTTTTCGATGCTGTTACTGGCCAGGGCTGTCTTTTCAGAATTTTTTAGTCTTATGTCGTATGTATGATTAGAGATGCGTTGTCTAAAAAGTTGTTTTGTGGTCAAAATATAATACAGGTTGTACGGTTCATTTGATTTACCATTAGTAAAACATTGGTCAAGTGTTTTGTTTGATTTGAAAGCAAGACGAACCTCTGTCAATTTTTTGGAAATGGATTTTTTGAAGTTGTCGGATAAAGTTGGGACGTAAACCATGCTTTTGTGGTGCGTTGTAACGGGTTCATCATTATTTTCGCGTGGAATTTGCATTTTGTGCTTTAAAAGAAGGCTTCGAATTATGGTAGAAGCATAACCAATATCACATAAGATTTTGATTACTTTTTCTCGTTGGCGGCGTGGAATCGCACATCACTTATTTTGAAAATTTTATTCACGAGGTTGGACGCAAAATTGAAGATAATTTTGGTTGCTTGGTTTGATCGGAAATTAACTAGTCTTCCAGATGCTGTTGGTTTTTGATACCAGTCGAAAAGCAAACGATTTTCTACACGGTAGATTTTTACATCTAAGAGCGATATTGTTTTGTTGAACTCCTTTTCAATTGTGGATTGAATTTTTGGGTGGAATCCGTTGAGAATTTTTAGTAATTTGTCTAAGTTTTTTTTATCCATAAATGCAAATACATATGTCGTCAACATATTTTGTTATGAACGCAGGTTTTTCTTCAATGTTATTTAAACATTCATCTAAAACGTGGTACATAACCAGATCTGCAATAGTCGGAGATAGCGGGTTGCCCATTGGCATCCCAAAAATTTGTTTGTAAATAGTGTCTTGGTATTGAAACAAATTGTTTTCTTTAAGAAAAAAGTCTAGAATCTCAAGAAATTTGTTCTGTGCGACCATTGTGCTTTTATTTATTATATGCCATTTCTTTTTGACAATGGTGATAGCCAGTTGAACGGGGATGTTAGTGAATAATGAAACTGCATCAAACGAGACTAAAACATCATTTTGACTTATTTTTACATTCTTTGCTTTTTCAACAAATTCAAACGAATTTTTTACGGAGTAGCTTGAATTTGTGACTGGCCAGGGCTGTCTTTTCAGAATTTTTTAGTCTTTTGTCGGATTTATGATTAGAGATGTGTTGTCTAAAAGTTGTTTTGTGGTCCCAATATAACACAGGTTGCACGGTTCATTTGATTTACCATTGCCTGTAATTTTGTAAATCACATCTGTTTGTTTGTCCTTATTAGGTTTCGTCTTGAGTTTAGTAAAACATTGGTAAAGTGTTTTGTTTGATTTGAAAGCGAGGCGAACCTCTGTCAGTTTTTTGGAAATGTATTTTTTGAAGTTGTCGGATAAAGTTTTAACGTAACCCATGCTTTTGTGGTGCGTTCTAACGGGTTCATCATTATTTTCACGTGGAATTTGTATTTGCATATGTAATGTTTCTAACGTGTAGCGTTTCAAAACATGTTTCTCTGTCTGCAGAACTCCCACGGCTTCAAAGTTTGAAGAATTACCGTTTTCGATGCTGTTACTGGCCAGGGCTGTCTTTTCAGAATTTTTTAGTCTTATGTCGGATTTATGATTAGAGATGCGTTGTCTAAGAAGTTGTTTTGTGGTCCCAATATAACACAGGTTGCACGGTTCATTTGATTCACCATTGCATGTAATTTTGTAAATCAAATCTGTTAGTTTGTCCTTATTAGGTTTCGTCTTGAGTTTAGTAAAACATTGGTCAAGTTTTTTGTTTGATTTGAAAGCAAGCTGAACCTCTGTCAATTTTTTTGTTATGGATTTTTTGAAGTTGTCGGATAAAGTTGGGACGTAAACCATGCTTTTGTGGTGCGTTGTAACGGGTTCATCATTATTTTCACGTGGAATTTGCATTTGCATATGTAATGTATCTAACGGGTATCGTTCGAAACATGTTTTTTTTTTGTCTGCAGCACTTCCACGCCTTCAAAGTTTGAAGAATGACCGTTTTCGATGCTGTGACTGGCCAGGGCTGTCTTTTCAGAATTTTTTAGTCTTATGTCGGATTTATGATTAGAGATGCGTTGTCTAAGGAGTTGTTTAGTGGTCCCAATATAACACAGGTTGCACGGTTCATTTGATTTACCATTAGTAAAACATTGGTCAAGTGTTTTGTTTGATTTGAAAGCAAGACGAACCTCTGTCAATTTTTTGGAAATGGATTTCTTGAAGTTGTCGGATAAAGTTGATACGTAAACCATGCTTTTGTGGTGCGTTGTAACGGGTTCATCATTATTTTTGCGTGGAATTTGCATTTTGTGCTTTAAAAGAAGACGTCGAATTATGGTAGAAGGATAACTATTATCACTTAAGGTTTTGATTACTTTTTTTTCGTTGGCGGCGTGGAGTCGTACATCACTTATTTTGAAAATTTTATTCACGAACTTGGGCGCAGTATTGATGATAATATGCGTTGCTTGGTTTGATCGGAAATTAACTAGTCTTCCAGATGCTGTTGGTTTTTGATACCAGTCGAAAAGCGAACGATTTTCTTCACGGTAGATTTTTACATCTAAGAGCGATATTGTTTTGTTGAACTCCTTTTCAATTGTGGATTGAATTTTTGGGTGGAATCCGTTGAGAATTTTTAGTAATTTGTCTAAGTTTTTTTTATCCCTAATTGCAAATATGTCGTCAACAAATTTTGCTATGAACACAGGTTTTTCTTCAATGTTATTTAAACATTCATCTAAAACGTGGTCCATAACCAGATCTGCAATAGTCGGAGATAGCGGGTTGTCCATTGGCATCCCAAAAATTTGTTTGTAAATAGTGTCTTGGTATTGAAGCAAATTGTTTTCTTTAAGACAAAAGTCTAGAATCTCAAGAAATTTGTTTTGTGTGATCATTGTGCTTTTATTTATTATATGCCATTTCTTGTTGACAATGGTGATAGCCAGTTGAACGGGGATGTTAGTGAATAATGAAACTGCATCAAACGAGACTAAAACATCATTTTGACTTAGTTTTACATTCTTTGCTTTTTCAACAAATTCAAACAATTTTTTTACGGAGTAGCTTGAATTTGTGACTGGCCAGGGCTGTCTTTTCAGAATTTTTAAGTCTTATGTCGGATTTATGATTAGAGATGCGTTGTCTAAGAAGTTGTTTTGTGGTCCCAATGTAACACAGGTTTCACAGTTCATTTAATTTACCATAACATGTAATTTTGTAGATCACATGTGTTTGTTTGTCCTTATCAGGTTTCGTCTTGAGTTTAGTAAAACATTGGTCAAGTGTTTTGTTTGATTTGAAAGCAAGGCGAACCTCTGTGAATTTTTTGGAAATGAATTTTTTGAAGTTGTCGGATAAAGTTAGGACGTAACCCATGCTTTTGTATTGCGTTGTAACGGGTTCATCATTATTTTCACGTGGAATTTGCATTTGCATAACTATGTAATGTTTCTAACGTGTATCGTTTCGAAACATGTTTCTCGGATAGTTTTTTTAATAAGTTCTTTATTTTTTGTTGTATTAAAATTAATTTCTTCATATCTGTTGGCAACAAAATCACAGCTTGTTTCTATTTCGGAAATTTCCCTCCTCATCGCTCTCATCTTTTTTAAGATTTGAGCATTGCAACTCCCTCCTACGTCTGCCGTGTTGTTTACTTCTGGAGTGGAAGTACTTCGAGTTCGTTTTGGTGCTATTCTATTATAATTATTTTCTATTATAATTATTTTCATTATTATTATTATTATTATTACTATTATTATTATTATTATTATTATTATTATTATTATTATTATTATTATTATTATTATTATTATTATTATTATTATTATTATTATTATTATTATTATTATTATTATTATTATTATTATTATTATTATTATTATTATTATTATTATTATTATTATTATTATTATTATTATTATTATTATTATTATTATTATTATTATTATTATTATTATTATTATTATTATTATTATTATTATTATTATTATTATTATTATTATTATTATTATTATTATTATTATTATTAGTATTATTATTATTATTATTATTATTATTATTATTATTATTATTATTATTATTATTATTATTATTATTATTATTATTATTATTATTATTATTATTATTATTATTATTATTATTATTATTATTATTATTATTATTATTATTATTATTATTATTATTATTATTATTATTATTATTATTATTATTATTATTATTATTATTATTATTATTATTATTATTATTATTATTATTATTATTATTATTATTATTATTATTATTATTATTATTATTATTATTATTATTATTATTATTATTATTATTATTATTATTATTATTATTATTATTATTATTATTATTATTATTATTATTATTATTATTATTATTATTATTATTATTATTATTATTATTATTATTATTATTATTATTATTATTATTATTATTATTATTATTATTATTATTATTATTATTATTATTATTATTATTATTATTATTATTATTATTATTATTATTATTATTATTATTATTATTATTATTATTATTATTATTATTATTATTATTATTATTATTATTATTATTATTATTATTATTATTATTATTATTATTATTATTATTATTATTATTATTATTATTATTATTATTATTATTATTATTATTATTATTATTATTATTATTATTATTATTATTATTATTATTATTATTATTATTATTATTATTATTATTATTATTATTATTATTATTATTATTATTATTATTATTATTATTATTATTATTATTATTATTATTATTATTATTATTATTATTATTATTATTATTATTATTATTATTATTATTATTATTATTATTATTATTATTATTATTATTATTATTATTATTATTATTATTATTATTATTATTATTATTATTATTATTATTATTATTATTATTATTATTATTATTATTATTATTATTATTATTATTATTATTATTATTATTATTATTATTATTATTATTATTATTATTATTATTATTATTATTATTATTATTATTATTATTATTATTATTATTATTATTATTATTATTATTATTATTATTATTATTATTATTATTATTATTATTATTATTATTATTATTATTATTATTATTATTATTATTATTATTATTATTATTATTATTATTATTATTATTATTATTATTATTATTATTATTATTATTATTATTATTATTATTATTATTATTATTATTATTATTATTATTATTATTATTATTATTATTATTATTATTATTATTATTATTATTATTATTATTATTATTATTATTATTATTATTATTATTATTATTATTATTATTATTATTATTATTATTATTATTATTATTATTATTATTATTATTATTATTATTATTATTATTATTATTATTATTATTATTATTATTATTATTATTATTATTATTATTATTATTATTATTATTATTATTATTATTATTATTATTATTATTATTATTATTATTATTATTATTATTATTATTATTATTATTATTATTATTATTATTATTATTATTATTATTATTATTATTATTATTATTATTATTATTATTATTATTATTATTATTATTATTATTATTATTATTATTATTATTATTATTATTATTATTATTATTATTATTATTATTATTATTATTATTATTATTATTATTATTATTATTATTATTATTATTATTATTATTATTATTATTATTATTATTATTATTATTATTATTATTATTATTATTATTATTATTATTATTATTATTATTATTATTATTATTATTATTATTATTATTATTATTATTATTATTATTATTATTATTATTATTATTATTATTATTATTATTATTATTATTATTATTATTATTATTATTATTATTATTATTATTATTATTATTATTATTATTATTATTATTATTATTATTATTATTATTATTATTATTATTATTATTATTATTATTA